>CAJVGC010000432.1:23367942-23449523 GCA_910822075.1 Senecio squalidus | reverse complement strand
ATATATAGGCGAACGACCTCTATATGAGTCGTTTTAAAGAAAAACATACATTAATTGATATTGAAAATCAGAGTTTTACATGATTAAGGGAAAATGTTACCAGAGTTCACAAAACAAAGATTTACATTACATAACTTAAAAGAAAATAAGTAATGCAAGGGAAATCTCCCAAAATGCGTGAGTTTGAAATATGCGACTCTGTCATATCCCAAAATCCCTCTGTCGAAAGCCCTTTCGACTAAGCACCTGAGACATACATGCTAAAGTCAACATAAAGTTGGTGAATTCATAGGTTTAGTTTAGTAATAAAGTGGACCACAAGATTTCCGTTTAAGTAAAGTCTTACAGTTGCACCTAAGCTCATGACATCGAAGCGTAACAAAGTTCCTTACCCCATAAGTGTTCCTATGTTATAGCCAAATAACATATATAGTTTCAAAAGTAAAGCACCCTACTCGAGTCCACGAGTTAGTTGTGGTAGACGTGGGTTACATCGTCTAGCCGTTGGGTGAGGGTTGTCAAACCCTAATAGATCTATCCAATACAATCGCGCTTAAGTCCTTAACATTCATGATAGGGGAATTTCCTTTGGCTTAGTGGTAACTTAGGCAACTAGTAAAGGTTTTAAGTACTTGTGTCCATAAGTAAAAGAGCATGTATCTCACCCCAAGTATAAAACAAGTAAAAAGCGGGGGCTATGAACTCACCTTAGCAAGCCAGCTAAAAGTAATGAGGCAGTGTGTGTAAGCCAACACGTAGGAGTCTCAAATCCGAGAATCAGGTAGGTCTAACCTTGACCTATTAAGTTTTGGAATTTAGGTTTTTATATTCTAGTCCAATGCACATGAAAAAAGTATGTATATGTATGAATAAGGTAGGGTTAAGGTTCGGGTTTAATAATAATAAACTAACACCGTTCGGGCCATTATATACAAGACCATTCTATAATCGCATGCGGAGCTAGGACACTTTAAATCGTAAATCCAACAAGCTCGGCACTACGAAATATCGAGATGGAATCATTGCATACAAAGCTCCCTAGTATTGTGTTATCGCTATTATTATCGAGTTGGTTTTAAAAGTTAGTTTTTATAAAAGTTTATAAAAAACTCAGCAAGTATCTTTAAGTTTTACCCAACTTTAAAGTAGCATATCTCGCCCGTTTCTTATCCGATTTTAATGAATCTTATATAGAAACGACCACGTTTGAAGTACCTTTCAAATGGTTTAGGCCTTGAAACCAGATTGAAAGTCTACTGATATTTATAACAGAAATACTAACAGTAGGTTTTAAGGTTTTCTCAAAGTACATGCTAACTTGAAAATATCATAACTCCTTGGTCGTTTATCCGTTTTTAGTGTTCTTTTTATGGAAATGTAGACATTTGATTTATCTTTCAAATGCCACAGGTCTCATGTCATAATTCAAAACCATTTTTCCCAGTTTTAATAAAAGGTCCGCTGGTATGCAGTTTGGGGGTCAAGGAATTAGGTCAAACTTCAAAATGGTATATCTTGCTCGATATTTATCCGTTTTTAACGAATCTTATATTGAAACGTTCGTTTTTGAGTTAAATTTAACATAGCTGAGGTCTCCTATTATGTTTTAGTGTTCGTTTTCCCAGATTTCCCAAAAACAGTCCGTGTAGACAGTTTATGTAGCTGAAACGTATGTTGTTGCGTAAAATACTTTTAAAATACTTAAACATATCCAAAAATTATGATTTTTATGTCTAAATCTTCATAAAACATAGAAGTATCTTTTGTTTAAAATGGTTTATCCAAAACATTTGGTTAAGATGGTTAAAAAGTGTCTACAAGTCGGTGTTAGTTTCCGGTTAACAAAATAACTTAACTTTTCTTTGTTTATGCTAAGTTGTTGTATGAAATGCATAAGTTTTATGACAAATGAGTATATAAATATGTTGCATGAAGAGAGTTTTTAGGACATACCTAAGAGTATATGAATGCAAGACTTGATGTTTCTTCCTTATGATCAAATCTTAGAACTAGGTTTTTGATGTATGGAATGTGTGTTGGTGATTTCTTCTTGGTTCTTCTCTTGGCCAAAATTTAAAGAGCAAGGAGGGAGGGAGAAGAGTTTTTCACTTGTTGGTGAATGAGCAAGTGAAATGGATGGAAGGGGTCTAGTATTTATAGCCAAAGGAGAGAGTGGAGTCATGAGTGCTAGCACATGGGAGGTATGGTCTATTGAGTTCAATAGTGAAATGGTCAAGTGTGTAAGTGACTAAACCCATGTGACACCACCAACTCATTTAACTAGTCAAGCAAGAAACAAACAACTTGTAGGTGATTATTTAAATTGTCATTTTTGCAAACTCTAGGGTCCTAAGTGAAGTCCTTGTATGCTTAGGGTGTTTTGTGTAAGTTGTGTATTTGATATATATATATATATGCATGCAAAGTTCCATACATGCAAAGTTGATGCATAAATCATGATTTTATGCATGAAATATTGGACTAGAATTATTGTTGTAAAAATGTTTATTTTATGTGAATATTTGATCCCGTATACCTAATCCCGGTATCCGTATATGTTTTTGACGTGGTTAACCAGTATCATTTATGTATAGGTTGACCTACCGGTCGTAAATAAATCAAAACATATACAAGTTGAGTAATGGTGTTAAAAGAATTTAGTCGGTGTGAACCTGGATTTTCGCGGGTTGTCACAGATACAAACGCGTGTTATGCCATTATACACATATTATACTTGCTTACAATATACAATCTTTATATATTCTTTTATTATACATTCTTTTATACTACATTTTACATGTTCATTTATATTACTTTTTTACTCTTTATTACGTAATCTTTTTAATACTTTATACTTGTGTCTTAAACTTGTTTATTCACCAATACTTTTGTATTGACGTTTACTTTTTACATGATACAGGAAATGGATAGGTTTGCTTGAAGAAAACATAAGAGCTTGGACCTAGTTAATGACATTAATGAATAATTTAAGACTTTGTCGTTTTTCGGTTACTTTTCTGTAAAACATTTATTCATCTTTAATGCATTCATTTAAACCATTAAATGTGTCTATTATAACCTAATAGAGGAACACGAGTTAAGAACAAATTGTAATGCCTCTGGTGTATTCCGCTTTAGCCGGGGTGTTACATAGCGTTCCATGACTGGGGTACGCATAGTCGGGTCGTACGGGTCCACGAAGGACTGAGGAGGAGCGGGTCTGGATGGACCGGGCTGCTGTCCGACCATCCGATCCGGCAGACGGCCAGGGAGAATGACTTGCTTACGCGCGGTCAGCCTCGTGCGAGGCCCTTGGTGCTGAGGTGGTGCGGGAACAGGCACCGAGGGAGCTGGCGGAAGTACAGTCCTCGGGTTGGACCCGATACTGCTGGAGACGGCCATTGAGGTCTCCTCAGTTGGATCGGTGGTCTGGTGGCGCTGACTTTCAGAGGCAGCGCGGTCCTCAGAAGCCTTGCGAGAAGATGCGGCTCGTGGGAGCGAGCGGGACTGGGATCGTGACGGTGATCGTGATCGTGACGACTGAGACATGAGGGATCTGCAAACAAGGAGTTACGTAAGTATGGGGAAACAAAAATAGTAAAGGAAAGTGTAATGAAATGCATGCACGGGTCAGTCACGTGAGAATCGGGAAATGATAAGACCGGGAATTTTTGACTCAAAAACCGTTAACAATAGCAATTACGTTCCGTTCTTGCATAATTTATTATGAACTAGGCATAAGTGATCAAGTCATGTCTGACAACCGTCTAAACTCAGGTCGAGAACGCTAACTATTAACCTCGATATGTTTATATTAGATGTCCGATATGACTAACTTTATGTGCTATGTGGCTACGTAGACATAACTCTTAAGCTAAGCTCGATGTAACTCACACAAAACTCTTAAACGTAAGATTACGTCATTTAAACCTATAAGCGCGGATCGGGATCGGAATCGTAAAACAACTCCGGAATCAAATTATATAAGTCCTAATACCAAGAAAACACCTAAGGAACTTTCCTAAGTTCATAACGTATCAAAATTTATAACTTTCAGTTAACGAAAAGGTCCAATGAAACAAAACGCAAAAACAACAAAAATCAGAAAATGGCAAAACAAGCCAGGACGACGCACAGATGCCTTGTGCGGCGTCCTGGATGCCAAATCCGAAAAACTCTTGAATTTTTGTTACTTGTCTCGATTTTATAAAAACTAAATCAATTAAACCCGATTTTTACCACTCAAGTACTGCATTTTGGCAGACCATAGACCATTATTAGTCACCCCTTTCCTTTTCTTTCATTTTCATTTTTCATTTTTCATTTTATAACACTCCAAAACACACACACCCATTTTCTCTTCACTTTCTCTCCATAACTCCACCATTTACAGCCCTTGTTAGCTAGCAAATCCACCAAATTCACCATCCAAAAACGTTTTAACATCAAGAGGAAGCAAGGGAATCAAGTTTATTTCGGTTTCAAAACGTTTGCTACACTTTTGGAGCTCAAATCTCTCCCAAGGCATCATCTAAGCTTTTATTTCGGTAGAAACTCTTTCTTTTCACTTATATTACTAATATAACTAATTACATGTATGATCTAAACTACAAAAACAAGTTTTGATGAAGTTTTATAACCATTTTTATACAAAAACGGGTTTATATTAAATAATGCTTAGATCTTTGATTTTGTGGTTAAAAGTTATGTATAAACTGTTAAAAAGACATATTTTGAAGTTTAAACCGATTTCATGTCGAGATCTATGGTTGCATTAAACGTTTTTGCAAGAAAAATCAAGAAAACACAAATCTGAACACCATGTGCGCCGTTCCTGGAGACCAGGACGACGCATCGGGGCATTTTGGCCTCTGTGCGTCGTTCCTAAGGTCCAGGACGACGCACACCTTGCTGTTTTTCCCGAAAATCGTCGTTTTGGCCGTTTTAAGCTTGTGTACACCGCTGATTTTCTCGAGACTTGATATATATGACTGAGTTTGGTAAAAACAATAATATTGGTGACTTGTGTTGGACCATTTATACTAAAATGAACTCGTTTGAATTAATTATGTTGTGACGTCCCGTCTATTTATTTTATTCGCAATTAATTTCGACCCTTGTATTTCGCTTTGTTTTGCTCACGATTTACTGTTATTGAGTATCGGGTTTTCTGTGTTTGCTAATTCGTCCTTGAGACGTAATGATATTAATATATCTAAGTGCCAATTAGTTAGTATCTTCATAATTATAAGTTAGAAGTTTTATGCCAAATTTGTCGGTTATCGGATCCTTTATCCTCGAGATATCGTGCTTTTGCTCTTGATTTCTCCTTTACCGAAATCGTGCGAATCTCGATATCGAAAGTGAAAATATAATATTAAATGAACCTAATATAAAGTAAATCAAAGTATGCACTTTCCTAAGTTCAACGCAAAAAGAATCGGGAGCTTTCGACTAACGAAACTCCTTCACGGTCGAAAACAAGTCTGCCGAGCCAGCCGACCATCCAGCAGCTGGCAGGGCTTCAGCCGACGGCTGAGCCTCTCCAGCCGGCAGCTGGATGTGTCTGGACAGGTGTTGGTGACTCATTTTTGCATGAAAATCGATTGGGGACACTTGGCTAAGCCCTATTTGACCCCTAAACTGCCAGAACTTACTGCCCCAATGTGATATTATCATTTCTTTTCCACTTTTCTTTCATTTCTTCAATCAAAACACACACACACACATAAGAGTTTTCTCTCTATCCCCATACCTTTCTTCATTCCTTCCCATTGTTGCTGTGATTTCCAGCCTTTATTCACCATTAAAACATCTTAAACATCACAATAATCAATTATGTTCATCAAAGGGAGCAAGAGGTGGTGATTTTCCGGGTTGTTCTTGAAGTTCTTCATCATTTTCGGGTCTAAATCTTCATCAAGATCAAGCTAGATCATCACACACTCTATTCTTGAGGTATAATAACTTTTACTCACTGTTTTTATTCACATTTTATCATTTTATTACATGCATGTATCATCAAAGAGCAAAGAAAGGTTTTTATAAAAGTTTCTATGGAGATTTATCTAAAAACATAAATTTTATAAACTTTTACCTTAGATCTTGATATAAAAAGATGTTATTTGAAGAAATAAACGGATGTTATTAAAGGTTTATAAGTTGCATGTCGAGATCTAAAGAAAATACTCTTGAAAATGCTTAAAATCGACAAAATAACAAAAATCCGGAGCTGACTGTGAGCCTCCAGCCGGCGGCTGGATCATCCCAGCCGGCGGCTGGATCAGTCTGTTAACCCAAATCTTCGTTTTTGCTAATTATCGGTGGTTGTCTTGTGTGTTGGAGGCGGATATTCTCATCTCTACACCACTGAAGTCATTGTTCCAGATCCTTGTCAATCAAGCGGGTGTTAGCGGTATAAATTACTAACCTTGTGAATCCTTCGATTTCATTGTACTCATTATTCGGTTTTAGCCTTGAAATCGGTTAGGATTAATTATTAGACCAACACTCGTTGTATTTTATCGGATTGGACTGAAGTTTGGACAAATAAATTTAAATTATAAGTTAACCAAAGTATGGTAACTTCATATGGTATTATGTATTATGAATAATGGTTTAAAATGAAATTGTTGTTAAGCGGGAAAGTGATTGAAATTTGGACGAATATTTTATGACGCGGAAGCGCTGCCGAAATTTCAACTCACGACTTTTTACGACATTAAAACACTTATATAAATAAATTGAATACAAAAGTAACATATATTACAATAACATCGTCTTTGGACTCAAAGACGCCAACGCAATCCAAAATGTCATAATATTACTTATAATGGACATTTTAAACCTCTTTGCGATATTTTAAACTTCGCCACAAATTGTTGAACCTCGTTTTAATTCAACGAAATATGCTTTACGACAAGCTTTATAAAATGGTTTTGAAAGGCATTTTGCTCTAAACATTTTGGCAAGAAAAGACTTCAAATTATTCAAAGTGTCAAATTGGACTTTTTAATTGATTTTGACTTTAATAAGTCAACATATTTGACCTTTGACTTTTATAAGTCAACATCTTTAATCTTGGTATATAATTAACATTGGTATTAATAATCCTTTCGACTCGGAGTTATCATTTGCTTCCAACGGTCGTTGTTGACGTGAAAGATCGATATCTTGTCGATCGGCCCTTTTCTGGCGCGGAACATCGTCTTCTTAATTCGTCATCCTTATTCGACTTATTAATCGTTGGAATATTATATTAAATTAATCTCAACCGACAAGGCTAAACCGAACTATACTTATAGAGATACTGAGACTATATTATTTACTGTTTTAGGGCACTTAGACGGTGGAATTGTGGTCCCGTGATTGTATTTACCCGAGATTTGCTGAAGTTGTTTTGTGAGTTATTCGTAGCCCTTGTCTTAAATACTTTTGGGCTGTAAAGCGTATTTTAAACTGTCTATGTATTTTAAACTGTCTGCTTGAAATGCGGAATGTTATAAATTATCTTGTTTACCAGTGAAATTGGTTTGCCTTAGTTTTAAGTGTCTAAGCCATGGTCGCTCCCCTTTAATACACTCGTTAAGCTTTTGCCCGTGGTTCATATGTATAGATTTGTATTGGGTTATGTACCTAACCCACATTCCTCTGTAGGATGATACTACGAGCGGATGTTATGACCTTATTATTAAACTGTATGATTAAACTGATTGCCTTTGGTTTGACACACCATTGGATTGGGGATTAAACTGATTGGTTAGGATCCAGATGTATGACTACTTAGGCATAGTACCTTTCACTAATGGATGAATACAAGATATATGATTTTGAACTTACATTGTTTACTGAAACTTGTCGATGGGTCACTTTTTACTTAAAATTGCGAATAATTCACCAACATGTTGTTGATGTCGTTTTAACGCTTTGCAGGAAATTGAAGATTTCCATTGATCATGCCATAGTTTATTTTCGGATCGCTTGCTGTCACACCCCGCTAAAGCGGAAACACGGAATGTGAAGAGCAAAGAATCATTTCACGGGTTACACTAAAATCAACGGTTCAAGTCATTAAGATTTAAATTGAAAAGTACAAAAGTCAAGTTACAACCAAGATTCAAAGTTAAGACCATAATACATAATAAAATGTTTTTAATTAAAAATTCCCAAAATAAGGTCTTCTTCCCAAGGTACACTTCACATATTTGACTTGACCCGCCTGAGCAATGCACTTCATATCTTACGCTTAGTTCCTGAAACATGAGACAAAGTGTCAACTACGAAAACGTAGTGAGTGAGTTACAGTTTATAAGTTGACAAAGGTTTCAAGTAAAAGTTCGACAAGTATATATATATATAGGTATAAAGTTTCCAGAAGGAGTAAGCGAATGAGCAGTCGCATAAGATAGTTTATATACTGTCGTAATGGTTCAAATCAAGAATTTAGAGTTCGTAAGAGTTCGAGACAAGTCCAAAGTTCATAAAAGTTCAAGATTCGTTCAAAGTCAAAGAAGTTCAAAATAAGTCCAAGTGCTTAAATTTCAGGAATAGTTCAAGTTCAAATAAGTTCAAGTGCTTAAAATTCAAGAATAGTTCAAGTTCAAATAAGTTCAAGTGCTTAAAATTCAAGAATAGTTCAAGTTCAAATAAGTTCAAGTCGGGTAGCAAGCGGTAAAAAGAGTAGTCATTACCTCAGCGGTGGTTTAATACACATGTGTAAGACAGAAAGTAGCATATGCGTAAATAATTAAGACCTATGATCCTCGAGTTGTACCAACCACTAAGCTTAATATACGTAAGATTTAGTTTTGCACACTAATCCGATTCTGGTCAAGTTCCAGCCCCTAGTTCCAGTCTAGAGTTCGAGTTCGCGAGAACTTAGCAATATGTACCCAGGTTGCTACCCTAAAGTAAGGAGTGACCGCTCCTAAGTATCGATACCCATATTTGCTAACGGCTACTGTTAATAGTGGGTAGAGTTCAGTTCCAAGAAAAAGTTGCGGGGCATTTAGTTCGTTCCGTCCTAAAAATTGTTTGTTTGTACTTACGGCGCTTATATCCTCACCTAGGGTTTTGCTCAAAATACAACCAAGCTATCATTGTCTAATCAAATATCCAAAGAGGCAAACCTATTTAGTCTAAGTAAGCCAATCCGAATAAATGTTATTGTCTACGCATATTAGTTGCAAAGTTCCAAAATAGTCAAATAGTTCTCAAAGTTCCAAGAGTTCAAAGAGTTGCAAGTTCAAAAAGTTTCCATAAATAGAAAGGTAGTTCAATAGTTCAAAAAGTTTCCAAAAATAGAAAGGTAGCTCAATAGTTCAAAAGTTTCCAAAAATAGAAAGGTAGCTCAATAGTTCAAAAAGTTTCCAAAAATAGAAAGGTAGCTCAATAGTTCAAAAGTTTCTAAAAATAGAAAGGTAGCTCAATAGTTCAAAAGTTTCCAAAAATAGAAAGGTAGCTCAATAGTTCAAAAAGTTTCCATAAATAGATCACAACACGTTGTACATAGATTCAAGCACGTAAAACAGTTTCACATAAAGATATTGTTCAAAAAAAAAGAATTTGATCTCATGTTTCCCCCAAAAAAAGAGTACTTAAAATGTAAGAGTAAGGAGGGGTGTAACTCACGGTTTGCGAAGACAAGGAGCTCGGGAATCGGTCGGAGCGGGAGTCGGGAATCACGCGTCGCCTAATAATACCAAGATGGTCCATTCATTATTAACTTATTATGTTATTGTACTTAAGATAATATAATCAAGTTTTTAATTAAACTTTAAGTGTCAAGGTTAAGTTTAATCAAAATAGTCTCAAACGGTGAAAGTTACGTTTTTGTCCAAAACTCCAATTTTAACGTTTATTATTGTTAGGTCATAAGTGTTTTTGCTCACTGAAATGGTTTACATTTTTTTCTAAGGAAATTTGGGCAGCGCTTCCGCTCCCAAATTTCATATCCAAAAATGTACCTACCAATTCCGCTCACAAAATACATACAACACTATATTATATCCAAACAAGTCCATTTAAGTTCGATTTAGTCCATACATGTCCCAAATATTATTACTTTTACGTATTCAGTCCCAAAATGCTATTTCTCAAAAAGTCAGCGGGACAACATATTCAAAAACGTCAAATAACGAAAAATTGGGAAAAAGTCCAGGCCTGTGCGCCGTTGTGACCATAGGAACGGCGCACAGTGACCAAAAACTCACCCGCTGCGGTCGTTCTGGTCACGGGAACGGCGCACGGGTCGCGGGTTTTCGAACTTTTGTTGCAAAACGTATTTTAAGCCTTAGATTCCGACATGCAATTGGTTTAAACTTATTAAAACATCATTTTAACAGTTTATAAAGCATTTTTAGTTACAAAGTCGTGGATTCAAAGACTATTTCGGTTAAAAACGTTTTTGACCATAAAAAGCCATGGATTTGAATAAAAACTTATTTTAAACCGATAGATCTTACATGCAAGTAGTTATTTACATAAAAACAGTAAGTAAAAAGAAATCTACCGGTGGAAATCGTTTGGATGATGATTTGGTGATGTTTGAGCTCCGAAAATCTTTACAAAAATGGTCCTTAGCCGAAATCTTTTGGTTCCTTTTGCTTCTTTGGGCGATTTGGACGATTTTAATGGATTAAAAATGGTATTTGGTTGCTGGGATTTGCTGGAAATGAAGATGTTTGAGAGGGTTTTGGAGAGAAAAATGAGTTTTTGTGTGTGTTTTTGTGTGTGTTTTTGTGTGTGTTTTTATGTTTTTATGTTTATGTAAAATAGAAATGAATATAGATTAATGAAAAGAATAAAGTGGGTGTCTAGGTACTGCAATATGGCAGTAAATGATGTGCCAAAACCGAGCTTAATTGGTCAAAAATTGTAGGATTTCGAGACATGCACAATTTCAAATTTATTACAAAAACAGTCCTACAGGACGGCGCACAAGGCATGTGTGCGTCGTCCGGGACCATTTTTGTAACAGTTTTTGCGTTTTGGCAGTTTTTGCATAATTGTTTCGTTGGACCTTTTCGTTAACTAAAGTTTTAAAGTATGTTACATTATGAACTTAGGAAAGTTCATTAGGTGCTTTCTTGGCATTAGGACTTATGTAAGTTGGCTCCGGTTGTGATTCCGACACTAGAACGGTTCCGGTAAAGGTTCAATTTAAAGATACAATAGATAAAACGAGAGACTTAGAACGTAAAGAGGCACTTGAAATTTGATGGTTGTCACACTTGCTTTTGGGAAATTTGTATTTGAACTGTTGATATCGCTCGATTATACGCATATTCTTTCGCGATATTTGTTATGTTTTTGAGTCAAAACGTAATGGATAGCCTCGTATTTCTTAATTTTGTGTAAAGTTTATGTTTTAGGTGTTTAAACATGTTTGGAGTGAAAAAGAATCATTTTGGGACTAAAAGATGCAGCTGATAGTAAAACGGATGTAACGGGAGCATACGGACTCGAAAAGACCTCCGGTCAGCGCCAAAACGACCGCAACGAAAAAATATACAAAACTGTAGGTTCTGACCCCTGAATGAGCCTCATTCAGGGGGTAATGCGCGGCATTCCTTGCCCAGCAGTTATACATATCGTTTTTCAATGCTATTGAAGAGAGGAGGTGAAAGGTTCTTGCTTAGCAGCTTCTTAAGGACGATTTTACAACAACACACACTATCTTTTCATCTTTTTGGAGCCTCATAATCAGTCCCAAATCATCAAATAATCATTACATAATCCTTGGAGATCATCAATCGTTGTAATTTTGGGTTAATCTTAGAAGTAATCTTTTGCAAACTTTCGGTTTTTATCATCATCTAGATACTTTGGAAACTCATTGGAATCATTGTTTTCTTTTGGTATTGAATTTCTTACTCTTTTATTTTCACTTTAATCATGTCTTATTATTATTATTTGTCTTTAATTTCTATTATGAGTGAGTAGTTAAATAATACTTGTTTGGATTGGAAACTAGATTAGATGATTGGAGTTTTTGGGATATTTGTTTGAGGTTGAATGTTTATGTTTGCTTAATCGAAGAACCATCCGGGTTTAAATTCTTAATAGTGTTAGATAACTTATATTCATGATTTGATTAAGAACTTTAGTATCTGAAAAGAGCTTTAGAACTTGATTGATGAATTGAACGAAATAATCAACCGGTCTATAGTTGATTTGAGGTTTAGGATATTCGAAAGGAATCTTAACGAGTGATCAAACATTTAGATTGAAACTTGAATGTTAGTTGTAATCAGATTCATATCATTATCAAAGTCATTTTATATAAAACGTAAGTAAGGTGTTAGTGACAAACACATTTTGTAGGTATTCGAAAGGAACTTATAATAACTTATTAGACGTTTTACGAAAAGGTTAATCGGTCTATAATTAATCTAAAATTATTAGTATTCGAAAGGAACTGGTAATATAATGATTTGGTAAACTGAATTTGATTTTAGCTAAGAAACTATTCGAAAGGAAGTTTTATAAGATTAAGTCGAGTATATAAACTTGTTGCTTAATGACTTAGATGTTTAAGGTTTCTACCGTATTCGAAAGGAACGGTGTTTCGTTTTAGATGTCTAAAGTTAGCTCGGTATTCGAAAGGAATCGTGTTATAACATTAGAAGTTAATTCAACCAAACAACCCAAAATGACAATCGGATAACTAGAAACCAATCCAAACGAGTGTTTTTCCCATATCTTGATTTATCACAAAACGATACTTGTCACTTTTAGTTAATTTAGAAAACCCAATTTGTTACGTGTTTCTTGTTACTTATAGCTATTATCTCAATTATAAATAGTCCCCGTGTTCGAACCCGGAATTTTCCCATACTTTACTACGATCGACAAGGGTACACTGCCCGGTGTCGTAGTCTAGTTAAAAAAAAATTTTGGAAAACTAGATTTCGCACATCAAGTTTTTGGCGCCGCTGCCGGGGACTTGATTTAATTGAGATTTTAGCTTTTGTGTTTTATTTTGTTTTGGATATTTTTCACCGTATTGTTTGTTAGTGTTGTGTTTTTCAGGATTTATAGGTGGGTGATGTTCACGAGGTTTTATGGGTGTGCAACGTGTGGAGGGCCACACTACTCGGAGGAATGCTATCGATACCAAATGAATTATCAAAACCGAGCTGGGAATTTCGGTTATGGAGGCCAACAAAACGGAAGGTTGAGATATGAGGAAGAGAATGTGAGTTTGAAAGACATGATGAAAGAATTTATTCATGCTCAAGAGGCGCAGAATGAGAGTATTTTTAACTCAATGAAGGTGTTAGACGATAGAATTGAGCAGTGGGAAAGAAGCAACCAAGCGGTTTTTCAAGAATTGGACCGGAGGTTTGAGGAGATGGATGAACTGTTTGACAATCAACCAACGGGTCAAAAACAGATTTCTACCCAATCAAACCCGAGACCTTCAAACGATCAAGGTGGTGAATTTAACCAAGGTTCAAGGTATCAAACACCTACTGAAGGGAAAGAGCCAGTGAATGCAAATTCTACACGATCGGGTTTTAGCTACGGGAACGAAGAGGAGCAGAACGAAACGAAAAACGAAAAACAGGACAAACTGGGTGGAATGCGCCGCATTCCCAGCTCAGTTAGCTCTGTTTCGTTTTCAAACTTGTCTAATGCGGCTCATTCCAATCCAATGCGGGGCATTGAGACCCCGAACCACGAAAATGACCGAAAAGATGAACTAGTGGTAGAGAATCAAGTCGGGGATGAATCAATAGTAAAAAATGAAGACGGGGCATCAAAACGGGTCACAACTATACCCACTAGTTTCGATTTGGAATTGGCGGAGCTTGATGGGTCGGAAATAGTGGCGGGTGACAACCCAATTAGTGTAGACATAACTTTGGAAGATTTTGAGAAGTTATTTGATTTGAGTACGGAACCGGTTGTCACAAAAGTTGAGAAAAAGGTTGAAGTCGAAAAGGAGTTGATGCCCGGAACTGAAATTGAGAAAGAAACCGTTGAAAAATGTGGTGGTGAATCTTGTGCAAAGCTGAAAGTCAACAAAGACTTAAGTCCAAAGTTTAAAGGTATACTCGAAAAAACCGTTGACTTTATTTTTATTCTAACTTGTTTGGAAAAAGAAAAGGTTTTGCGAGGTATAGAGGTCAAAGACGAGGAATATGTGAACTTTGATGATTTCATACATGGGAAACCAATTGAGCATGGTGCTGAAAAGGATAAGTGTGGGGGAGAAGGTGTCTACTATAGACGATGGAAAGATGGCTCGATAATGCGAGAAACCAAGGAATGGAATGACGCATGGGCCAAAACGCGTGATGAGCTAATTGTTTCTAATTATGAAATTCGTTTTCATGATTTGATTTGTAGATGACGAGACGAGACAAAAACAAAGCGCTTTACGGGAGGCAACCCGGGTTTTTATTTTCTTTCCTTTTCTTTTACTTTTATTTTCTTTGGTTTTTAGTTTTTAGATTTTAATTGTCTAGTTTGGAAACGCATTCGGGACAATGCGTTAGATAAGTATGGGGGGACGTCGGGAATTTGGCTTATTTTATATTCCCTCCTATATATCCATTACGTGTTGTGTCGTTTTGTCCCATTTGAGTCTTATAAAAAAAAACGCTTAAACGTAGTTAGGGAAAATGATAGGGGCTTGTATATTTAACTTTATTCCGGTAATTTAACGTGAAATTGCTTAGGAACATCTCTAGTTAATAAAATATTTGTAAATAAGAATTTAGGTTTCTTAGTTTTAGTTCCTTAAGTTTCCCCGAAAAATCTAAAATCCGGATAACCACTAGATATCCTTAGTACCGAGCCCTTGTAGTTCTTGCACCCTTTCGGGGGTAGTTGGGGAATCCTAGTATCACTTAATCCCATATGAGAGTTAGAGGCGAAGAAAAAGGCCATAGGTCTTTCCCGTCAACAAATTGAACTCAACCTCACTATACAAAACCGTTCACTTCAAAGAAAATATAAATATAAATCTATAGTATTTGAAGTGAATGAAAGTGAGAGAAAAGCTAAATGAAGTGACTAACCAAAAATTCTCAAAGAAAGAACAACCAAAATGAAGAAATGATTTAGTGATATTTTAAGGTTTCCCCCGAAAGCAAGGCGGTATAGGGGTCGGCCCTAAAGGCTGATTGCTCCAACTTCGGTTGGAGAGTGAGGGAAAAGGGGTGGTTATTTAGACATATCAAAACTAGGGGATAAATTAGGAATTGACATTAGGAAATTGCGGTTTTATTTGCTTAAGTAATTTAGTAGCTTTTGATGTTCGTAGTCGGTTTTACGATCTAACAATTTCACGCATATCTTTATTTTGAACACCGGAATACCTTTAAATGTTAAAGCCCGTGATTCCTTAATTTTTCTTAAGTTGTAATATTAGAGTTAGTTTGAGTCGGATTTGCTTAGGGACAAGCAAATGCTTAAGTATGGGGGGTTTGATATCGCTCGATTATACGCATATTCTTTGGCGATATTTGTTATGTTTTTGAGTCAAAACGTAATGGATAGCCTCGTATTTCTTAATTTTGTGTAAAGTTTATGTTTTAGGTGTTTAAACATGTTTGGAGTGAAAAAGAATCATTTTGGGACTAAAAGATGCAGCTGATAGTAAAACGGATGTATCGGGAGCATACGGACTCGAAAAGACCTCCGGTCAGCGCCAAAACGACCGCAACGAAAAAATATACAAAACTGTAGGTTCTGACCCCTGAATGAGCCGCATTCAGGGGGTAATGCGCCGCATTCCTTGCCCAGTAGTTATACATATCGTTTTTCAATGCTATTGAAGAGAGGAGGTGAAAGGTTCTTGCTTAGCAGCTTCTTAAGGACGATTTTACAACAACACACACTATCTTTTCATCTTTTTGGAGCCTCATAATCAGTCCCAAATCATCAAATAATCATTACATAATCCTTGGAGATCATCAATCGTAGTAATTTTGGGTTAATCTTAGAAGTAATCTTTTGCAAACTTTCGGTTTTTATCATCATCTAGATACTTTGGAAACTCATTGGAATCATTGTTTTCTTTTGGTATTGAATTTCTTACTCTTTTATTTTCACTTTAATCATGTCTTATTATTATTATTTGTCTTTAATTTCTATTATGAGTGAGTAGTTAAATAATACTTGTTTGGATTGGAAACTAGATTAGATGATTGGAGTTTTTGGGATATTTGTTTGAGGTTGAATGTTTATGTTTGCTTAATCGAAGAACCATCCGGGTTTAAATTCTTAATAGTGTTAGATAACTTATATTCATGATTTGATTAAGAACTTTAGTATCTGAAAAGAGCTTTAGAACTTGATTGATGAATTGAACGAAATAATCAACCGGTCTATAGTTGATTTGAGGTTTAGGATATTCGAAAGGAATCTTAACGAGTGATCAAACATTTAGATTGAAACTTGAATGTTAGTTGTAATCAGATTCATATCATTATCAAAGTCATTTTATATAAAACGTAAGTAAGGTGTTAGTGACAAACACATTTTGTAGGTATTCGAAAGGAACTTATAATAACTTATTAGACGTTTTACGAAAAGGTTAATCGGTCTATAATTAATCTAAAATTATTAGTATTCGAAAGGAACTGGTAATATGATGATTTGGTAAACTGAATTTGATTTTAGCTAAGAAACTATTCGAAAGGAAGTTTTATAAGATTAAGTCGAGTATATAAACTTGTTGCTTAATGACTTAGATATTTAAGGTTTCTACCGTATTCGAAAGGAACGATGTTTCGTTTTAGATGTCTAAAGTTAGCTCGGTAGTCGAAAGGAATCGTGTTATAACATTAGAAGTTAATTCAACCAAACAACCCAAAATGACAATCGGATAACTAGAAACCAATCCAAACTAGTGGTTTTCCCATATCTTGATTTATCACAAAACGATACTTGTCACTTTTAGTTAATTTAGAAAACCCAATTTGTTACTTGTTTCTTGTTACTTATAGCTATTATCTCAATTATAAATAGTCCCCGTGTTCGAACCCGGAATTTGCCCATACTTTACGACGATCGACAAGGGTACACTGCCCGGTGTCGTAGTCTAGTTAAAAGCCAATTTCGGAAAACTAGATTTCACACATCAACTGTTTATTGTAATTTCCATGACGATCCGTTTGTTTATTTCTTTTGGAATTGTATTTGTACTTGGCGTCTCATCGCCTTTGACTTTATGATGTATTTGTAACATTTGGCATGATCTATTTAATTTGATGTTTTGTTTATCGGTTATATTGTTGTAATCTTGACTCTTGATATTATAACTGGAACGCCTCGTGTTTCCGCTTTTAGCGAGGTGTGACAGAAGTTGGTATCAGAGCCAAAGGTTATAGCGAACCGAGTGATTTAAACTGAGTAAATCACTTGGACTATGACCATAGGCTTTTTGAATCGATTTTCTCTGATTGCAATGTGTGCACTATTTTTCATACGTGTTTATTTCGCTTTGTTATTGTGGCGTTTGGCCTTGTTTTTGACCACATTTGCTGATCGAGTTTCTTTCCTTTTTATTTTAGGACGATGGCGCCTAAGAGGAGAGTTGCGACACGAACGTGCTAATGCGAATGCGAGAGCGAATACCACGAATCCGAACGCGAGTGCTAATACGTCCAATGCGAGAAGGAACAATGTGGAAAATGATACGAATCCTGACATGGCTCAGATGATTGCTCAGCAGCTAGCGGCGATGATGCCCGAGCTTGTAGCTCAACTTCGAGAGGGCACCGCCCAAGGTAATGGTTCGGGTTCCGGAAATCCCGAGCCGATTGTTAACAATGATGGTCCCGAAGTTGTGATTAATGGATCGGGTATAGCAGAGGGCTCGACTCAGCGTGCTGGATGCGCCATGAAGACTTTCATGAGCTGCAAAGCCCCAGAGTACCGAGGCAATGAGGGAGCGACTGGAACGCTCCAGTGGATGGAGAAGCTAGAATCTATTTTCGATGTTGTTGACTGTGCGGACAAAGATCGAGTCCGCTTTGCTGCGTTTGTGTTTCAAGGAACAGCTACGACATGGTGGAACTCGGCCGTGAATGTGCGAGGCCGAGCAGAGATTAACACCATGACTTGGGAACAACTGAAGGAGTTGATGATCATTGCGTATGTACCTGAATCTGAGATTCAGAAGTTGGAGGATGAGTTGTGGAACTTGACCATGATTGGGTCCGACATTCAGGGGTACACTTCGCGTTTTTACGCCTTGTCCCAACTGGTTCCACACTTGGTCCGACCGGAACTCAAGCGAATAGGTCGCTACACTCACGGATTACCCCAAGCAATCCGTAAGAGTGTCTTATCCAACAAACCGGGCACATTCCAGAGCGCGGTTGAGATTGCGACTACTTTGACTCAGAATGCGGTTCGGGATGGTGAGTTACCCCCGATGATTGTTAAGCAAAACTCCGGAGGGAAACGGAGTGGTGGAAACCGCAATGAGGATTCCAGGAAAAGGTTTAGGAGGAATGACGCTCCTCAAATTGTGAAATCTTATGTTGCTGTGGCATCGGGTACCCAGGGTAAGTACCCAAAGTGTGATCGGTGTGGAAGGCACCACACCAAAGATGTAGCTTGTTGGGTATGCGGTAGGTGCAAGAAGTTAGGGAACATCGAAAATTTCTGTAAGACCCCAAAGGGCAATTGTTATGAATGTGGATCTCCCGAGCATCGCAGGGACAAGTGTCCTAGGTTAGCTGCAGCTGGTAATGCTCCCCGTGGTAGAGCATTTGTTATGGGAGCCAAGGAGGCTCAGCAGGACCCACACGTTGTTACAGGTACGTTTCTTGTTTGTGGTCGACCCGCGTTTATCTTATTTGATTCTGGTGCGGATAGAAGTTTTATATCTGATGAGTTTAGGACTATGATTCCCTGTAAGTCTATACCTTTAGTACCTTCCTTTGAGATAGAATGGGCTGATGGCGAGTTTTTGCATGCGACTGAGTTACTTTCCGACTGTAGTGTTAGTTTCGACGACCACTCTTTTCCTATCGACTTAATTCCTATTAGGTTAGGTAGTTTCGACGTAATTATCGGCATGGAATGGTTAGAGACGCATCGTGCGGAGATCGTATGTTTCGAGAAGATGATCCGTATTCCGTTACCGCATGGGGAGCCGCTATTAGTTCAAGGGAATAAGGCAGGGAAGCGTCTTAAGATTGTCTCGTGTATAAAAGTCTGGGAGTACATTAATCGAGACTGTTCACTCTTTCTTGCACATCTTGTGAAGAAGGATAACACTGAGAAGCTGGAAGAGAAGCCAGTAGTGTGTGATTTCCCCGACGTATTCCCAGAGGATTTACCTGGTTTACCGCCTAGACGTGAGGTAGAGTTTAGGATCGACTTAGTTCCCGGAGCAGCGCTAGTGGCAAAGGCTCCTTATCGGTTAGCACCTTCGGAGATGTTAGAGCTTTCTAAGCAGATCCAGGAGTTAGTGGATAAGTGCTTCGTAAGGCCGAGTTTCTCTCCGTGGGGCGCACCGGTACTCTTTGTAAAGAAGAAGGATGGTTCGATGAGATTGTGTATAGATTACAGAGAGCTGAATAAGCTGACGGTAAAGAACCGTTATCCTTTACCTCGTATAGATGATTTGTTTGATCAGTTGCAAGGTTCGTGTTTCTTTTCAAACATCGACTTACGTTCCGATTATCATCAGTTGAGAGTGCAAGAGGAGGACGTTCCGAAGACTGCTTTTCGGACGCGATACGGTCATTATGAGTTTTTAGTCATGCCATTCGGTCTCACGAATGCGCCTGCTGCTTGTATGGAAATGATGAACCGTATCTGCCGTCCTTACCTCGATAAGTTTGTGATTGTATTCATCGACGATATCCTTGTTTATTCTCGTAGCCGTGCGGAGCACGAGGAACATTTGAGGATAGTGTTGGAGTTGCTCAGGAAGGAGCAGCTTTACGCTAAGTTCTCGAAATGCGAGTTTTGGTTATCTGAGGTCCAATTTCTTGGCCATGTGGTTAGCAAGGAGGGAATCCACGTTGACCCTTCCAAGATTAAGGCCGTCAGAGATTGGGTTGCTCCTAAGACACCCACCGATATCCGTTCATTCTTGAGTCTCGCAGGTTATTATCGTCGCTTTATAGAGAATTTTTCGAAGATAGCCTCGCCTATGACGAAGTTGACCCAGAAGAACGAGGAGTTTATTTGGGGTGCCGAGCAAGAGGAAGCCTTTCAGTTATTGAAGAAGCGGTTGTGTGATGCTCCTATCTTGAGTCTTCCCGAGGGTACCGAAAATTTTGTTGTATATTGCGATGCTTCGCATAAGGGACTCGGGTGCGTACTGATGCAGAATGGAAAGGTCATTGCCTATGCCTCTCGTCAGTTAAAGATTCATGAGAAGAACTACACAACCCATGATTTGGAATTAGGCGCGGTGGTTTTTGCTTTAAAGATTTGGTGCCATTATCTGTACGGTACTAAGTGTACTGTGTTTACCGATCATAAGTCGTTGCAGCACATCTTTGATCAAAAGATGCTGAATATGAGGCAATGCCGATGGGTGGAATTTTTGAACGACTATGATTGTGAAATTCGTTATCATCCGGGAAAAGCTAATGTTGTAGCCGATGCGTTCAGTCGAAAGGAATCGGTTAAGCCGGTGAGAGTTCGCGCTATGATGGTTTTGATTCAGTCGAGTTTGAAGACTCGTATTATTCAGGCTCAGCAGGAGGCTCTCACCGAGGATTATCTGAAGGATGAAGGATTATTTAGTTTGGCACGTCATCAGTTGGAGCCAAAAGACGACGGGGTATTGTATTTCTCGGACCGTATCTGGGTTCCCGTCTGTCTTAGGCACTTGATATTGGATGAAGGTCACAAGTCTAATTACTCCGTTCATCCCGGAGCGGATAAAATGTACCACGACTTGAAAGATTTCTATTGGTGGCCCGGTATGAAGAGGGCGATTGCCGAATATGTAGGCAAGTGTTTGACCTGTTCTAAAGTTAAGGCTCAGAATCAGAAGCCTTCTGGCCTTCTTCAGCAGCCGGAAATTCCGCAGTGGAAGTGGGAGAATATTACCATGGATTTTGTTACGAAGCTTCCTAGGTCTTCAAGAGGTTATGATACCATATGGGTAATCGTTGATCGGCTGACTAAGTCAGCGCATTTTCTACCTATTCGAGAAGATTACCGAATAGAGAAGTTGTCTAGATTATATATTGATGAGATCGTGGCCAGGCATGGAATTCCTGTATCTGTTATTTCTGATCGCGACGCGCGTTTTACTTCGAGGTTCTGGCAGACGCTACAACGAGCTTTAGGCACGAGATTAGATATGAGCACGGCTTAACACCCTCAGACCGACGGACAGAGTGAGCGCACGATTCAGACGTTGGAGGATATGTTACGCGCGTGTGTTTTGGATTTTGGCGGGAGTTGGGATAGACATTTACCGTTGGTCGAGTTTTCATACAACAATAGTTACCACTCCAGTATTAATTGCGCGCCTTTTGAAGCTCTTTACGGTCGGAAGTGTAGGTCTCCACTCTGTTGGGCCGAGATTGGTGATAGCCAGATTACGGGTCCCGAGCTGATCCAGGAAACGACGGACAAGATCTTTAGGATCAAGGATCGTCTGGTAGCCGCGAGGGATCGCCAGAAGAAGTACGCGGATTTACGTCGTAAGCCTTTGGAATTCGAGGTCGGCGATATGGTATTGTTGAAGGTTTCTCCGTGGAAGGGCGTGTTTCGTTTTGAGAAGCGCATCAAGCTAAGTCCACGTTTTACGGGTCCTTTTAAGATTTTGTCTCGTGTTGGACCAGTGGCTTATCGCCTTGAGTTGCCACCTGAGTTGAGAGGTGTGCACAACGTATTTCATGTATCGCATCTCAAGAAGTGTCTTGCTGACGAGTCGTTAATTGTGCCCTTGGAGAAACTAAGTTTGGATGATTCGCTTCACGTAATAGAGAAGCCGGTGGAAATCGTCGACCGAGAGGTCAAGCGATTACGGCGGAGTCGGATTCCTATTGTAAAGGTCCGATGGAACTCTAAGTTTGGAGCTGAGTTTACATGGGAACGGGAGGATGAAATGCAGCGGAAATATCCCCATTTATTTTCTTCTAGCGATGCTCATTAGTAATTTCGAGGAAGAAATTCTTTTAACTGGGGGAGGTTGTGACGTCCCGTCTATTTGAGGTACTTGAGTTACCGTCATTATTTATATTTTATTCGCAATTGATTTCGACCCTTGTATGTCGCTTTGTTTTGCTCACGATTTACTGTTATTGAGTATCGGGTTTTCTGTGTTTGCTGATTCGTCCCTGAGACGTAATGATATTAATATATCTAAGTGCCAATTAGTTAGTATCCTCATAATTATAAGTTAGAAGGTTTATGCCAAATTTGTCGGTTATCGGATCCTTTATCCTCGAGATATCGTGCTTTTGCTCTTGATTTCTCCTTTACCGAAATCGTGCGAATCTCGAAATCGAAAGTGAAAATATAATATTAAATGAACCTAATATAAAGTAAATCAAAGTATGAACTTTCCTAATTTCAACGCAAAAAGAATCGGGAGCTTTCGACGAACGAAACTCCTTCACGGTCGAAAACAAGTCTGTCGAGCCAGCCGACCATCCAGCAGCTGGCAGGGCTTCAGCCGACGGCTGAGCCTCTCCAGCCGGCTGCTGGATGTGTCTGGACAGGTGTTGGTGACTCATTTTTGCTTGAAAATCGATTGGGGACACTTGGCTAAGCCCTATTTGACCCCTAAACTGCCAGAACTTACTGTCCCAATGTGATATTATCATTTCTTTTCCACTTTGTCACACCCCGCTTATAGCGGAAACACGGAATGTTCCAGTTATAATATCATGAGTCAAGATTACAACAATACAACCAATAAACCAACATCAAAATAACATTAATCATGCCAAGTGTTTACAAAATACATTACAAATTCAAAAGCGTCAAATCGCCGAGTACGAATGTATTACAAACATAACAAAGTGGAACATCAAGGACATTTCAACAAGTATCGCAAGTTCCGAAATACACAAGACAAATATCCCAAAAGCACAAATGGCATGATCAACAGGAATCCTTAGTTTCCTGCAAAGCGTTAAAACGACATCAACAACATGTTGGTGAATTATTCGCAAATTTAAAGTAAAAGTTGACCCATCGACGAGTTTCAACAAAACAACGTTAATTTCAAATGATATATCTTGTTTTCAACAACCAATAGTGACAGGTACTTTGCCTAGTCTATTCATACACTGAACCTGACCGTACAACCCCAAATCCTGAGGTCGCCAACCAAAGGTAACAATTTAATTAACCGGCCATAACATCCGCTCCTAGAAACATTCTACCGAGCAGTGAGGGTTAGGTCTATAACCCATATAGATCTATATATATGTAAAACCGTTGGGCTCAAAGCTTAACAAGTGTATCAGGGGGCCCCAACAAGGGCTAATGGCTTAATCTAAGGCAGACCTAATCCACTAGGCAAACAAGATAATCAACAACATTCCGCATACAAGCAGACAATTTAAAATACGCTTTACAGCCCAAAATATTTAAGACAAGGGCTACGAATAACTCACAGATAAAGCTTCGGCAAACAAATATCGGGTACACCAACACAGAGTTACAACTCCACCGCCTAAGTGCCTTAAAACAATAAACAACATAGTCTCAGTATCTCTATAAGTCTAGGTCCGGTTTAGCCTTGTCGGTTAAGATTAAGTTAAATGAGATAATCCAAATATTAATAAGTTTAAATGAGGTGACGTATTTAGAAGGCGACGTTCCGCGTCAAACAGGACCACCCGGAGAGATATCGGCATTCCACATCATAATCGTCAACTGGAAAAGAATGATAATCTGAATCGAAAATGATTACTAGGAGTATCGGTTGATAGAATATCGTTATCAAGTTTCAATAGATCGACCAAGGTCAACAGAAACGATGTTGACTTGGTCAAAGTCAAACGTAAGGAAAGTTGACTTTATAAAAGTCAAAGTCACAGATGTTGACTTATGAAAGTCAAAATGTCATTTATGTTGACTTATTAAAGTCAAAATCAATTTAAAAGTCCAATTTGACACTTTGGATAATTTGAAGTGTTTTTCATACCAAAATGTTTAGAGTAAAATACCTTTTCAAAACCATTTATAAAGTTTGCCGCAAAACATATTTTGATGACTTAAAACGATGATCAAGTTGAGGCGAAGATTTAGTATATCGCAAAGAGGTTTAAAATGTACGTTTTGAGTGGTGTTATGACATCTTTGATTGCGTTAGCGTCCTTGAGTCCAAAGACGATGTTATTGTATAATATGTTACTTTTAAGTATTTAAGTGTTTTAATGTCGTAAAACGTCGTAAATGGAAAATCCGGCAGCGCTTCCGCGTCAAAAATTATTTGTCCAAAATCCGTACACTTTCCCGCTTGATAACAAATTACACTTTAAACCTTTCTCATAATACATAATACAATAATAAGTTAATTACGATACTTTCGGTTAGATTACACTTTAATATATTTCGTCCATTCTCAATCCAAATCCGATAATATAACAAGTGTTGGTCTAGTATTTACTCCTAACCGTTTTCAAGGCTAAAACCGTAATTAATAGGAAAGGATAATGAAACGAAAGATTCTCAAAGATAGCAATTTATACCGTTAGCACCCGCAAGATTTGACAAGAATAGAGTCCGGAACCAAGGACTTCGGTGGCGTGGTACTGAGGTCAAATCCTCCTCCAAAACACAATACACTCACCGTCAATAAGGGTTCACAATATAACATGTTTAAGGTGCAATTTTAAACGGGTTTACAAAATTTCCGGAATCTGGGCAACGACCGCCTCGCGGTGGGCTGACTGCGCCGCGGTCGTAACTTTACCACGACCGCCTCGCGGTGGAGCACCGTGGCGCGGTCACGACTGCAGAAACACCAATTTTTACAAAAATCGTTTTATGTTGGAAAATCATATTTTGATGCAATAAGTTTAGACATGCATGTTATAGAATCATCAAAACACTTTCAAACAACCATTTTGTAAGGCTTTTCCATCATCCAAATCAAGATTCATGTATATATTTGTAAAACTTGATTTCAAAGATTTTTAACCATCAAATGTTATAAAACTCATTTTACTTTAGCTAGATCATACATGCATTGAGTAAATCAAATGAAAAATAGTAGAGAAAGGTTATTATACCTCAAGGAAAATGAAGATGTGATGATCTAAGATGACTTGATGGAATTACTTGAAGCTTTGGTGGTGTTCTTTGACCCAAAAATTGATAGAAATCAAAACATGCAACCCATGGATGATTTACCCTAGCTTCCCATGATGATATAAACGATTTATAGTGGTGAAATTGGTGATTATTTGTTGTTTACTTGCTGGGATTTACAGTCACAAGAAGAAGTTTGGATGAAAGGAAGTGTTTGTGTGTTTATGCTTCAAGAGAGGGAGAGAGTGAAATCTTGTATGTGTGTGTGTAAATGAAATGAAAAAGGGACTTGTTAGACACCATATGATGCACAAATCTGGCCTAAATGTGGTGTTGACACGTTTAGGGACAAGTGTTACAAATGTGTTACATGCAAGTTATGACTCACCACTCAACAAAATGGAGCTGTCCAGGACCATGACCGCGGCGCGGCCAGCTCACCGCGGCGCGCTCGGTCAGGTTCCTGGATTTCCTCGTTTTGTTCGTGTTGTCGTTATGTGCGTGCTCACGTTTAGGATTCCCGATTGTTTTACAAATGAACTTAGTCAAGTTCATCATAAGTATTATTGGTATTATGATTCATTTAAATGATACCTTTAAGTTTAGATTCAAGAAACGCACGATTTCGGTAAAAGATAAACAAGCGTAAAAGCACGGTTTCTTGAAGATAAAGAATACGTTAACCGACAAATTTGGCATAAACCTCCTAACTTATTTCATGAGCATACTAACTATTTGGCACTTAGGTAAAAATCAACTTACGTCTCAAGGGACGAATCAAAATAATCACATAAAACCCGATTCTCAATAATAAATCGTGAGTAAAACAAAGCGAACTACAAGGGTCAAAACAATTGCGAATAATATTAAAATAATGACGGTAACTCAAGTACCTCAAATAGACGGGACGTCACACACTTTTCTTTCATTTCTTCAATCAAAACACACACACACACATAAGAGTTTTCTCTCTAACTCCCCATACCTTTCTTCATTCCTTCCCATTGTTGTTGTGATTTCCAGCCTTTATTCACCATTAAAACATCTTAAACATCACAATAATCAATTATGTTCATCAAAGGGAGCAAGAGGTGGTGATTTTCCGGGTTGTTCTTGAAGTTCTTCATCATTTTCGGGTCTAAATCTTCATCAAGATCAAGCTAGATCATCACACACTCTATTCTTGCCTTATAATAACTTTTACTCACTGTTTTTATTCACATTTTATCATTTTATTACATGCATGTATCATCAAAGAGCAAAGAAAGGTTTTTATAAAAGTTTCTATGGAGATTTATCTAAAAACATAAATTTTATAAACTTTTACCTTAGATCTTGATATAAAAAGATGTTATTTGAAGAAATAAATGGATGTTATTAAAGGTTTATAAGTTGCATGTCGAGATCTAAAGAAAATACTCTTGAAAATGCTTAAAATCGGCAAAATAACAAAAATCCGGAGCTGACTGTGAGCCTCCAGCCGGCGGCTGGATCATCCCAGCCGGCGGCTGGATCAGTCTGTTAACCCAAATCTTCGTTTTTGCTAATTATCGGTGGTTGTCTTGTGTTTTGGAGGCGGATATTCTCATCTCTACACCACTGAAGTCATTGTTCCAGATCCTTGTCAATCAAGCGGGTGTTAGCGGTATAAATTACTAACCTTGTGAATCCTTCGATTTCATTGTACTCATTATTCGGTTTTAGCCTTGAAATCGGTTAGGATTAATTATTAGACCAACACTCGTTGTATTTTATCGGATTGGACTGAAGTTTGGACAAATAAATTTAAATTATAAGTTAACCAAAGTATGGTAATAAACTTCATATGGTATTATGTATTATGAATAATGGTTTAAAATGAAATTGTTGTTAAGCGGGAAAGTGATTGAAATTTGGACGAATATTTTATGACGCGGAAGCGCTGCCGAAATTTCAACTCACGACTTTTTACGACATTAAAACACTTATATAAATAAATTGAATACAAAAGTAACATATATTACAATAACATCGTCTTTGGACTCAAAGACGCCAACGCAATCCAAAATGTCATAATATTACTTATAATGGACATTTTAAACCTCTTTGCGATATTTTAAACTTCGCCACAAATTGTTGAACCTCGTTTTAATTCAACGAAATATGCTTTTACGACAAGCTTTATAAAATGGTTTTGAAAGGCATTTTGCTCTAAACATTTTGGCAAGAAAAGACTTCAAATTATTCAAAGTGTCAAATTGGACTTTTTAATTGATTTTGACTTTAATAAGTCAACATATTTGACCTTTGACTTTTATAAGTCAACATCTTTAATCTTGGTCAATATAATTAACATTGGTATTAATAATCCTTTCGACTCGGAGTTATCATTTGCTTCCAACGGTCGTTGTTGACGTGAAAGATCGATATCTTGTCGATCGGCCCTTTTCTGGCGCGGAACATCGTCTTCTTAATTCGTCATCCTTATTCGACTTATTAATCGTTGGAATATTATATTAAATTAATCTCAACCGACAAGGCTAAACCGAACTATACTTATAGAGATACTGAGACTATATTATTTACTGTTTTAGGGCACTTAGACGGTGGAATTGTGGTCCCGTGATTGTATTTACCCGAGATTTGCTGAAGTTGTTTTGTGAGTTATTCGTAGCCCTTGTCTTAAATACTTTTGGGCTGTAAAGCGTATTTTAAACTGTCTATGTATTTTAAACTGTCTGCTTGAAATGCGGAATGTTATAAATTATCTTGTTTACCAGTGAAATTGGTTTGCCTTAGTTTTAAGTGTCTAAGCCATGGTGGCTCCCCTTTAATACACTCGTTAAGCTTTTGCCCGTGGTTCATATGTATAGATTTGTATTGGGTTATGTACCTAACCCACATTCCTCTGTAGGATGATACTACGAGCGGATGTTATGACCTTATTATTAAACTGTATGATTAAACTGATTGCCTTTGGTTTGACACACCATTGGATTGGGGATTAAACTGATTGGTTAGGATCCAGATGTATGACTACTTAGGCATAGTACCTTTCACTAATGGATGAATACAAGATATATGATTTTGAACTTACATTGTTTACTGAAACTTGTCAATGGGTCACTTTTTACTTAAAATTGCGAATAATTCACCAACATGTTGTTGATGTCGTTTTAACGCTTTGCAGGAAATTGAGGATTTCCATTGATCATGCCATAGTTTATTTTTGGATCGCTTGCTTTTGGGAAATTTGTATTTGAACTGTTTATTGTAATTTCCATGACGATCCGTTCGTTTATTTCTTTTGGAATTGTATTTGTACTTGGCGTCTCATCGCCTTTGACTTTATTATGTATTTGTAACATTTGGCATGATCTATTTAATTTGATGTTTTGTTTATCGGTTATATTGTTGTAATCTTGACACTTGATATTATAACTGGAACGCCTCGTGTTTCCGCTTTTAGCGGGGTGTGACATATGTGATATATGCAATTGTGAGCGGGAAAGTGACTTTGGATTTTGGACGTGAAATTTGGGCGCGGAAGCGCTGCCCAAATTTCGTTAGAAAATCCAAACCACTTCAGCGACCAAAATGTATGTATCATAATAATAAAAACGTTAACTTTGGGCTTTTGGACTAAAACACAACGACAACTGTTTCGGACGACAAATGGACAATTTAACCTTGACACTTAAAGTTAACTAAAGACTATTTATTATATTATACAATAACATAATAACACTTGAACAAAACTTGGTATTATTAGGCTTTCGGTGATTCCCGGCACACTTTCCGACCGTTCTCGCTTACGATTATCTTCGCAAACAGTGAGTTACAAACCCCTACTCTTTTAAACGCTTTTAATACTTTTTGGGGTGAAATGCGAGTCTTAGGCTTAAACATATATTTAAGCTGAAAAATGCTTTATTACTTGAATGCTAAACGAAAACGATTTGATACTCAATGCTATTACGAAAACACTTGTATACTTTGAATGCTATTGTGAAACACTTTGATATCTTGAATACTTTTATGAAAGACTATTTTGCCGGCATTGTTGATGGTTTTGCCAACAATACCGAGGACACGAAAACTATATTTGCCAATGACTAAAACATCGATCGTCATGTTGCGGACGTTGTACAACATGGACGTGAGATACCACTAAAATTCCCGATACTACCAAGGACATTACTTGCTATTAATCCCTTTGGAAAGGACCGTTAGTAGATATGGATAGCGCTATTAGGGTAAACTGACCCTCACCACAACGACTTATAACGATGGTGCATAATACTAATAGGGTAGGCTATAGGCTTAGCAACGATCATTGGGAAATACATAGGATTGTCACATAGTCTCGCTATGTGGTCAATGCCTACGAACACGAATACTATACTTACGCATTGCTATGCGTCAACATTTTGAATACTATACTCTTACGCATTGCTATGCGTCAACATTTTGAATACTATACTTTTATGCATTGTTATGCGTTAACTAATTGAATACTATACTCTTACGCATGGTTATGCGACAACTATTTTAATGTTATACTTTACGCCATAGTTATGTGCGTCGAAACTCTAATGCTTTTATCTAAACTTGTAGCTCACTAACTACGTCTCCCGTAGTTAACACTTGACTCGTATTTTCAGGAAATGAGTAAGCTTTGGATACGATACTTATGCTTTTGGTTGATGACTTCAAGAATGGGAAAGGGTTCGGGTGGCTTGGCTATGAACACTTATTCTGTATTTCGGATATGTAAACGTTGTTTTAAACATTTGTAAACCTTTGAAGTTATGTTTGTTTTAATATAACTTGGTGTGGAATTATAAACTTGTGTATCGAATGCTATTGCTCTTCACATCCTGTGTTCCGCTTTAGCGGGGTGTGACAGACTTGGTATCAGAGCGCAAGGTTATAGTGAATACCGATTTTTCAAAAATCAAACTATAACCAGTTTTTAAACGAAAGATTTTATTTAACCAAAACGTGAAGGCATTGTTTAACTTGAATTATTCGTAGCCTGATCACCTATGAATAATTTGGACTAAATCATGCCAGAACGGGATTGGTAAACATTAAACGAACCTCCCCGGGAATTCTTGAAGTCAGACCCACACAGACCTACATGCTATACTTAAGATAGTCTATGTGCTCAGCTTATTACTAACACTAACATGAGTTTTATCTTCGATTTAACTCGTTTCCGGTCTAGGCTACGCCGAGAGGGAAAGAGTTAGCTACGTTCGACAACGAAACGCTTTATGCTTTAGACTAGTACTAAGATAACACTAAGACTTAGTGGGAATTTGATTCCATTCACCTTTCTATGATGCGATGAAAGGAACGAAAATAACCGTGTCAGTCAACGAGGTATATACCCGACGCATACTCTTGAGAACTCACATTTCCTTACGAACCTGATATACGATAGTGATACGTTATCAAGGTATAGGAGCGTTGGATTAACATTATCGTAAGCTATTTATACAATCGTAAACTATTACATTTCCGTATAATGACTCGGATCTGGACTGGTTTATACTGCCCCATGCCGACTATATCCCTCGTCCGTTAGGAGGAGACAACACAATCTCGACTATCAACACCGTACACACAACGTATTCTCGACTATCGACACCGTATACACTTTACTCCGCTAATCGTTACGCGATGCCCTGTATGGCAGCTGGGAAGTATTCCCACATAAGACACATGAGTGCAGTTACAACTCGACATACTAAGTGATGCACCCAAGATATCCGATAACTAAGAACTGACACTTGAAGACATGATGGGTTAACGCGACAAGTTTACGGATCTCCAGAAATGATCCAGAAGCCGATGTATCATGACACTCGTATTCACAAACTATCACTCGACATACTTCATACCAAATAAACGATACTTAGGGCAGTCCAGACAACTCGATGCTAGTTGTGGAATTGCTACACATAAGAGTTTTGAAAATCACTATTCTCATTCGTTCGCTTTTGTATACACAATATAGTAATCTTCGGTCGCGCACTTATTCTTAATCTTAATTACGTGATATGCCCTAGCATAAACATGTATATCACATACCTTACTTTCATTTATTGACATTATTATTATGCAAAATAATGTACAATAATTGATTGTACTCGATTAAGGGGCTAGCATTACAAAATCGCAAAGATATCGCAAACTTATCTAGGGAATCGTTGGTCAGTGTGGATTCCTAGACTTGAATACGAATCAAAGATAACTTCAAACCAAGGTAGGTTTTGAAAGTATATCCTAAAACGAATGATCATCACGAAGATATGATCACATTCTTATGTTACGGTAAACCACGGAATAGTTATTGGTCAAACATGTTGAAGTCATGTCTCTACAAGGAAATCATCTAAACATCTGCTCTACAATAAGACCTTATTCATACAAAGCGATATGGAAAGGACAAGGCTAAACCTTATACCCGAAAAACACTTACGACCGAGGTTATGGCTCGTTGCTAATTAACCAAGAAGGTGCCCAAGGAAACCGATTAGTAGTAAGGGAGTACCAGAAGTAATTCCTGGTGACATGTCTGAACTATTACTAGTCCATTAAGTAAAAATTAAACATTAACTCAATACTCAGCACAACCCTTGCGTCCCGAGCATCTTACAAGTTAGAGCCTTCGCGATAGGAACTGAGGAAGCGAGATACGACCCCCGAGTAGTTGCAGCTTTGACGCAATAATAGAAATGGATTGGTTGACCATCCAAGATGCGAAGATATTTTGCTTAGATAAGATGATTCAGATGCCATTAGGAAATGGGAAGGAATTAATAGTACGAGGAGATAGGCCGGGACAAACTTTGAAACTTATATCGGTGATGTAAATGCGCCAATACCTGAATAAGGGCTGCTTTGCATTGTTAGTAAACATAAAGGACAAACAAACGAAAGCATCAGACCTTAAGGATGTACCAATAGTTAGGGACTATCCGGAAGTATTTCCCGAAGAACTACCTGGACTACCACCGCAGAGGCAAGTAGAGTTTAGAATCGAAGTAATTCCTGGAGTGGCACAGGTGGCAAGGACGCCCTATCGACTAGCTCCGACTAAGATGCAGGAATTATCCAACCAAGTTCGGGAACTATTGGATAAGGGATTTATCCGACCAAGCTCAACACCGTGGGGAGCGCCGATTCTATTCGTTAAGAAGAAGGATGGATCATTTCGTATGTGTATCGACTACCGGGAATTGAACAAACTAACCGTCAAGAACCGATATCCTCTTCCACGGATCGATGACCTTTACGATCAACTTCAAGGCGCAACCTACTTTTCAAAGATTGACTTAAGGTCTGGGTATCATCAAGTTCTGGTTCCTGAAGAAGATATACCGAAAACCGCATTCCGCACTAGATACAAACACTATAAGTTCCTGGTAATGTCGTGGGACTCACAAATGCACCGGCGGTATTCATGGATTTGATGAATAGGGTATGTCGACCGTATCTAGACAAATTCGTTATTGTATTCATCGACGACATCTTAATCTACTCGCGTACCAAAGAAGATCACGCAAAGCACTTAAAGCTGTTATTAGAATTACTCAAGGAACAACAACTCTACGCAAAGTTTTCTAAGTGCGAATTCTGGCTGCGTGAAGTCAAATTTCTCGGTCACATAGTTAATGGATCGGGAATTCACGTTGATCCATCAAAAATCGAAGCAATAGAGGACTGGAAAACTCTCAAAAGTCCGACAGAAATCCGGCAATTCTTAGGATTGGCTGGATATTACCGGCGATTCATTCAAGATTTCTCTAAGATAGCTAAACCCCTAACAAAGTTAACGCAAATGAACGAGAAGTTCAACTGGTGAGATGCACTAGAACAAGCCTTCAATATCCTAAAAACAAAACTGTGCAATGCTCCAATTCTAACTCTTCCTAAGGGAAACGAAGACTTCGTAGTATATTGTGACGCATCTGACCTAGGATTAGGTTATGTATTGATGCAACGAAACAAAGTTATAGCATACGCATATCGACAACTCAAGAAACACGAAGTAAATTACGCTACGCGTGACCTAGAATTGGGAGCGATAGTTTTTGCCCTTAAAATCTGGAGACATTATCTCTACGGAACCAAATGTACGATATTCACGGACCATAGGAGCCCACAACAATACATTACATCTTGCTTCGCATAACTCATTCTCTACAACATATACTAGATCAGAAACTACTCAGCATCAGGCAAAGGATATGGTTGGAACTCCTTAGCAACTACGACTGTGATATTAAGTATCACCTCGGCAAAGCTAACGCTATCACAGATACCTTGAGTAGGAAAGAAAGGCAGCAATCGACTCGAGCACGTGCATTAGGAATCTACATTAAACCCGATTTGAGGACGCGTATAGCAAGTGCTCAGCATGAGGCTTTCAAAGCAGATCACACAAAGGTCGAAACTTTGCGCAAACACGATAAGAATTTTGTAAGGAAGAGCGACGATGTCTATTATTTTAAGGATCGAGCATGGGTTTCTACAACTAACGAATTGAGGAAGGCCATTATGGATGAAGCTCATCGAACACGATACTCCATTCATCCAGGGTAAAGCAAGATATACAAAGACCTCAAGGAAACATTACTGGTGGCCCGAAATGAAAATAGATGTTGCTTTGTACGTGGGGGAAAATGCCTAACTTGTGCAAAAGTGAAGGCTGAATATCAAAAGCCATTCGGGTTACTACAACAACCTGAAATTCCCGAATGGAAATGGGAACAAATCACGATGGACTTCGTCACAAAATTACCTCGAATATCAAAGGGTAACGACATGATCTGGGTTATAGTGGATCGACTAACGAAGTCAGCACACTTTATTCCCATCAAGGAAAGTTTTATCGTGGAAAAACGGTCCAAATATACATCAACGAGGTAATGACTCACCACGGAATACCCACGTCAATTATCTCGGACAGAGATACTCGTTTCACTTCCAGATTTTTGAAGGCATTCCAAGAATCGTTTGACACTCGATTAGATTTAAGCACGGCATACTATTCACGGACCGATGGCCAAGCGAGCGTACAATGCAAATCTTAGGAGATATGCTAAAAGCACGTGTTATTGACTTCGGAGGAAGTCAGGATAATCGTATACCACTAATAGGATTCTCCCATAACAATAGTTATCCCCCTAGTATCAAAGGTGTACCATTTTGAAGCTCTCTACGGAAGGAAATGCCGATCTCCACTGTGTTGGTTGGAGCCGGGAGATCGACAACTAATTAGCATGGATGTAGTGCAAGAAACGATTGATAAGATCACGACGATTAAGAAAAGACTTAAGACTGCGAGAAGTCGTCAAAAGAGTTATGCGGATATGCGCAGAAAGGATTTAGAATTTCAAGTCGGCGACAAAGTACTTCTCAAGGTGTCACCTTGGAAAGGTGCAATACGCCGCGGAAAACATGGAAAGCTTAGTCCGAGATATGTAGGACCATTTGAGATACTCGAAAGGGTAGGTCCAGTTGCGTATCGTTTAGAACTACCGCAAGAGCTCGGTAACATTCATAGCACTTTTCATGTTTCGAGACTGAAAAATTGCCTATCAGACGAAACACTTATCACACCTTTAGAAGAAGTACAACTAGACGAAAAGCTCCAATTTGTCAAAGAACCGATTGAAATCATAGATCGCGAAACTAAGAGACTGAGACACAGTAAAATCCCTATAGTGAGGGTGCGATGGAACGCAAAGCGTGGCCCCGAATATACCTGGGAACGAGAGGATCAAATGATGCTTAAGTATCCTCCTCTCTTCACTTCTCCCACAACGAATACCACAAGTTGAAATTTCGGGACGAAATTCTTTCAACGTGGGGAGAATGTGACAACCGTCTAAACTCAGGTCGAGAACCCTAACTATTAACCTCGATATGTTTATATTAGATGCCCGATATGACTAACTTTATGTGCTATGTGGCTACGTAGACATAACTCTTAAGCTAAGCTCCTTGTAACTCACACAAAACTCTTAAACGTAAGATTACGTCATTTAAACCTATAAGGGCGGATCGGGATCGGAATCGTAAAACAACTCTGGAATCGAATTATATAAGTCCTAATACCAAGAAAACACCTAAGGAACTTTCCTAAGTTCATAACGTATCAAAATTTATAACTTTCAGTTAACGAAAAGGTCCAACGAAACAAAACGCAAAAACAACAAAAATCAGAAAATGGAAAAACAAGCCAGGACGACGCACAGATGCCTTGTGCTGCGTCCTGGATGCCAAATCCGAAAAATTCTTGGATTTTTGTTACTTGTCTCGATTTTATAAAAACTAAATCAATTAAACCCGATTTTTACCACTCAAGTACTGCATTTTGGCAGACCATAGACCATTATTAGTCACCCCTTTCCTTTTCTTTCATTTTCATTTTTCATTTTATAAAAACACAAACACACACTCCAAAACACACACACCCATTTTCTCTTCACTTTCTCTCCATAACTCCACCATTTACAGCCCTTGTTAGCTAGCAAATCCACCAAATTCACCATCCAAAAACGTTTTAACATCAAGAGGAAGCAAGGGAATCAAGTTTATTTCGGTTTCAAAACGTTTTCTACACTTTTGGAGCTCAAATCTCTCCCAAGGCATCATCTAAGCTTTTCTTTCGGTAAAAACTCTTTCTTTTCACTTATATTACTAATATAACTAATTGCATGTATGATCTAAACTACAAAAACTAGTTTTGATGAAGTTTTATAACCATTTTTATACAAAAACGGGTTTATATTAAATAATGCTTAGATCTTTGATTTTGTGGTTAAAAGTTATGTATAAACTGTTAAAAAGACATTATGAAGTTTAAACCGATTGCATGTCGAGATCTATGGTTGCATTAAACGTTTTTGCAAGAAAAATCAAGAAAACACAAATCTGACCACCATGTGCGCCGTTCCTGGAGACCAGGACGACGCAGCGGGGCATTTTGGCCCCTGTGCGTTGTTCCTAAGGTCCAGGACGACGCACACCTTGCTGTTTTTCCCGAAAATCGTCGTTTTGGCCGTTTTAAGCTTGTGTAAACCGCTGATTTTCTCGAGACTTGATATATATGACTGAGTTTGGTAAAAACAATAATATTGGTGACTTGTGTTAGACCATTTATACTAAAATGAACTCATTTCAATTAATTATGTGATATATGCAATTGTGAGCGGGAAAGTGACTTTGGATTTTGGACGTGAAATTTGGGCGCGGAAGCGCTGCCCAAATTTCGTTAGAAAATCCAAACCACTTCAGAGAAAATGTATGTATCATAATAATAAAAACGTTAACTTTGGGCTTTTGGACTAAAACACAACGACAACTGTTTCGGACGACAAATGGACAATTTAACCTTGACACTTAAAGTTAACTAAAGACTATTTATTATATTATACAATAACATAATAACACTTGAACAAAACTTGGTATTATTAGGCTTTCGGTGATTCCCGGCACACTTTCCGACCGTTCCCGCTTACGATTATCTTCGCAAACAGTGAGTTACAAACCCCTACTCTTTTAAACGTTTTTAATACTTTTTGGGGTGAAATGCGAGTCTTAGGCTTAAACATATATTTAAGCTGAAAAACGCTTTATTACTTGAATGCTAAACGAAAACGATTTGATACTCAATGCTATTACGAAAACACTTGTATACTTTGAATGCTATTGTGAAACACTTTGATATCTTGAATACTTTTATGAAAGACTATTTTGCCGGCATTGTTGATGGTTTTGCCAACAATGCCGAGGACACGAAAACTATATTTTCCAATGACTAAAACATCGATCGTCATGTTGCGGACGTTGTACAACATGGACGTGAGATACCACTAAAATTCCCGATACTACCAAGGACATTACTTGCTATTAATCCCTTTGGAAAGGACCGTTAGTAGATATGGATAGCGCTATTAGGGTAAACTGACCCTCACCACAACGACTTATAACGATGGTGCATAATACTAATAGGGTAGGCTATAGGCTTAGCAACGATCATTGGGCAATACATAGGATTGTCACATAGTCGCGCTATGTGGTCAATGCCTACGAACACGAATACTATACTTACGCATTGCTATGCGTCAACATTTTGAATATTATACTCTTACGCATTGCTATGCGTCAACATTTTGAATACTATACTTTTATGCATTGTTATGCGTCAACTAATTGAATACTATACTCTTACGCATGGTTATGCGACAACTATTTTAATGTTATACTTTACGCCATAGTTATGTGCGTCGAAACTCTAATACTTTTATCTAAACTTGTAGCTCACTAACTACGTCTCCCGTAGTTAACACTTGACTCGTATTTTCAGGAAATGAGTAAGCTTTGGATACGATACTTATGCTTTTGGTTGATGACTTCAAGAATGGGAAAGGGTTCGGGTGGCTTGGCTATGAACACTTATTCTGTATTTCGGATATGTAAACGTTGTTTTAAACATTTGTAAACCTTTGAAGTTATGTTTGTTTTAATATAACTTGGTGCAGAATTATAAACTTGTGTATCGAATGCTATTGCTCTTCACATCCTGTGTTCCGCTTTAGCGGGGTGTGACATCATGCATAGTTAAAAACAATCATGCAATTGCGGAATTAATCTACTAAAGTTTGGACCCATAAATGATTTTCCGAAAAAGCCTTAGTTATAGTTTGGTTTCGAAAATTTTGAAAAAAAAATTAAAACCGTTTTCACTATAACCTGTGCTCTGATACCAAGTCTGTCGCACCCCGCTAAAGCGGAATCACGAGGTGGGAAGAGCTGGAATATCGTTACACGGGTTATAACAAAATATAACGGTTTCAAGTCATTGATATAAAATAAAAGAGTTCACAAGTTCAAAAGACAACCAAGTCGTTTAACGTATCAAATACAAATACATAATCAAAGTTGTAAATAAATTCCCAAGGTAATAAAAACAAGTCTTTTTCCCAATGCGTATCTCACGTAACCATCCTGACCCGTCCATGGTATGCACCTCATTCTTACACTTGGTTTCCTGAAACATGAGATAAAGTGTCAACTACAATAAAGTAATGAGTGAGTTACAGTTTATAAGTTTCTCGATAAAAGTTTCCGTAAAGTATATAAGTATAAAGGTTTCATGAACGAAAAGAAGCGGAACGACGCTTGAATATTATATACTTTAAAAGTTCACATAGCAACGAGGTGTAACAACACCTTAATAGTTTGTACAAAAGCAAGTAGAACAATACTTGTAAAATAATAGTTGCGGATTCAATCGCTAAAAGAGTGTATATGCGAAAGTAAGTAACTAATGATTAAAACCTTGTATAAACCTCTTGGCATAATATAACATAAGTGATCACACTAAACCGATTATCCAACCGTGAGGCCCCTTACCCCGCACTATCTACGAGGAGTATTCTGATCATAGTAATATGTACTTAGACTGCCATCTAAGTAAGGAACGGTTCTTTCCTAAGTATCGATACCCATAGTTACTAAACGGCTTAACAAAGCTAATAGTGTGTAAAGAACTAAAACCGGGCACTAATGTAATTTTGTTTCAAAATGATAGTAGGCACTTATGAATCGCGTTATATTCTCTTCAAGGGTTGGTCACATATACAAGCAATCATAGTTTAGTTCTATCCAATTAAAGGGGGCAAGCCATAAAGTTCATTATATGCCAATCGGGGAAAATAAAACCGTTTACGCATATAAGTTTCATAAATAGTTCAAGTTCATAAGCAAGTAATCTCATGTTTCCCCCAAAAGAGTTATGTAAAAATACAATAAATAGAGGGGTTGTAACTCACGGATTGCGAAGATAAAGTCTCGAGTGAAAAGAGAAGCGGAACACGTCGGGAATCAAGGACGACCTAAACACCCAAGTTTCGTGTAAGTATAAGTATTTTAAAGGTCAAATTCCTATACTTAGGTTCTGTCCGAAAGTTTTACTACGGAAAACTTATGTGTTACGACATGTTTCAATTGCTTTTAATTCCTTTTAGTCCGATTATGTCCAAAAAGGTTTGGTGTTCAAGGTCAATATGTTTAAGTTATAATAATAATTCGTTACTGAAATTTAAGTACGTGTTACGGTGAAATTTGGGCAGCGCTTCCGCGCTATAAAAATTTAGTCCATTTTAAAATCCACTTTCCCGCTTTAACAAACATATTCAACGACAAGGATACAATCAATGTAATAATTTTAGTTATAAAAACTTAACCAAACATATATTTTTCCAAAACTTAACAATCTGTTGTAGTCATAAAATCAGCTGTGAAAAATGTCAGTTTCTCGATCTTATTGTGTTAACGTAAAATTTACGGATTTGTGAACAACAAGATTCAGAGAGCGGCTGAAGGTACTCTGTCGTCGGCTGGGTAAATCAAGTATCTGTTTAAATATATCAACAAGGGTGCATATCGTGTTACATCATTCGTTTATTGTTCCAAAAACGAAGAAATTTTTTTAGATGAAATCAACGAGTATTATGATTGTCTTCTTTATATAACTGCATGTGAAGCAACATGGCCAATTTCCAGCTTCGATATTCATTATAGGTATCCATCCGTGGAGAGGTTATCCTTTCATCTACCCGTAAAGCAATATGTTGTATATGAAGGAGATAATCTCAACAATGTCTTTACTAACCCATCTTCTAGTTTTTCAATGTCTTTAGCATGGAAGGAGTGTAATAAGATTAATGAAGAAGCTCGACAATTAACATATGGGGAGTTCCCATCAAAGTTTGTTTGGAAAAGTGATGAAAGAATAAGGTCTAGAAGAAAAAGAAACAACGTTGAGTTGGAAGAAATTACCACGTCCGGTAAAGGGTATTTTCTAAGAATTTTGTTGAATAAAGTTAGGGGTCCTACTTCATTTGAAGACAACCATACGCTAAATGGTCATGTCTATCCTCAAAGATGTTTGTTATGCCCTGGGACTCCTAGAAGATGATAAAGACTATGGGGCTGTTTGATATCACCACGGACCAAGGACCCGGACTCAAACCACGGACTCGGTCCGTGGTCTGCGCGTTTGATAGTTCATTGGTGGCACGGACTCGGTCCAGACCACGGACCCAAAACGCAGACCCAGTCCGTGTTGAATAATTGCAGTCTCAATAGTTTCCAACATCATACCCTTCTCTCCAGCCTAATTTTCGTTATTTGAATTTCATATCGAACACAAAAGTGAGCTCTAGATCTATATTCTAGGAACACATTTCATTTGAATTTAAATTAATTGTATAAGATATGATGTAATTATACAGATCCACGAGTTATATGTTTTGGAATCAGGATCAGTAATAAACAAATAACCTTGTTAAATTTTGAATCGATTTTTTTAGTGATAGAATAGTCTGGTACTTTGTCTGGATGGCAAACTGTTATAATGTAGTCAACTTGATGATATCTCGATGATTTGACCATTTTTTGGACTGGCTCAATGTAAATAGGATTTAGGTTTCTTGAGATACCGTAAACGTAGTGTTGATCATGCGAACATTTGTTGTAATTCACAACCGTCAAGTGGAAATTTTGTTAAGCTTAAAAGATTTGAAAATCATAAACTCGTGAACAGAAGTGAGAGTTTGAGATGAGTTTTACAAGCAAGCAAAAGTGCTAATATGTCAAGAATGTCTATGGATAACTCGATGCCGAGATCAATCAATAACTAGGAGCTAGCTGATAGTATCTTGACAATATCTACCATGATCAGCATCCGGATATTTTTTTTTATATTGCCAAAATACGTTAAGCTTGACACATGGGGCATGCGGAACTTCTTAGACATAGTACTAACCAATTTATCGATTTTGTATTGATTTTGTTTCTTTGAGAGAGGATAAGCTTGTTTCTTGTCGTGAGTAATGAATGTATGTTCAACATTAAGCTACTCATTGCATTAAGGTAACATTTTAATGGCAAATACTCTGTTTAAGGCCTTTACTTCTGCCTACTTTTGCAATCATTTTCTTTGTTTTACATGCTGTTTAGGAGAAAATATGCATTATAGAAAATGTACCATGTGATACACAATAACTAGTGACCCGCCCACCCGTTTTGCCACCTCTAATGTGTATAGATAAAGACTTGATTATACTAGTATCCATGTATAGTTGATTGTTGTTTTTTCTGGATAAACGTGCTTATTACTCATGAATTACTTGAGAAGTGCTTATGATTGTTTCATTAAATATATATTTATTGGTTTTTTATACATCATTGTTAGGTTTTCTTTGGATTTTTTTAATTTGGATTTTTTTAATTTGAAGTTGTAAGACATTTGGATTTGTTTAATTTGGATTTTGTAAGATATTTGGATTTATGTTTAATTTGGATTTATGGTTAATTTGAATTTTGTACGACATTCAATATAAAAATAAACAGAAGGATAAAATAGTCATTTCTCCCAGTCAGCATAGCCAGTCCGAGGCATAATCAAACACAACAAACTCAGTCTGCACCTAACTCAGTCTGAGCTCCAACTCAGTCTGCACTAACTCAGTCTGCAGCTATCAAACAGCCCCTATATTAAAGCAATTGAAGAGGCGAGCCATTCAGGAGCTGGAACTGCACCTTATTTGTGGTATATATTTGTAATGCTTCTTACCGCACATAGTGTTTCTCGACCTGCTTTTCTTTATGAGAAAACATGGAGATTTCTTTACGGTGACATTACTTACAAGCAACGTCAATCATAACAACGTCAAGGTACTACAATAAATTCGTCGAGATATCCAACAAGTTATTTAGGATTTCATTTCATTAGTGAACCACTAGGGTGAACCAAAATCTTACGATCCAACTGGGATATCCAACTTCTACATCCAACTTCTACATCCACTGCTTCTACATCCACTGTTTAACTATTGTCAAGTTGTCTCAAATATAACCGCATCTAATAGGTCAGTTGAAAAAAATTAGCTAAAAAAGGAACGAGTCAAATGGGCAAAACAAGTTGAAATCACACAAAGTCAAATTAATGCATACAATATTCTAAGAAAATTTATTTAAAGATTTAGTATTAATGCAACTATTTTTTTGTAATTATAGTTAACGGATTATAAAAGATGGACAAAATGTGTGTAAAGGTGAACCCAACCGGCTCACCTATTTCAACCGTTACCAAAAAGGACCCGTTTTAATCACTTTACAGGTTAAGAATACCCTTTTCAAATAGACTTGAGAAACCATGTGTCGGTGAAGCTCATGATTCATATTTTTCTTAACCAAAAACTTTATTGTTTGGAAATAGCAAGGGCGAAGTTGTAACTAACTAGCTAGTTACCAAACTTGCATTCTCTAATGTCAAGCCAACCATAGTTTCATCCTAAGTTGAATACAATATATACGTACTTTAAAAGAAAGCCTATTAAAGAGTATAACCGAAATCCATTATATAGATGATGGATTAAACTCTAACGGAGCATACATTACTGTCCAAACGCATCTCAGAACGAGCTTCAGTAATATGTTTTGTGTTTCATGGATCACCAAGACAATGGCGTGATAGCATGCGGGTTTGGGTGGGGACAGAAAATGACTTGCTTGATGCTAAATCTCGAAAATATAGAGAAAACTTAGTTTTTTTTGAATATTATACTTTGAAGCAACCGAAAGAATAAATATTTGTTACTAAGTTAGATTTTACTATAAAAAAAAATCATACTATTTATGTTAGTTTATAACATTACTACTAATAGATTAAAATTATATTTCTTAATTTATAAAAAAGGTATAATAATCAAATGAAAATTTTTATTTCCTTTTCTTTATTTCATATATAACTGAAAAACTTGATGAATAATAAAATTTAGAGAGAATGTCACAAATCGTCCTTGTGGTTAGGCTGTTTTTCACGTATCGTCCTTTCGACCTTTTTTTAGCATTAACCGTCCTTTAAATATGTATTTTTATCACCGGCGGTCCTTTCTCCACTTAAAAAGACTAAAATACCCTCTCTTTTTATATTTTTTATTTTTCTTATATTTTAAATTAATATATACCCAGATCTTCATCACTATCATATCCATCCCAGATTTTCTTATTTTCTTTCAAGGAATCATATACATCATCATCGGATTTTTTTCATAACCCAAAACAAAATACCCAAATCAAACATCATACAACTTCTATCCACCATAAAAATCAAGAAAAGCATACATTCGATGAAAGCAAAAAAAAAAAAAGTAACAGTAAAATAAGATCATATGATTTTAATCATCTATCTTGTTTTTTCTTAACCCAAAACAAAATACCCTATTTGCACAAATCAAAGAAGATGAAGAATCACACACCACTCAAACCATCACATATATACTCTGCAACTTCTACGACCACCGCATTTTACAGCCTCGCCAGTTGCGATCCGCCGCCACCAGATCCGTTAAACCGACGCAAGATCTACACAATGACCGCTAGTCTTCTTTCTTCCGTCTTCCCGCCGTAACCCCCATCAGTTTCGCTTTTCCTTTTTCTTGGTTTCCTTCACCACCACCAGATCCGGATAGATCTAATTCCGATTAAAGTTCGTGATATGATATTGGGTTTAAGCATGAATTTGAATTCGTTTGATGTTAATTCTTTGATTGGTGGCTGTAAATGGTGGAAATGGTGGGTATAAATTGTGGAAATGGTGGTAATTCTTTGATTAACTTTGAAAGTGTGGTATAGGCAGAGAGAGAGAGAGTGAGATATATAAATTACTTTTTTGTATATAATAATAATAATAATAAGAAAATCTGGGATGGATATGATAGTGATGAACATCTGGGTATATATTAATTTAAAATATAAGAAAAATAAAAAATATAAAAAGAGAGGGTATTTTAGTCTTTTTAAGTGGAGAGAGGACCGCCGGTGATAAAAATACATATTTAAAGGACGGTTAATGCTAAAAAAAGGTCGAAAGGACGATACGTGAAAAACAGCCTAACCACAAGGACGATTTGTGACATTCTCTCTAAAATTTACTTTCATTTCCTTTGTTGTAATACAACTTTCCTATACAATTAGTTACTTCTATTTCATCTCCTTTCTTTGTTTTTCCTTTCCTTTAGTTTTTTTTAGTTAAAATAACCCAGACAGGTACATCGCAACCGTAACAGGTAACCGGCGGCGGCAGGGATCAAGGATGGCTCGGTCTACGAAGATTCACCCAAGCAGTGACCCCGAAAGTGATCCTAGCTCCTACTCTCTTGAGAAATTCAATCTATACGAAACGAGAGCTAGGTATTATCTAATCGGCAGTGATCGAAACAAGAAATTCTTCCGAGTCTTGAAAATCGATCGAATGGAACCCTCCGATCTCAATATCAGCGAAGATCCAGTTGTGTATCCTCCTCAGGAAGTCAAAAGTTTGCTTCAACGTATTGGTGAAGGCAATCGAGCTACTGGTGGTTGTGTTTTTGTCAATAAGGTTTATGGCATTGCTGGTACTTACCATTTCGATTCCGCTACACAAGTTATTATTCTTTTCGTTTTAAGATTCATTGATTGATTCATTTGTTTTTTTTATTATAATCCAGGTTGTATTAGGTTTTTGGAGTCTTATTATTTGATATTGGTTACAAAGCGAAAGCAAATTGGGTGTATATGTGGTCATGCCATTTATAGTATAGAAGAGAGCCAAATTCTTACTATTCCGCATGTTTCTGTTCAAACAGACGTTGCGCATTCCAAAACTGAGCTCAGGTCACTTCTTTTTGTCTTGTCATTAACAAAAATGATTTCTAGACTTACAAGTGGAGAACCGCTCGTAATTATATAGACTACTCTAACTAAGGAAAATGACATTATTGTAGGTATTTTTCGTCATCATCATTAACAAAAATTTATAAATGTCATATTAACTAAGAAAAATTGCGTTTTTCTAACAGAGTATCTATTTTCACTTCATCGTCATTACCACTTATTTTTAATCATATTCGGCAAGATGTGGTTGCGAGTCCTCGTCAACATTGACATTTCTCTTACTCTGGTTTTGGTTTCATTGTGCCAAACCCATAATTCACGTCATCTCTACTTTTGTGTGGCACTTAAGTTTAATAGCAAGAAATATATATATATATATATATATATATATATATATATATATATATATATATATATTATGGTATACGATGTTCTTTTCCATTTATGTTTCATACACATTTAACGCAATTAGTAGACTCATCGCAAATCCTTGGTGTGACCTTATTAAATGGGGTTTCATTCTAAAACCAACGGAATGTAGAAGGATGGTTGGTTGGGTTGACTGAAACGCTTTTTTCTCCATTTCTTTAATGTTTTATAATTCGATCGATCCAACCATTTCACGTGATCGTATAATGTGGTAATAATTAAATTTTTTGCTCTTAACTTCTACGTCTTAATGTAGTCAAAGTTGAGATATATCTGTGTACCCACAAAAGTTAAACAACATCATTGATCTCGTCTCCATAATGCCCGAATAAAGAGAAGTGAATAAAAAGTGTAATCCACCAATAGAAACAAGTTTGACTATTTAGTTCAAATTAGATAAAAAAAACATGTATACCGTAGCCCACCAAACTTATAGTAAGGATTTCTTTTTCACAGATGTGAATTAGGTTTGCAGTCAACACTTTCATTGGCTTTGGCATGTATTTCATCACGTTTCCATGTCTTGTACGATTTTTTTGTCCTCAAGCGCTTACATAACTTATCTTTGTACCTTACCATATATGTTTAGATCATTAAATATCATATATTATGTCCCTCTATCTTATGACGAGTTGCCAAAATTAAGACGCTATCCATGATCTATGCCCTTTCCTTAGTTTCATTTTATTTCTTAGGCTTGACTTCCTCACATAACTTTCTACTTGGAATATTCCGTTTGTCGTTGTAGATTGTGATACCATTGATTTGCACAATAACTGAATATCAGTAGAGTTTTGTGACATAGATTTGAACAGAGATTATGCTATTGCTGCAGGTATAAGAAGCTCTTATCGAGTGTGGACTTGACAAAAGATTTTTACTATAGTTACACATATCCTATTATGCGAAGTTTACAGAAAAATGTTTTATCCTCTGGCAATGAAGGGATGCCTTATGATGACATATTTGTGTGGAATGCTTTTTTAACACAACCAATTCGATCAAGATGCCATAATACTATCTGGACAATTGCTCTGGTTCATGGAAATTTTAAGCAGGTTTGTTATTTGTTTCTCACTTGCAGGTATCCTTCTCGTTGGATATTATTCTCTGGCTTGTAAGTGTCCTCATGTTGGATTGATCTAGGGTTTCATTTTCTTCTGCTAGGAGAAAGCTCTCCTTTATAATCTTAATATTGTTATTACATCGGCTTATAGATAATCTGAATGTTGTTATTTCATTTTTAATTTACAGATACGACTATCAGTTTTTGGGAAAGACTTCAGTGTTGCACTCTTATCTAAGAGATCCCGACACTTTGCTGGGACACGGTATGCCCTTTGTGATGTTCAAAATCATTTTAAATTCATTGAGCCCGTCGTTCTTATGCAGTTATATGATGGCTTAGACTGTCATGCTCTGATTTTGAATCAGTTTCTTCTTATTATTTCTTTATATATCTATATGAACTATGAAGGTAATATTAGATTATTCTTTCTTTTGCTTTCATATGAAGTGATATATATCAGCTCTATTCGCTACTGAATTGGTGATCTAGTCATATTCGGTAGTGGGTAAAGTGTAGCTTTAACTAGATGAAATACCTTACATATCTTATATACTTAGCGGTGTATTGGCTTCCATCAATACAGTTACTTGAAAAGGGGAGTAAATGATCGGGGTAGGGTTGCAAATGATGTTGAAACAGAGCAAATCGTGCTTGATGAAGACGCTGGATCATGCAAAGGGAAAATGAGCTCGGTTGTACAGATGAGGGGTTCAATTCCCCTTTTTTGGTCACAAGAAGCTTCACGATTTAGTCCAAAACCTGATATCATATGTAAGAATCACCAACTTACACAGTATGTGTTCATACAGCCTTTCTGGTCTCATATTTACCTTTGTTGACTGTTCGCCTCTGGTTCTAGTGCAAAGATATGATCCTACGTATGAGGCAACCAAATTTCACTTTGAAGATCTTGAAAAGAGATACGACAATCCAATTATTGTGCTTAATCTTATCAAGGTTTGTTTTTAAATTTATCTTTTCGATTGCAATTTAAATTGCTATACTCGGAGGTCAATGTAATGGTTAATTGGTTATTATTGCAGACTGTGGAGAAAAGGCCACGGGAAATGATGTTACGGCGTGAATTCACCAATGCAGTTGGGTATCTAAATCAGATACTTCCAGAAGAAAATCAGCTTCGTTTTATCCACTGGGATTTTCACAAGTTTGCAAAGAGGTAGTTATGTTCTGTTTGTTAAACAAATAGCCTGCTTTCTGCCACTGATTTCTGTTTTTGTTTCTGATATGTTTAAGCAAGTCTGCAAACGTCTTGGGAGTTTTGGGTGGTGTTGCTAGTGAGGCGTTGGATTTGACTGGGTTCTATTATAGCGGAAAACCTGCTGTTGTTAAGAGAAAAATGGTCCAACTCAGTCGGACAAGTACAGCGAGGTATGCTTAATCTTTATTATGTATGTGCTCCGTAAGAGATTATGGTTGAAGTATTTAGTTTGCTATAAGGAAACTCTTCATTGTTGAAGTCATAGTCACATGGAAATGGGAACGTTCTGGTACGGGAACGCGGGTCGGGATCGCGGTTCGTTAAGTTCTCCGAATTCGGTTCGTGGAGGGGTAGGCTCATTTCGGTTTGCTTCGGTACGAAATACCGTATAGTTTGGAACGATGTTCCCTATAATTAATATTCTACATGTTTTGTCCCAATAACTCATTAAAAAGGTATATGAAATAATTAAATATTTAATAAAGTCTAGTAAGCAATATAAATTTGAAATGCATATAAAAAAACATACTCAGAAATTCCATTACTCACTCACACTCTACCCTTGGCCTTTTCCCCCTCCCATTATCGACAAGCACATCATCTTCCTCTAGATTTTCCCATGCAGATTTTCGAATCTCGAGGATGAACTTTCCATATAATTATTTTCAGAAAATCGAGATTGAATGAATAAAAACCAGTTTGTCCGCCCTTATTTAATTCAAACGATTTCTCTTCACTATGAATATTCGAGTACGGTCTCCAATTTCTCTCTGCGGAAGAGCTGCTGATGGGTTGTGAGGGAACTTTTTTTGCAACTTATGCCAATGCGGGAGTTTCAGCACAACCACCAGTCTTGCTTCCATTGTAACGTCCATTTGTGCCGCCACCATAGAAAAAAAACTCCCTTCTTCGTATGAGCCATGAGCCAACGCAAACTGCTCTCGTAATAAAGACTCTTCTACTCGATTTTCAGCAAGTTTTTCAAACGCTTTAAATACACCAACGACAACGCCTTTGTCTTGGTTAGGAGCTTTTCTTGCAATTCTACCGGGATCTAACTGCTCGAGATAGTGTTTGTCATAAAATCGAGGGGTTAATGCAAACCCCAGACAATGCAAACGACTCTTCATCTTTATCCACCTATCAAGTGTGATTTTCTTAACGCTTGCGTAATACGATGCATATTGATTTTCTGTCATAATTTCTTTTATTTCACCTAAAATGTTATCCATTTTCTCATAGATTTCCCCTATTTTTCAACTTGAACTTGCGAATCAGCTTATCTTTATGTTATACAATGTAGTCTTATTTCTTTTTTCTGATGTACTGTTTGTTCTTTATTCTTTTTAGGATTTCGTTCTTTCTTTTATTCACTCTGTTATTTCTTTCTCGATTTGTGCATATTTTATTCTATTGATTAGTTTACATGGTCATTTCTAAAATTTGACCCACTTCGGTGGGATAATTCAGATTAATGCGCACACATAAAATGATACGGCTCAGATTCTTTATTGTTGTTTTTATGTTGAATTTGATAAGTTACATTTACCGAAGAATTGAATTTAACTTCATTGGAAAGCTACTTATATCCTGAACGCCGACCATTTGTATTTTCTCATTCGTTTTACATTAAAAATTATAGTGTTTATGTACATCTGGATGTATATCCATATTGTGTTTGTCAAACATATATATTTTTTTTTTGGGTAATGACTCTTTGAGCCTGTAATATTTGTAAACACAATATGTGTGTTTGTAAACACATATATTTATATGCATAATAATGTAATAAGCATATGTATACATACTTATATTTGTATTATTTTTAATGGTATATGCATGCATACATATACATATGTATGTAATATGTGTATGTGTGACGTATATAATTGTGCACATTTGTATGTATCTGTATTTATAAGTGTTATAAATGTACATAAATGTGTATCCACTTATGGTAAAGAGGTTATAAAAGTAAATCGTGTATAGATTTTTTTCATATATATATATATATATATATATATATATATATATATATTCACGTGCTTATAATGAAGAGGATATGGAAGTAAATTAGCACAGATTTTCATCTCATATCGGACCAAAATTGGTTTCTCACAATTTGTGTTTTTAGCTTTAATTTGTAACTTTTTTGCAGGGATACTTCTCTTAAAGATCTCAGATCTGGTTCAGGAGATCTCTCAATGACCACGAGTAATTCTGATATATCCAATCACTTGATGAAACAAGACAGAGATCTAAATCATAATCAGACGATTAAGAAATATAATAACAGCAACCAAGACCCGCTGTTCCAAAGTGGTGTATTGAGAACTAATTGCATTGATTGTTTAGATCGTACAAATGTTGCCCAATATGCGTATGGTTTAGCAGCCCTAGGTCGGCAACTACACGCCATGGGATTGACAGATGACCCGAAAGTGGATGCTGATAGTAGTATTGCTGCAGCTCTTATGGATATGTATCAAAGCATGGGTGATGCTCTTGCACAGCAGTATGGTGGATCTGCAGCTCACAACACTGTATGTCTACTTGTCAAGTTACAGCCTAATTAAGTTCATCTAGAGGTGGGAAAATGGGCGGGTCACGCGGGCTGAGTAACTGTTTAAATGGGTAGTCTTTTGTTCGGGCTGGGTTAGGTTAGGTTGACCTGAAACGCTGTTTGTCCAAAAAATATTCGATTTAAGGTAATCATATCTGGTAACTTAGTCGAAATGATAACTTGGCAGTTGATGTTTCGGTAACTTTGACCATGTTGGTTACGTACTAACGTCCCACTGATGTGGCACTAACCTGGTGCCTGGAAACCGTTTAATTTAGAAGGTTATCTTACATCAAAATTTAAAAACCTTTGAATGGTTTGTTCTTGTGTAAAAAAGTCTGTTAAGTGATGTAGAAATTGTACCAAATTTTGTTACTTTTTTTTGTGCCACCTTACCTTTCAATAATGATCTATGTTTTCCTGAATAAAGTGATAGGTGACTTCTTTCAGTAAAATACAGTTTTGGAGACTTTTAACCTTCTACTTTTTAGCTAATTTTTCTATTATACTTTGAGATAAAAACATAATCATAATCAACCATTCTTGTATATATTCATGGACCCTCTATGAGTCCATCCATAAGCATTCATAGCATCAGATTCCAGTTCATCGAGTATGGACGATATTACAATACAATAGTGCTTAATTTGATGTCAGATTCATCATGAATTGCAGGTGTTCCCAGAAAGACAAGGAAAGTGGAAAGCTACAACACAATCTAGAGAATTTTTAAAATCTATCAAACGTTACTACAGCAATGCTTATACAGATGGTGAAAAACAAGATGCCATAAATTTGTAATTTTCTATCTTGCATCTAGTTCATTGCCTAGTTTATTACTCCCGACGTCCCAAAATTATTGTCCACATACATCACACAGTTCAATAAATTTGCAATCATTACAATGCTCAACCGATAATAAATTAATCTTCAGCAGTTAAAAGTTTTTTTATTGGGGGAATTTAGAAATGAACAATTATTTTGGGACATAAAAGACAGATCTATTATTCCTTATGGAAGATATATGTAGGTTAACAAACTTGGATGCTGCTAATAATATAGTATCCGATATTTATATTTCACCTTTACCCAACTTCTCAGTCCATTTATTTACTTTCTTGAGCAGATTTTTGGGCTACTTCCAGCCACAAGATGGAAAACCAGCACTCTGGGAACTTGATTCTGACTATTATCTTCATGTATCTGGGATAGGGGATGACCTCGTCCCAGAAGGCTAGTAAGTTTCAAATCCTTACTCTTCTGTTTAAACTGAGCAAAGAAACAATAACTGGTAGAGTGGTATTAAAACAGAAATCACATTCCGAGTTCATCTTCTGTTCTAGTGTAGGATCCAGTATCGTTGTCAATGTTGTAAATATCGCTCGGCGGTACCTCGGCGGTCGACCACCTTTAAGCGATAAATCGGTCTTGGCGGCGATATATCGGTTTCTTGGCGGAGACCCTTAATATAACGGAATTAATTTTACAAAAATATATATTAGCAATATTTTAACAAAAACATAAGACATAAGTCCACAACTAGTTTCTTAAAACTTAAATAAAACAGTAAGACATAAGTCCATAAGTCCATAAGACATAAGTCCACAAAAACATACGACATAAGTCCACAACTAGCAATATTTTAACAAAAACATAAGACCGATATTGACCAAATTAATCCGATTTTGACCGATTTTGACCAAATTGACCAAATTAATCCGATATTGACCAAATTAATCCGATTTTGACCGATTTTTTAACCGATTTTGACCGATATTTACAAGGTCCGATTTTTTTTACCCTGTAAGTCAAAAATCGTATCGGTCCACCCCCGATATACGCTTTATCAGTGATATATCGGCCGCCAAGGCCGATATTTACAACACTGATCGTTGTTATATTTGATTTAACGGCAAGCCTATCATAAGTGGGGATCGCATTTTAATGTAAATGTGTTATCCTATCTTCTAACATCATCCTCATCATCCTCAAGTTGGAGTTATATGTATCCTTTGTGGGTACAACAAATAAGGAGATGGGTTCTTGAGAAAGGAAGTGTGGGGTCTGAAACTGAAATTATAATTACTAAATTTGTAGTTTGCCTCTGTAGATTGTTGTCACTATGGTTTTTGTAACTTGTCTGTCACTCTGTTGTACTTGAAAGGGATCTTTAATAAGGCTATTACTAGAGCATTGTTAAAAAGTGTTTTGGAAGTTACAAATTTGGTACCTAAAAGACCAATAGGTGGGGAGCAGCGCTTTGAGTTTTAAGTTTACTATTTTCAAATAAAAGACATACTTTTTGGGATGAAGGCATTGTCTTTCTGAATATGTAAGGTTGACTGTGAACTTCTAGAAACAGTGGGAAAAAGAGGGAGCATAATAGAACAGAACAGAACAGAACAGAAAGCAAATGACTTACGTCTGTAGTTACAGCAACCGGCAGCCTATCTAATGTTGAAACATTGAGGATCTGAAAGCCCCATTCTACTAAACAAGATATAGGATATAATAGGTACAAGGAATTTGGGAGTCATAGCTGGACATTAGTTCCAACCTTAATATAACTAGGATTCCTAAACTGAGAAATAGTTGTATCTTCTGACATCTTCTAGCTAGAGTTGCTGATCCCTGAGTTGATATTTCAACATAAATTATTTGGAAGGTTGATTTGGGGGTATATAGGGTTAAGTGCAATACTGAACGGATACATCATTCTTATTGATTGTTAAGGAAGGTTGAAATCTTTTGTAGATGTTATGTATAATAAATATTTGTATTGCTTTTGCGTCCAGGATGCTTCAGGTTGTAGTGGGTATCTGAGTTTCATGTAGGACCCCTAATTATTGTAACAGATTTCCTGAAAATAAGAATTCAAATAGAAGTAGCCATTTGGGTTTCTGTATAAGACATGTCTATCATTTTTGGTGTCTATCATTTTTTATGCATTTCATGTTCATGTTCTTTTCGTGTTACCGTTTCTGTCCCTGTCTTTGTCCTTGTTACCGGTTCCATCTCGGTCCATGCTTAAGTTCAGGGGGAGCTGTTGGCTAAAGTTGAAGTGTCGACGTTGTGCAAGTTGGATACGATTATCATCTTTGCTCCAACTTGAGGAGGAGATTTAGAGATAAACATTAAGTTGTCATAGGCTGTAATTAGGCTGTCTATGGGCTGTAGCTAGGCTGTAAATTAGTAAAAGTTTGATTACTTTCCTAGTTTAGATAAAGTTCCGTTGTATAAATAACTTGTTCAATGACTTAATGATATAACACAAACAATTCCCTAAATTCTGATTAAAGAATAGCTTATTCAACTACTTTTTTCTTTAAAATGAAAAGGAGATAGGATGGAAAATTTGACAGAAAGTTTGAACTTGAAGAATAGAGACAATGTTATTTAATATGTTAGTTTTGTACTTTTGTCCATCTTGACCTCAAAACTAATATTGTAACAAATAGATTTGATCTGGTGACCGTTAATGTTTAAATAGTTAATATACTACCAATTTAGGTGTAATTTATGGACAGCAACTACTCTTTCTATGCTTCCAAAATTTATCCCTCCTTTTTCATCCACTGTTAGGTTTTTCTTATTCTAAGTTTCATCCTGTTACTTTTGTTTAGCCCAGTTCTACCAATCTTAGATTTTGGATGTTGTAATTGCAGTTCACCAACTGATGCTGAACCTGTAGGCATGGGGCGTTCTCTAACCCCTGTTGCAGCATGTAAAGAGGACTTTTCAAAGATGAAATTGACATCGTTTTCAAAATTGATAGAAAAAACTAGTGGGTCAATAAAGAATGTAAGACTTTGTAGTGAACCTGATCACAAGCCTGGAAATTCTGGGATGGCACCTGATGCAGTGTACGCATATTCTCACTTCAACTTTTCTTTCTTTATGTAATTACTTAGGAATATTAGTGATTTTTTTTAATGGCTGAAAGCGTTTCATAATGAATAACCTAATTTTGCAGTGAAATACAACTTAAGAGCCCAAACTGGCTTTTTGGTCACAAAAAGTTTGAAGAAAGTAACTCTGCACAGAAAGTTGCTGCAGATGAACTAGCCATGAGAGGGCGTGAAGATGAGAAGAAATTTGATGACTTGTGTGACCCCAATTGGATTTCTTCGGCTACTGACGCTAATGAAGAGGATGTATTTCAAAGGTATTTCTTTAGCTAAGTTCTTTCAGTTTTTTGTCGATTAATATGTGTCCATTCTCATAGATATATGATATATGATATATGATATATGATTTCTGATTTATTCATTTGTGGTTCTTGTTTTCCTCTTTTTATCAACAAAACTTCGTTTATAATCACATACATATAGTTGCTTGGTGTTTATCCTCTTGCAGTTAAATATTAATGACATATGAATTGGGTATGCTCACTTATATGGAATAGAAAAACCATTTAACAGAAAAGGCCTGTAATTCAAACAAAATGGAATGACAAAACTCGAATTTGCAGCAACCATAGTACATATCTATCATAGCAGCGGTCTAACAAATCCCTGATTAGAGTGATACACATGTCAGTTACTAAACAAAAAGCATAGATGGTAACAGAAAAAAGTTCAAACAAACAATCATATTACATCTTCTAGCTGGTAAAGCAGAGTAGAGAGCTGATACTTCTCAGTTCCATGTGTGTGTCTTTATGTTCAAAACAAAGTAAAAAGGGAAATTAGTGACTTCGAATATTTAGATTAACAAAAAACATTAATTAGTTTGTCATCTCGCATATAGATTATTTAATTGCATTCTTGGGGAAGGTAAACCAAAAAGTAAACATACTCTAATGCAGAATGTGTATTGGAATATAAGAGTTGTGAACATTGATGTTAAATGTTTTTTGGGCTTTTGTTGAATACCAATTCTAATAAAGTGAAATAACAATGCAATATAGAGATTTTTAATTCGTTTCAAGTGAACGGGTTTGTATATCAATTAAATATTCATAGTTATATGAAGTGGAGTCTTATATAACCCTATGTATGTTAATACTGACCGGAGAGTAGATTGTAGCAAATAGATATTTTGTAGGGTACCATGGAATTAACTATATGCTTGTGATTGTGTGACGTTGTTTTACCAAATATAGGGCCCACATCAAACTCTTGGAGGTATTAAAAGTCGATTCTGTTGACGACTTAACACTTGACTAAATACAGTATTTATTTGTCTTTTTGTGCACTTAAAAATTGAATCATTCAATTTATATTTATATTAAGTTTTGAAACAGAAATAGGGTTACATTAGAACCTCAAAAGTAGGATTTGTGAACATACTAAAAGTTACCGTTTGATAAGTGCTATGAGGGGATACTCTATATGACAGAAGGTATGTTTGAATGATGAATGTAATATGATTTAAATTGCAGTTGCATGTAATTTCGATCTTATAAGATCCATTTTACTCCCAGATCATAAATAGATGCATCTGCTAAATGAGTTGATAATGCTGTCATTCTATTTTAGACTCTTTAAAGAATCCCGCATCCTTTGTAATTTATGCATAATTGCATCATTTATACTAGTTATATCATTTTTGTAGATATCTTGCGATGACTTCAATAGATGAAGCCAGTGGATGGTACGGTGGTACATTGCTTGCGGAGCAAGATGAAAACAGCGAAGTATATAAACATTATGCTCAATTCTGTCAGGTAAAATAATTGACCTTTCTGTTCTGCTTAGCGTAAAATCCTTTAAATTTTACTTGGTTGTCTTTCATCCCTTGCTACTAAAAAATACTGAAGGGCATTCAAAAATTTGCTATGTTCTGTCAGTGATTCTCTTGGGTTTTTTTTTTCTGTGTGTATGTACATTTATGTTAAAAGAAACAAGGATGTGATGTTGATGCCTATTTATTTTCCATGATGCAGAGCCCGGTAATGGAACCCTTCCAAAATGAAATGGATAAGGAGAAACACTATGCGGAAGTTGTTGGTTCAGTGGAGGTTGGGTGCATGGATGATGCAAGCGTGGAAGCTGAAATGAAAGCAGCTCTGATGGAATATGAGTTAATTGGGGCGGATCTTGGGATCTGCCCTAAAACATTCAATGCTTTGGCGAGTGACCCAAGCCACTTGACAAGGTGGATGATTGGCGAAGACAGGCCGGTTAAATCTTAAAACCTTTTTTTTGGTGAAGCAAAAGAACATTTAACAATATTATGTACAGCATTGAGTTTGTAAAGCAATGGATTGGATATCATGATTTATGGTTTTTATATATAAATGAATGGTTTTCTAGTTTTTGTGTGATTTTGCATTGCATACATCATTTCGTCATGCCATAAAAATGATGGTGTAAATTACTTTCAGTTTCTGCGTAAAATGATTATTCTTTTTGTGCTAAATTTGGTGCACGATTTTTGGTGGTTTGAAATTGGATAGACTTGAAATGAAATGGAGAAACTGCTAATAATTAGTGTATGGTGGTGAATGGTATGCTCGTTTAAACCATGAGTTCATTATCCACTATTTTTTTTTATTTTTTATTTTTAATAGTAAACATATTTATAAAGTGAATAAATAAGTTTTAAAACATATATCCATAAAAGTGAGGAGAATGAGTTGTCATATTATTTTTTGTTCAAAACTTGATCTTCATTTGAATTCCAATCCCATTAATCATCATCTACAAAAAAGAGTAACCACTAGCATTCATGCTTCAAAATCCAATCTCAACTCTGTAAGTTACTTTTAATCTAAATAATTCTAAAATTATACCTCCATTCTTTCTGCTCAAATGTTGTACTATATTTACTTCTTATCAAACTTAGGGTCGTTGGTTCATTTACGCTATGTTCTCGAGTTTTTTCTAGGAAAGAAAGGAAAGGAAGACAAAGGATTATAAACAAGTTGTCTTTTTTAGTTTTTTTTTTTAAAAAGAAAGTAAAAGAAAAGTAAAAAGGAAAATTTAATACATTTTGTTTTTAAAAGCTTTCTTTTTATATTTGAGATGATTTGGTATATCGCAAACCATCGCCATAGTAGATGAATAAGTTCTAATGAATATGCCCCTTATGTAGATTTTTTTCTTTTTTCTTTTAATCTTGTGAGCACATGAAAGATCATTGTTTCTAGGGATGTAAACGAACTGAATGTTTAGCGAACCATTCATGATCATCAATGGAAATAGTACCTTTATGTTTACCTTCGTTTATATCCGTGTATATGTTTATTTATACTCGTTTATGTTCATTTATGTTCTTTCTCCACCACGAACATAAATGAACATGAACAAGTTCAAATCCTAATCAATGAACATGAACAAATTCTTTTGTCCGTTTACGCGTTCGTATTCGTTTATTTGTCCGATTAAAATTAAATGAACAAACATCCGACCGGTACGTTTACAACCCCATTGTTGCCATGAAATGATCGGAACAAGGACACATTGAACACAAAAAATCATATAGTAAAACCTAAAATTATTATATCATATAGACAAACTAAGATAAATGTGACAAAAGATCTCTTATTCTGAATCTGATACTAGATCATACGAGATTCATGTCCGAACTTTTCGTTAATATGGTTTACTTTTGATAGATTTTCAAGAAATGTGAAACCTGTGGAGGGCAAGGTGCCATAGATTGTGCTGGATGCAAGGTCTCAATATTTTCTCCTTTTTACCTCTTACCATTTTATAAATTAACCTAGAATCACTTTTGCACGGATTAAATTATTTCCGTGTTCTTGTTTCTTGATTCAGGGAACCGGAAAAAACAAGAAGAATGGGAATATATTCGAACGTTGGAAGTGAGACTTAATTTCTTGATTTCTTTCTATTTTACAAGTATTTAGTAAACTAGACATTTATTTTCTTATTACTCTCAGATGTTATGATTGCCAAGGTTTTGGGTTAAGGAGTTGCCCGACTTGCGGCAAGGGAGGCTTGACACCGGAACAAAGAGGAGAACGTTGATCTCTTATATCTCTACTTTGTTATTTTCACTTTTATGTATATGTCATCATGGCTAATTAAAGAATATATTCATATCAATTCTTGTTAAAAAAATGGCAAAGGAAATGTAGCTCGGAATAAAGATCAACATGACTATTGTTTACCATCCTTCAACGTAACAACAGATTAATCATCTCACTTTGAATTGAACCAGATTATGTAGGTGTTAGAGGTACACATGTTCTTCAAATCACTACGAACTGATTTAGATTAGATGCTTGAAGACAATATTGAGGTTATCTTGTCGATTACAGAATAATGTAAACAAAATTCCAATACAATAGTAGTTATCATGCAAGTCTGAAAACATCACCCATCTAGTTACGTAACACGTATAACCCATAAAATACCATTTTGTTGGAAAGAATATAACCTAAATCGATAAGTAAAGCAAGTTCAGTGACCAGAGGCTAAAATGAATCTGGAAAACAAGCTGCTTCAATTACTTGGGGAAAGTTATTTAGTGTACGTAATCAATTAATACAACAACAATTATACCATTTCTCACATCTTGAAATCTTTCTTTCAAACTAGTGTGTCTTTAACCGTGTCATACAAATCTAAGTGTATGCTTTTCAAATAAGTTTCTTCTTGTGGAAAAAACGTTTTAAGTACCACACCTGCAAAATCGATGCCCCAATGCAGACGCTAAGTGACATGATGCTAAACCACGCCACCTTTGCATTCGTTTTTTCACTCACTTCTCTCATCTCGGCTTCCCTGTGATGAATAACATAATGTACATTGGTCAAATAAAGTCATTGATTCAAATCCTATCTTGATACACGATACTTTATATATATCTGAATTTTTCATCTCTTAACAATTCAACTTAAAATAGGATGAATTTTATTTAAATCTGATATCCATTCATTTAACAACGGCATAGATAAACATATACTAGAGACCGGAACAAGAAAAACGATTACTAAGCAAGATTAATTATTCTAGGAAAAGGTTAAAAAGATACCTGTTCTTCAAATAGATCAAATTCTCATGAATGGCTTCCACAGCACCCTCGAGTTTTCTCAATTCGAATTCGACACCCTAAACAGAAGTATCACATATAAATGACAGCAGCAAACTTAGAGGTGGCAATTTTGACCCATATTAATGGTTTGATACTTAATCTCCAACAGGTCACTGTTAGAATAAAAAAAAGTAACTATGGGAAACAAATCAAAAGGGTCACAAGGACTCAGAAGTTGCCGAAAGTGTATTTTCAAAATAGCACGACCGTCAAAAATGTTAGTTTTTGGAAGTATATTTACAATTAGTTTTTATAGAAGTTGAACTTGACAAAAATGTGTTAGCGGGTCAACAAAATCCGACCCAACATGTTTTAAAGCATAAAAAATAGTTGTCCGCTTTGATTCGAATCTGTTACCCCCATTCTGCAACCTCAAACTATAACTAACGTTGCAGTTAGATAAATTTAGTTACCTCAATCTTTTCTTTCTTTGCAACAGACTCCCAATCCTTTGCAGCAATACCAATCCGCCAATCGAGACTAACCGATAGACTACCACCTTGATGATTCCCGTCTAACCAAAAACATGCCAGGTAGTTGCCTGATTCAGTAGTTGTAAATGCAAATTGACCATGAGTCATGTTCCCTTTCTCGTGGAGAGTGTTTCCATATGGCGAGGTTACCTTTAAAAATCTATCTTTAGTTTATTTCACAACTCATTTAATATAATCATCATCAAGAAAAATATGAATATACGACCTTTTGCCTGATATGTTTCTGGAAACAGTTAATAGTTTTTTCCAGAAAGAAAAAAATATTCATATTTTGATTTAAATAAACCCTACTCGCAACTTAAATCTCAAATCCCATAATCGTAAACATTCATACGATGTATACAGGTGTATCATATATAAGTTGATATGGCATGAGACAGAAACCAAAAGAACAATTTGTAACAATCGTTGAAATAAAGTTACTTTTTAATTTCTGATTTGCAAAAATTCTTCTAGTGTTCCATCTCCAAAATGCTTCAAAGCTAAAATATTTCATATAGGTGCAAGTAATTATCAAGAGAGTAGTAAACGTCGTTTTTTTAATAAACTGTTCGAGTTCACATAACAGAGAGTCTAGCTTATGAAAATAATCCAGCCCAACAAAATAAAACTTAGGCAAAAGCTAATGAAGCTTCTACAGTTTTTGTGGTTGAGATACCTCGAGCCTGATCTAAAACAATCAGGATATAAATAACATAAGTTACGAGGCCCTGTAGACTAAAACATATGGTTATATCTAATGCATATTAGCCACTAACATCCATTAGTTATAAATCATGATTACAGTATATGCTCAAGAATAGAATTCACAGTGAAAAATCACAAGTGTTGGAGTCATATAGAATTTAAAAACTGCTGCCCCATCCCCATCCCAGTTCACAACCATCCGAACCCGTATACGAGTTAATAATGAGAGAAACATCAATCCATCGGTTCCATTAAATCATGAAATAAAGCACACAAACTGGTAATTAACAAGCTATAGATAATTGTGTTTGGATTTGGATTATTTAATTGAAATAGAATGAATAAGAAATAGATCTGATACCTTAACGGAAAGAGTAGCAGGAGGGTGAAGATGGGAATCTTGTTGGTTATTAATAAGGGAATAATCAGCAAGAACAACAACGTTGTTATGAATATCTTCAGATACACACTTGGTTCCTGAACTAGGTAAATCTAACCAGATTGCTTCGCTTATTCTTGTTGTTACCAACAACACAATCATCATCGTCCACATCAAACTCCCCATTCTTCAATCTCTATCTCTTTCTGTGTGGGTGTGTGTGTTCTTGGAGATCTGAGTTAACCCCTTTTTTTAAGTCAAAAGGGTTTGTTCGTGCCGTAACAAAGACTTACATCCTCTATTTACTCTCATAACAATTTAACAAAACTTTTCTACCAATACTTACAACCCCCTATATATTCTCAAAATAGGTATTAAGGTTTGACGTGTTTCTACATTTGTTAATCTTCTAACACTATATACATTTTGTTGGTGTTTTTACTTAATAAAAATATCATTTAGAATACTTGGTTCAAAGTGAACAATGAAAAAAGGAAATATAAAAGGAATATAAATGAGTATTTTCATAATATTTCTTTTGAAATTACTCTTCTAATTAAAATCAATCATTGCCTATGGAATTGTGCCTTTTATATTATTGTAATAAAAAGTTTGTGTTTAAATACAGTTGTTATCGTTATATTTACAAAAGACTTGGTTGTCGGAGTGGTAAACGCGCGGCCTCCCCTAGAAGATATCCCAACATTTGTATTTTTATATGTATAATGTTTTATATAAAAATATGTCTAATTGGTTTATAAATAAAAAAATGTCTAATTGGTTAATAAATAAAAATATGAAAGAAATGTCTAATTGATTAATAAATAAAAAAAATAAAAATGTCTAATTGGTTAATAAATAAAAAAATTATAAAATATCTAATTAATTTCTAGAGTTTAATAGACCTACGTGTTATTTTTCTAATACATTATATATCGGTATTTTATTTTTATTAACTACAAAACAGTATATAAATTGATGAAGTGCTTGGAATTTCTTTATTTTTCCATTAATAGAACATTATTAAATAATCAATTATATTATTATTATACATACAAAAGTAGAGTTTAGGTATTAAAGATAGTACTAAATATACTATATATTATTAAATGATTAATATATAGTTTGAAAACATAATTATTTTTCTAATGCATTATATAGCAGTGTTTTATGTAGCATATTGTTATTTGGACATTTTAATTAAGTACAAAACTGTATATAAATTGATGAAGTGTTTGGAATTTCTTCATTTTGCCATTAATAGAACCTTATTAATTATCAAATAATCATAATAATCAATTATATTATTATTATACATACAAAAGTAGAGTTTAGGTATTAAATATAGTACTAACTATACTATATATTATTAAACGATTAATATATAGTTTGAATATAATAAACATATAAAAATTGAGTATAATGAAAAGTTTGTGTTTAAATATGGGCCGGTGTTGGGCTTTGGTTGGTGTTGTACTTTCATTTCTTTTTTTCTTTTTTCTTTTTTTTAGATTAGTATCAAATAAAAAATATAGTTTCCGAATCAAATAATCCCACGAAGACGATGCCTTTTTTCTTGGCTTGCGAATGTAAATTTACATTGTTTAATGGTCAAAGTACAGGCTGGAACATAAACCCCCGAACTCGTGCAACGCACGTGTGACATTCGCGAATTTCTCGGTATATCTCTTTTCGCTTTGTATTCGTATTATTTATTTGTATTCGTGTTTTGACCCTATTGTATTATTTTATGAGTCTCGTATTCATATTTTATGGTTATCGTATTCGTATTTCTCGTATTTCATGAGGATCGTATTTGTATTTTATGCGTATTTATAGTTATCGGGTTTATAGCGGGTAATTCGGATCCTTATGTCGGAAACGTTTAGTTTTAAGTGCCTTTAGTATAAGTCTAGTATGCTCTTATGATAAGTTTAGGGGAATTATGCCTTAATTATATGATTAAAATTAACGTTTAAAAATATTTCATTTTTACTCTTTTCGGAAATTTTATTACGAAACTAGTCCTACGCGAGAAAACTTATTACAAAACTAGTCCTTTTTCACAAATTCTTTACAAAAATAGTCCTAATCAGATTTGTCTTATTCTCAACAACTATTTTGTCTCTATTCATTTCAATCTTCTTCTCCAAGTAACCTTCTCTCTCAAAAAAAATCAAAATCACCATTAAACCCCAAACTTCTCTCTAAAATATCCGACGATCCAACCGTTAAAACTTAGATCCGAGACCGGATTCTTGCTCCTTATCATCATCTTCATATATCCTCCGAGTTTCACCACGATCAAGTAAGTATTACTCCGTTTTGATTTTAAACTTTTATACCATTTTTATACAATCCCGTAACTATCGATTTTAACCATCAAAACTTAGATTTTATTTAAGATTATGATTCCTAAAGGTATTCTAGACATAGGGTATTAATCGTAGATCAAACGGACATCAAAAACTCTCAAAACTCGATTTTCCGGTCATCTTCTTCGTAAGGATTCCGGCCAGCACGTAATTCAACATTTCCGTTCACGAAATTGTCCCTATGGTCACGTAATACTCACCCTGGTCACGTAAGTTGAAGGTCGTGCACGTAAGTTTGAGTTTCGTGCACGTAAGTTCGAGGTTTATCACGTAATTCCGATCGTGTCACGTAACTTCGGTCGATCATCACGTAATTCATTCAGGTTCACGTAAGTCTACCTCTGTGTCACGTAATTCTTGCAGGTTCATGTAATGAAACTTACGTTCACGTAAGTGTTGAGTCCATGCACGTAACTCTTGTTGTTGTCACGTAATTCCGGCCTGCATGTCACGAAATTCCGGCCTGCATGCCACGTAATTGGGTATTAAACAAGTAATTCAATTGTTATTCATGCATGTAACTCTTGGTGGTCATGCACGTAATTCCTTTTGTTCCTAGTATTTTGGTTTGTTGTTCACGTGAATTACCTGCCACACTTTTACTTCATCACATGACAAGTTATTATTATTATTATTACTAAAATGAGTTTTCACAAATTGTTATTATTAGTACTAAAATGAGAATACACAAGTTATTATTATTATTACTAAATTAATATTGCACAATATTTAACTTTCCGAAACGTTCGTATTCTGTCATATCGATATTCCTCTGGTTATTTTAAAATCTGTATAAAACGTTAATCATTAAGGCATAACTCTACTAGACTTAGAGATACTTAGACATATTTTATTTACGTGATGTATAGGGCACTTAGACTTTGAAGCTTGACGGTATCGTATTATTTCCCGACATTTAAGGATTTGGATTGCATTGCTACCTGTGAGTTATTCGCTGCCCTTTTTACCGCTTTTATATTTTTGGGCATGATTAGCGTTAAACAAAAGTATTTTTATGTTATGTATGTATTATAGTCGAATATTATAATTTGCATTGGTGCGAATGTACAATGCTTATATATTATGGATATGATGCTTTAGATGATCTCTCCCTATACTTGTACCGCCTTTGTGGTAGTACAAGGCCCCATATACACACCTGTTAACTATTAGCCGTCGACATATATATAGCGCTATTTGGGTCTGACAAACCCTCACTCTAATACGTTATTAAGATAAGGGAGGAGCCCTGTCCGTATTAGAGTCTTATGATCGATTATATTTATCCGAGAACAACCTAGCTTGAGACACTAGGTGGGGTGGTTGCCTTTATTGTTGAGGTTCGGGTGTATTGCATATTCCTAAAGCTGTACTCTATCCAGGATGATATTTATGCTATTATACGATGATGATATTTTTTGAAATGAGTCTGGTATTTTATGAAATGTTTATGTTACCGTATGGTACAAATATGGGTATTTTATCAAAAGGTTTTGTAAATCTCAAACATATTTTTGAAACATCATTTTCAAAAGTCTTATCTTCAAATCTTATCTTTTGGGTCAAAATTTATTGAAAACCTTTATCCTATTATGTTTTTATTTATAAATGCGATTAATTCACCAACTTTATGTTGACGTCGTATTTTTAACGCTATTTCAGGGATTTGAGGTTACCCTATCTGCTTGCTATGCTTTATCTGACTACGTGGGTTTTTGCTGGAATTTATTTTGGTTATTGTAATTCCTTAGTATCCCAAACTCTGTAGTCGTACTTTGATATTCGGATTACTGTAATAAGCTTTATACTCTCAAACTCTTTTATCTATGCTGATTATGTTTGGTTATTTATGTTTGATGTAACCTTGAATCTCTGATACCATATACACTGTACACCTCGGTTCCGCCATTTCTATGCGGGGTGTGACAGCACGATTGTCTACTAGTTGATATTACTTTGTGAAAATAGTTTGTCATATCAAATAAACTAATATAACTTATAGTTTGCCTTCATTAATATCTTGATCTATTAAAGAAGTTCAGCAGCGGATGAACACTTTAATATTAACAAGTTATCGAACAATTAATATTGTAAGAATACGAATATGAAAGAACAATAATATTGTCGAATGTTAAGCCTCAATTGCATTAATCAAATATCAATACAACGTGTTTCTATATCAATACAAGGATCTATATATAGACCTTGAGGCTATCCTAGATAAACTAGGAAACTACATCATTATCTAGAAGGGAAACATAATCTAATTACAACTCTAATAATTAGATTAAACGTGCATGGCAAGATGTTCTTCCGTACTATCTTCAAACAGTAGTAACTTCAAGCAGTTGTAACTGATGGTCCGCAGTAATGAAATGTCTCCGTAGTAATAGTTGAACAACCGTACTAACTTGATCTTCCGCAGTAACTTGATACGTCTTCAATCTTCTTCCGTATTAAGTACTTTCTATTTGTAGAAGCAGTATTATTGAGTTAAAACTATTTTAAGTTAGTTATAAACCCAACAATCTCCCCCTAACCTTGAACTTTTATAAACTTATCAAAAGTACAAGTTTCATACATCAACTTTTAAACTACTTTCATTACATAACTATTTATCTAAACTTTTGTTCTTCTCTGCTTGACTTGCCAACTCTTTTTCACCTTCTTTTGCTAACTCTTCAGTGAGTTGCATCATAATGTCCCAAACCAGTTCATGTGCCATCCTTGAAGTCACAAGACTAAACAATCTAACCTTGATCAGCTCTCTCAACGTCCTCAACCCATGTGGATATCTTTTGTCTACTAGATAAAACTCAATTGCACCATGGGTTCTAACTATAGAATAAGTTCCACTTCTTTCATAAAGAAACCACTTAACTACAGGGTTGTTTGGACCTCCCTTTTTGAAAGCAGTACTGATTCTCACATAACCTGGTTCAAACATGCCACTTAACCAATCCATGGCCATGTCTATACCTGAGACTTTTCCCTTGTAATTGGCAAACTTGATCTTTCCAATGTTGTATACTCGTTCTAGGTCAGCTCTTGAAAAATCTCTTACCATTCTGTGAAATGCTGGAATAACTATCTTGGACTTGTCTTTTCTGGTAACTACATATTCAGTCTTCATACGTCCACTAGTATATTACCAATCCACAATCTCAGGGGGATCAACAGCCAAAGGTGCAATCCTCATACCTTCTTCATGAATAATGAGAGCAGAGCAGGCATCTTGTGATATCTCTAAGTCACCATCTTTTTCTTCAATGTTGACTGGCTCTTTCTTGAATTGCACAAAAGGTATAATGGGACTTCCTTGAGAGCTAGTTGAAGCAGAAATGTCTTCAACTCTTTGTCTCTTTCCAACAACTCTAGTTGATACGGACTTCTTCCTTTTCAGCTTCTCAGGAGGATTTGGCTTAACTGGAGCAGTACTAACAGAGGGGTTTAGAACTTCCTTTCCTTGAGCATCAAATATTTTTCTGCCAGTGTCATGTGCTCTTTTTAAAGCTCTCTCCAATTCAAACTTCTTCTTTTCTTGCAGTTTGGTGAGTGTAGCTTTTCTTTGAGCATCCTTCTTTCTTTCTTTCTCCACCAATTCCAGTAAACTCCCAATCTTCATTGGTCCTAATGACCTACCATTGTATTTGAGATAGGTGATGAATTGTTTCCTATCTTCATTGAGTTTATCTTTGGTGAATTGTTTCTTCTTAAGCACTTTCTTCTTCTCAGTCTCAGCTTTGGCTAGATCAACCAATTCCTTATCTACCATTGCCTTCACAGCTAATTCCTCTTCTCCCAGTCTTTGGATTCTTTCCATTTGTTCAATTTGAAGCTTGGTGTGGATTTCCCTAATTGTTTCAGGGTCATCTCCCACATCTAAGTCTTCAGTTGCAAATTGTAAAGCAACAAAGTCTGCAAACTTTTCTTCCCTTTCCTTCTTTTTCTTCAGCTTTTCTTTTTCACTTAGATCCTCTGCTATCTTCTTCCCTTTAGCCTTCTCTTCAGGCTTTATCTCTGTAACTGGTTTGGGAATATAAGTTCTAGCAGGAGGAATACTAATTAGTCTTATACCTGAAGGTCTGGAAGGATCTGCAACATAGTCATTTACTTCACTTGTGCTTTGTGAAGCTGCAGGGATTGTCAAAGCTTTTGCCTTTGGAAGATCAGCTGCTTCAATTCTTCTTTCTGCAATGATCTTGGCCATCTCCATTTTTAACAGTTCAGCAGCAGCTGCTTTTTCATCAATATTAGGAGCAATAGCTGACTCCTTAATTGGTGCTGTTGTGATTGTTGTAGCTTAAGAGAATATTGCCTTCAATGGTTCAGCCTCCGTAGTAACTGTCTCAGCCTCCGTAGTAACAACTTCTATCTGAGGAGCCGTATTAACTGGAGCTTCCGTATTAACCACTTCCTCCGCATTAACTACAAATTTTGCTGCAGAAATAAAAACTTCATCAATTTGAGAAGTAGTTATGATATCTTGCTCCTCATTGTCTATATCCATATTCTGCTCCCCCTCAACCACTTGCTCTTTCTCAACTGTTTCATCTATCATCAGCTTCTCACCTTCTTCTCCTTCTTCATGAGATGATGTGGCAGTGATTACTGTGTCATCACTCTTTCTGTCCTCCCCCTTAAGATCTGTACTCTCTTCAGATGATAAAATCTTTTTAGCTTCTTTCTCCCCCATTTTGTCAGCTGGAGGAGTGTCATCTGAGGATGATGATCTGGATGACTTATGTGAGGTTCCAATGCTCCTGGTGAATGTGATCTTGTGCAATAGTTGTGCTGATAGTAAGGCTTGTTGAGCCAGCAACTGATGCACCAAGTGAGTTAAAGTGGCAAGAGCCTCCCCTTGTTTGTCCACCTTAACCATGACATTCTGGTACAATTCCATCAATTCCAAGTTAATAGTATTTCTATCCTCACTCCTTTCCTGTTGAGTACCAACAGGTGGTGGATCATAGGATGTAAAGATACCTTCCTGCCCTGCAGAAACAGGTATCTCCCCTGTGGTTTCTTGGCACCAGGGACCACCTTCCCAGGATGAGAAAAAATCATCATCCAAGGTTAGTGTTGCCGTGAATTGGGTCTTAGAGATGTTAATAATGTCCTGAGCATCACTATGAGAAGTGATGACATCAGTAGTATTAGCCCTTTCCACATGGTCACCCCCCTCCTTATGGACCACCTCAGTGAGCTTGGGGGTTTGCTCAATGTTTTCCCTTATTTGTGTCTTTCCTGAAGATGTTTCAGGTAAAGATGTTTTGAAAATAGAGAGTGGGGAAGTTGGAGGCCTAAGAGACTAAGGAACCCTCTTAGCCTTTCTAGAAAAAGTTGCAACCAATAGTGGTGGTGAGTGAGGCGTAGAAACAGATGGTGAAGTCACAATAGTGGTGACTGGCTCAGTATTAACTGGAGTAGAACTCTCAGTATTAACTGGAGGTACACTTGCAGTAGAAACTGTAGTTGTAACCTCTGGGATTATAACTTCAGCACTTGCAACAGAAATCGCAGTGGTGCTTTCAGTAGTAATAGATGGGGGTTGAGACAGAGGTGAAGTCACTTGTCTCTCATCTGATGTAGAACTTGTGCCCACCATCATTGTTGAGAACAATGGTGTCACATTAGCTGAAAAACCTTTGTTTACCCTTCTCATATTGACAAAAAATTTCTTTGTATGAGCATGGGATGAGAAAACGTTTTGAGATCTTGTTAAATTTTTGAGTTCACAGTTAAAAATGTGTTGAAGGAACCTTGGATACATTAAAAATTTATGTTTTATATTTGCCAAGTTCCATAAAATTCCATCAAAAATTAAGTTTGAAAACTTGTATGTTTGGTTGGTGGCCAAACATACCATGGCATTAGCCAAAGCACTACTCCCCTCATGCCAACCCGTTCTTTTCTTTGAAATACATTGCTGCAATGTGTGCAACAAGTATTTCCATTGGGGGGACAACTTAGCTTTTTGAAAAGTTGAAATATGTAAGTCCCCCTCATAACCCATTCTTTCAAAGTTTGAAACGATTGTTTCATTGGGAAGATCAGTGATACCTGCTTCATCTTGTAGAAGAAGATGAGTACGTAAAGTGGCTTCTGAAATAGTGATTTCTTTGCCATCCACTGTGGGCACAAGTTATACTGCAACTGTTGCACATAAAACACATCTTTGAAGCTAATTCTCCCTTTGCTCACAGTTCCCTTTCCAGAAATCCTTCCTCCTTTTGGATTGCCTCCAAAGGCAACATAACCTCCATTGAACTTTTCAAAGTCCTGAAGACATGCCATGTTGCCTGTCATGTGCCTGGAACAGCCACTATCTACATGCCAACTGCTCTCACTTTCATTTGTTGGCTGGACCTGCACATAAACAATAGGAGTTAGTTTCTGGTGGGAACCCAAGCCAAAGCTGACTTGGGTTTGCCCATTTCATCAAAGTAACTCACCTTCCTTTGAACTAGTTTTGAGAAATCAGGTGGAGTAGGTGGTTGAGTTACTTTGACCTTTGGTTGCCATACTTGTTTAAAGGTTTTAGCTTTTTGAACTTTATCAGTATTAACATTCTTTGATTTAACAGTAGGAATAGGTACTGTTTTAACTCTCTTTTGTTGGGCAGTATTAATGCTTGCAGTAGTAACAGAGTTACTATTTGCAGTATTAACACCTGCAGTGTTAACATGCTTTTGTTTAACAATATTAATACGGGCAGTATTAACACCATTATTCTTGGCACTATTAATACTTGCAGTATTAACATAAGAATGTTTAGCAGTATTTGTCCTGTTTCTACGGACTTGAAAATATGTTTTGTTAATACTGTGGCTTTTTGAGGCAGTATTAACAGAGTTCTTCTTTGCAGTATGAACTCCATTACTACTGTTCAAAACAGATTTTCGAACAACTGATGGTTTGTTTTGCTTATCTTTATGGTCAACCTTGCCTGTATACCCCAACCCCCTATGCTGTTTTTGTGCTACTTTCTTTTGATTTTCAGGGTTGTAATAACAGATTTTAGCATAATGGTTATTTTTTCCACAAATAAAGCATGATTGAACTTGTTTCTTAGGAATTAGGCCTTTTTGAGTTTTCAACTGAGTTTGGTTTCGTTGATTTCCTCTTTTTCCTATGTGAATCTAAGTTTAAATCTTTTCTCTTTTGCCATTTGTATAAGTACAACAATTGCATTCACAATCCTTCTTTTTAGGTGGTTCTTTTGAAACTGGACTTTGTGAATGTGTTTGTTTTACTTCTACAGGTTTGGGTATTTGGTCTTCTACCTCTTTATCACTTTCTTCATCAACGTCCTCTATTAGAACTTCATCATAGTTGATTGGATCAGCTATGAATGATTCTTTTCGAGGAGTTTGTGAGATGGGAATTCTAGGGGTTTCTAGTGTTGGAGGGATATAATTTTGATTAAATGGTGGGGCTACCTCTTTATAACCTAATCCTGATTTGATTTTTCCATGGATTTGTTGAGTTATTAGGTCATTGAAAGATTTAGAAGCATGTTCTAATTTCCCTACATCTAATGCAACTTTATCTTTTTCCTCCAATAACTGTTTAATTTCCTCCCTAGCATCCTTAAGTTTAACTAGAAGATCCTCTACTTGCCATTCAACTACTCTGATTTTCTCTTGATAACTTTGTTCATTCACTTTGTAAGATTTAATTTGATTTTCTAAGTTATCTATTACCCTAGCAGCTGACATTATTTGTTCCTCTAAAGATTTAAGTGAGTCACTCATTAATTGATTGTGATTTCTGTATTTAAGTACAACTTCCTTACATTCAGAAGAACAGAGTTTGGAAGTTACCTCAACCATGAGTGATGAATCTTCAGTAGCCTTTGATGAGGAGTCAATTTCCATTAGAGATTGCATGAGAACATCATCTTTAGTAGATTCTTGTTCATCATCATTCCAGTCATAGCCAAGAACATTGTCTTCAAGTGCCGTAGTAACCAGGTCAGTATAAACAAGCTCCGTATAAACAACATTTTCCGTAGAAACAACATCGTCCGTAGAAACAATGTCGTCAGCATCCATTACTACTGCTATGCATGCATGGTGAACAGTAGAAGTGCAGTCAGTAGAAACTGAATCACTACACGAAATTAAAGCTCTGTTTTGACTAGTTTCTTCGGCTAAGTCATTCCAATCATATCCAAATACATCTTGTGAAACAAGTGCACTTGGATTGATGTCTTGTGTGTTTCTTGAATTGTTAGCTTTTGACTTGTTTGGACATTCCCGTGCAAAGTGCCCTGGTTCATTACATTCGTAACACTTTACTTTGCTTTTATCAAAAGAAATTCTTTCATTGTTCCTTGGATTAAATCTCCTTCCGGTTCTGTTCACAAACCTCCTAGCACGTAAATCTAGCATGGCTGCTTGCCACTTCAAATCCATCTCTTCTGAGCCGTCTTGATGTATTTGCTTTATATCATCACTAGTGAGATTGGAGCTTTGTGAGATGAAGGCTTCAAAGGATATATCTTCTCCAACTTCATGCTTTGTTCCTCCAGAGTTTGTGACAAGAGCAGTATTAACATCATTAATATTGTGATTGCTGCTGCTTGGTTTATTTGCTTCGACCTCTGATTCAAAAACTGGTAGATCGTTATAGAGATCGTCTAGTTCCATCTCTTCAAGTTTATCTCCTTGTCTGTAAGAGACAGTATAGATAATCCATTCCTTACCTAGAGCTCTTATAAATATAATGTTGATGTCGTCTTTGTCGTATTGTACTCCTACACTTATCATCTCTCCTGTAAGCTTTTTGTAACTATCAAACGTCTATGTCATCCTCTCTTCTTTCAAAGCATTGAAATTTTCATATTCCTGCTTAAGAAGAGCCTTCTTGTTCTTCTTGGTATTCTTTGTGCCACTAAATCTTTTCTCTAATGCTTCCTGATAGTGTTAGTAGGTGATGGCTTATACTTATAGCCTATCAAACCTAACACTTGGGTTCAGCCCACTGAATCTCAATCTGACAAAAGGACCAGAACCCGGAACGTGAGCCCCGACACCCAGAAGCCCCGACACCCAGAAGCCCCGACACCGGGAGTAAGGCCCCGTGTCCGGGAGTTGTGGCCCCGGCACCTGGGCTCCGGCCCCGTGTCCGGGAATTGTGGCCCCGGCACCTAGGTGCCCCGTGTCCGGGAGTCGTGGCACCGGCACCTGGGCTCCGGCCCCGTATCCGGGAGTCGTGGCCCCGACACCTAGCCGCCCCGTGTCCGGGAGTTGTGCCCCGGCACCTAGCTCGCCCCGTGTCCGGGAGTCTTGGATCCGGCACCTAGGCGCCCCGTGTCCGGGAGTCGTGACCCCGGCACCTAGGCGCCCCGTGTCCGGGAGTTGTGCCCCGGCACCTGGGCTCCGGCCCCGTGTCCGGGAGTCGTGACCCCGACACCTAGCCGCCCCGTGTCCAGGAGTTGTGCCCCGGCACCTAGCTCCGCCCCGTGTCCGGGAGTCTTGGCCCCGGCACCTAGGCGCCCCGTGTCCGGGAGTCGTGACCCCGACACCTAGCCGCCCCGTGTCCGGGAGTTGTGCCCCGGCACCTAGCTGGCCCCGTGCCCGGAGATCTGCCCCGACATCCGACGCTCGTGGTCAGTCCGACACTCATGCTCTGACATGTCTAAGGACTTGTGTACATATGTCTGCATTACTCTAGACCAACACTGATGCTTTGGAGTTCATCTCAAGGTATCATGCTCCTGACATTCTGCCAGTCGGACATCCAAGCCTAATGCTTGGATGTAACCGTCAAAGGCATTGATGAGATTATATCATTGCAGGAGCGTTACCTTTTCACTTATACCCGTTGGAATCCTATTGATGAACAATAAATGATCATCATGACTGTTGTTGGTACCTGGCAATGTTGGGTATAAATACCCAACACTTCAGGTTTTAGAGGCAGCTTCATCATCTTCCTCACATACTCACTGACCGGAATACTTAACCATATTCCGTCAAGCCTTTCCGATCAATCTCCTGTCCACCTTAGACTCGCCAAGAGTCTGTTAGGTTTGCACTGCTTGAGCAGGAGGCCAAGAGAGTGATCAATCTAACCCAAGTTACTGAGCCTGTCGATTCTTGCTCGAACATTGGCGCCATCCGTGGGACACGTTTTTTAGCAACGGTGTTTCATCTTCATTTCCAGATTTTCACAAGTTTTTTCTTTAATTCGTTTCTTTTTTCATCATGGAAGACATGAACTCTTCACCAATAATTTCCTCAGTCCCAGAAGTAAGTACTACAACACCACCCCCAGTGACTGCTATAGCCCCACCCCCAATGACTACTGTAACCCCTTCCCCAGTGACTGCTGTGACCACATCCCAAGCTGAAGGGAGTACCACCCTGATACCAACGACTGTTTCGTCACCTCGTGCATTTGTTTCATTGCCTATTCCATTCAGTCAATTCATACCAGACATGGAGACAGACATGGTGTTTGAGAGAGGTCCTATGGGGAGGACAGGCAGGCACGGATTTTCCGCCTTGGAGGATTGGACACTAAGGGATTCAGGTCCTGCCCGTCTGTATCGATCAACAACCACTGGACCTTTGTATTCTACAAGGGTGTCTGGAGCTAGTGCATCTGCCATACCAACGCCAAACGTGTCAAGTTTTCAGATCCCCATGTCCCGTACCTCAACACTGCACGAAGAAGCCGCTGAAGCCTCTAGGCAGGCTGTCCCAGAACTTCATGGCTTTGAAGCCCTAGGCAGCCTGCCTCGGCGGGATCCCAACCCGGCACTCAAGGAACGGGAGAGGACCCAAGCATGGGAACGCAGAGAAGGACATTTCAGAATAGCCAAGGAGCAGCATCAGTCCCGGCACCAACCTCATCTAATCACCTCCTGGCTCAACTATTGGCATCCCTGCAGCCAGCACCACCACAGGTAATCCCCCAACAATCCGAAACAGATGTCCTGTTAACACAGTTGGCGGATCGCCTGAGGCAGAACGCGCCGACACCGGCGCCACCTCAAAATCCCAATCAAGAGTTATTACGACTGTTGCAGCAACTAGCAGAAGGAGAAATGCCAAGAGAAGCTATTATGTCTGTATCAATAGTAAGTTCGAAATTTTGTGACTGGGTGTCAAGATATCCGATGCCAGACAAGCAGAAGGTCCCCTCCATTGTAGGCACTTATGACGGCACAAGAGACCCAGACGACCATATGGCCTTGTTTGAGCAGGCCATCATGACAGAAAAATGGGTAGACCCGGTAGCCTGTAAAATGTTTCCAGGAACATTGCAAGGGTTTGCAAGAGATTGGTTTGCTGGCCTTCCAGAAAGGAGCATTAGGGACTTTGCTGATCTAAAGGCAAAGTTTGTGTATCAATTCTTTCAGCAAAAGAAACAACGCAGGACACATCTGGAGGCCCACCTAATCCGGCAGAAGGAAGGGGAAGCTTTGCGAGACTTCATCCTGCGGTACACGCAGGAATGCCAAAAGATCCCAGGTTTGCCAGAAAGCCAACAAATTTCAGGTTTCACCTTTTCCCTCTTGCCTGGTCAGTTGCAGGAAAAACTTGCAAAAAGGACTCCTGCCACCTTCAAGGAAGCCGCAGATAGAGCCTATGACTTCTTAAGATCAAGGGAAACTGTCTCTTTGGCAAGAGGAGTGGCTGGAAAGAAGGACAAGCTTTGGAACGGTGGGTCAGGGTCAGGTAGACAGGACCAACAGCGGGAAGATAGGAGAAATGACAGACGGGATGACAGAGGCAACATAAGGTTTAGCCCTTATGACAAGACTGCATCCGAGCCATTTCTCAACAAGACCCCGAAAGAGATCCTGCAGACAGAGCGTGTAAGCTCTACTTTTAAACCTCCACCACAAATGGCACACAGGTCTGGTAAGAAAAACATGAACAAGTACTGTGAATTTCACGAGGACCATGGACATGACACCAATGCCTGTCGGGAATTGAAAGGAGAGATAAGAAGGGCGCTGGACGAAGGGAAGTTAGAACACCTAGTGCCAGCTGCAAGACAACAAACCAACAGGACCCCAACCCAGAAAACGTATGCCTGGCAAAAGAGGGGGGAGAATACTGAACGACCGGGACCGCCAGAAGGTCACATCCTTATGATTGAAGATCAGACATACATAGACTAAACCTAGATCAAGGTCTGATAAATTTTTATTCTATGTTTTCATGTTTTGTCAAAGTTTAATCTTGTTTTCTGTCAAGGACATGGATACCATGCCTTATTATAAAATATTTGGTCTGATATTATCCCAATTATGCACTGCATTATCTTTTTATTTTATGAACATTGTTCAACATCACAAGCATAAGGCCAAATAAGACACTCATGTCTAAGCCAAAACATGCGAACACGTCTTTTCATCTACTTGAGAAAAGATAAGCACTTCTCATAGGGAAGCGACATACCTCGCGAGTAATACAAATAAACGGTTAACCAAATAATGCATCACTGATGTAATATGCTTAAATAGCAAACAAATCATAAGATAAATATCCAACGGATAAACATTTATATTATTAAAAAGAAACCACTCATAGAGCCAAGCAAAATATCCAAACCATAAAGCTTATAAAGCTGATATTCATAACAGAAAGGGAAAATGTTCAAACATATATAAAAAAAAGAGCAAAAACTACACTGGTGGCATGGACACTGGTGGTGTAACAATAGCAAGAAGATCATCAATAGAAATGTCCAAGTCTTGGACAATGCGCTCCAGGATAAGAAAATTTTTCTTTTCAAACAAAGCATTAGCAGCTCGCATCTGACTTTGCGCCAAAGGATCAAGAAAGGGTAGCACTGCATCACCGGCAACGGATCGCAACATGGTCCCTACAATGTATTTACCAAATGCATGAGTAGCCCGATTAACTTCCAACATCAAATTCATCACATCAGGATGATCAAGTAATAGCTTGAACAACTCAGGAAAAGCAGCAAGAAGGTCTTTTCTACCCTGAAAGGCAGCATCAAGTTGCTGGCGCTGAGACTCAACTACCTGTCTCTCAACTTCTAAAGACTTGGTCACTGTCGCCAACTCCTTATCCTTTGCAGCCAGGATGTTTTCATACTCCTGCGCCCTCCCTACCAATCCATCCCTCTCTTCCTCTAAGTTGGAAATCTTGGCAGAAAGATCACTAATCTCCTTGTCCCGGCCGGAAACAATCTCGCGTTCGGCCTCAAGATCTTTCCTAACTACAGCCAAACTTTCCACCTCTTTCTTCAGATCCGAGTAATCAACTTTCAATTTTTCATGATCTTCACATGTACGCTGCCTAGCAAGTATATGTCCCATAAAGCCATGAAAAAGGCTCATATCAGCATCATCCAACAATTCAGAAGTTCCTTGCAACTTTGACCGCATAACAAGTTGAGGTGGGACAACATTGTCCATGAAATCCCTAATAGATCCAACAGTTTGCCCATTGTCAGCCACACAAAATGACCAGGCAGGCACAAAACGTTGACCAGATGGCGTGCCAACAAATGCAGAAGGTTGAGAAGTAATGCCACAAGCAGGAAGAGCAATGACAGGGCTTTGGTTGAAACTCTGAGGCGAACCGATACTAGTAGATCCATGGGGCGCCATCTGAAGGCCCCCATAACGCCTTACAAGAGTTGTTCCAAGAAGTGGAGAAGCAGGGAACAACACTTTTTGAGATTTGGGTGTAGGAAGGTCATAATCCTCAACATCTATTGATGGCCTCTTTCCTAACACAGATGCACCATCAAAGCATGGCTCATGACCATCGTCAGATCCAATATCCTCCAACTCAACTGCATAAAAGAAAGACAAGTTAGTTACTACAAACAAAGACAAATAATCATAACTCATAGGTACCTTGTCTCTGACGAGAAGAATCCTGCTCTTCAAGCATGTAACCATTTGGATCAAGATCATCACCTACATAAACGAAAAACATCAGTTATATATAGCTATTATTTAAATGAATAGACCAAAAGGTTTGAAATAATACCAGCAGGGGATCCTACGAGATCTTCATCCTCAGTATTCTCTGTAAGTGGAAGCCTAACCTCCAGGCCCTGCCCCTCTCTTCCTGTAGGAGAACCACCAGGGAAATCAACACCGTCTGCTTTGTACATCTGGCAAGCTACGGCAGGCGGATGATCCTCTACTTCACATGCTTCATCCCCCACTAAGAAATTTAGCAACCCCATAACTGCAACAAAGAAAAGATATAAATGACAATCAACTTCACGAAATAATAAAGTCAAAAAAGGATTTTAAAGAGACCCACGTTTCTTTGATGTCTTCGACACAATGACGGGAACCGTCTCCTCTTCAACATCCTTAATAATTCCAGCCATCGCCAACACCCCTTCGGGGCATATCCTATACCTCACAGACATACGGCGGAGGCGTGCATATGTCTCTGCCTTAGGAACGGAAAGCTCGGGGAGTTCATTTACTCCGTTGGGTATCTTAGATGGCCAGCTAAAAAGGGCACTTGACCAAAGCTTAATAAACGATCTATGCACAAAAATAAAGTCAAATCGCCAGTTCTTAAGGCTATCAGGAGGATCCTCAACTAGCTTCCATTCTTTGCTTCTCTCTCTCTGTTCTAGGCTAAACCAGTCTCTAGATTTACACAGTTTATAAAAATGCCTAAACAAATCTACAGAACAAGCAATTTTCATCCCAGCCAACAACATCTCAAACATTATAACCTTAGCAGCACCTACAGGATGCATTTGGGCAAATCCAATTTTGTAATGAGTTAGCACTTTTATATAAAAGGAGCTACATGGAAGTCTAAGGTTTGAATGGGTAAGAAGGCTGGTGTATAAAGTAATTTTTCCTGAAGGAGGCTCAGTGGCACGTTGGTCTATGGTAGGTGCTACAGGATTGAAGGAACTAAGGCATGGAAACCTAGTTATTAAATCCGCTAGCTTAACATCATTGATGCCACTACTGCATCTCCTAACCTTTTTCTCTAAAAGGGGTTTATCATTCTCTTTCTCTTTTCGGGAAACCATTTCAGCTTTTGAAACTATTGACTGCTACAATTCAAGAATACTGATAAGATAAATATAAGACTCAAGCTGCAAGGATGGAGAAAACAACAATAACTTACCCGCAAAAGACGAAGCTTCTGATTGGAACGAGTAAACTCACCTGTTCCCAAAAACAAAAAGAAGAGAGGGCCTCAGTTACAAATATATATATATATATATATATATATATATATATATATATATATATATATATATTTCGCCGGCACAAAAGGCCGGCTGTATGCCGGCTGTGAAATCCAATTCACCGGCACAAAAGGCCGGCTATATGCCGGCTAACGACACCACGTCGCCGGCAAAAAAGGCCGGCTGTATGCCGGCTACTTGCCTAGCCACCGGACAGGAATCGGACGTCGCAAAAAAAAAAAAAAAAAAAAAACTTACCGATCGCCTAAAGCAGAAGAGTTAGGCTTCAAAACCTAATTTTTAAAACCTAACTGGGGGGCATGATAGTGTTAGTAGGTGATGGCTTATACTTATAGCCTTCGGCCCACTGAATCTCAATCTGACAAAAGGACCAGAACCCGGAACGTGAGCCCCGACACCCAGAAGCCCCGACACCGGGAGTAAGGCCCCGTGTCCGGGAGTCGTGGCCCCGGCACCTGGGCTCCGGCCCCGTGTCCGGGAATTGTGGCCCCGGCACCTAGGCGCCCCGTGTCCGGGAGTCGTGGCCCCGGCACCTGGGCTCCGGGAGTCGTGGCCCCGGCACCTGGCCGCCCCGTGTCCGGGAGTCGTGGCCCCGGCACCTAGCTCGCCCCGTGTCCGGGAGTCTTGGCCCCGGCACCTAGGCGCCCCGTGTCCGGGAGTCGTGACCCCGACACCTAGGCGCCCCGTGTCCGGGAGTTGTGCCCCGGCACCTGGGCTCCGGCCCCGTGTCCGGGAGTTGTGCCCCGGGACCTGGGCTCCGGCCCCGTGTCCGGGAGTCGTGACCCCGGCACCTAGCCGCCACGTGTCCGGGAGTTGTGCCCCTGCACCTAGCTCCGCGAGTCTTGGCCCCGGCACCTAGGCGCCCCGTGTCCGGGAGTCGTGACCCCGACACCTAGCCGCCCCGTGTCCGGGAGTTGTGCCCCGGCACCTAGCTGGCCCCGTGCCCGGAGATCTGCCCCGGCATCCGACGCTCGTGGTCAGTCCGACACTCATGCTCTGACATGTCTAAGGACTTGTGTACATATTTCTGCATTACTCTAGACCAACACTGATGCTTTGGAGTTCATCTCAAGGTATCATGCTCCTGACATTCTGCCAGTCGGACATCCAAGCCTAATGCTTGGATGTAACCGTCAAAGGCATTGATGAGATTATATCATTGCAGGAGCGTTACCTTTTCACTTATACCCGTTGGAATCCTATTGATGAACAATAAATGATCATCATGACTGTTGTTGGTACCTGGCAATGTTGGGTATAAATACCCAACACTTCAGGTTTTAGAGGCAGCTTCATCATCTTCCTCACATACTCACTGACCGGAATACTTAACCATACCTTTCCGATCAATCTCTTGTCCACCTTAGACTCGCCAAGAGTCTGTTAGGTTTGCACTGCTTGAGCAGGAGGCCAAGAGAGTGATCAATCTAACCCAAGTTACTGAGCCTGTCGATTCTTGCTCGAACATTTCCCATAAAGATTTTGCATCTTTATATTCTTCAAATTGTGATTGATACTCATTGGGAATGGCAATCAGAAGAATACTAAGAGCTTTAATCTCCGTTTGACTTTCTCTTCTTTCCAGATCAGTCAATGGTTGACGAGTCACAACTCCGGGTTGTCCATCAGCTGCAAAGTTGGCGGCTGGCTTGTTGCCATTGAAAATAACATCCCACACTGTGTAGTCAGATAATAGGATGTGTTGCTTGATCCGTAGTTTCCATAGATCAAATTCGTTGCTATTAAGTACAGGAACTTTGTTGATTGAAACATCAGCCATGAAGTTGATTTGATTTCTTCTTTGTTGAGTCTTATAAGAACTTGTTAGATCAATGGAAGCACCTCCTGTGCTCTGATAGCACTTGTCAGGATCAAATAAGCTAATATAACTTATAGTTTGCCTTCATTAAGATCTTGATCTATTAAAGAAGTTCAGCAGCGGATGAACACTTTAATATTAACAAGTTATCGAACAATTAATATTGTAAGAATACGAATATGAAAGAACAATAATATTGTCGAATGTTAAGCCTCAATTGCATTAATCAAATATCAATACGACGTGTTTCTATATCAATACAAGGATCTATATATAGACCTTGAGGCTATCCTAGATAAACTAGTGTAGGTCCGATTAACACAGGAACGCATTAACAAGAACGTGCAACGGATTGATTAGACGAAAGAGATAAACACGAATAATCAAAGATAAACCAAATATTATTAATAAACATTAATGATTACAATGGTTTAAACTGAGAAATCGTGGTAAGGCTAAGGAGAAGATTAAACATAATCTTCTCCCTAATCCGGTGATCGGCCGGATCGGGGCGCCTCTAAAAACCGCTGCCAAAATCGCAGCCTCTTAAAACCTCTTCCCAAAACTCTTAACCTACAAGATGCAGAATAATCACTATATATAGGAACTGTTTCTCATCCGTACGGATGAGGCTCTCGTCCGTACGAATGAGGACTCTCATCCGTACGGATGATCGTTAAGCAAATCAGACCAAATATAAGTGTTCATCCGCACGGATGGACTCTCATCCGTGCGTATGAACCCACATCCGCATGAATCAATGCAGAAGGTGAATTTAGCACTTTTACAACCGAATAGGTGTACAACATTACAAGTAAACATTAATAATGCGTTTGCAAAGCTATGGACATCCAAAAAGTGCATCAACAAACTCCCCCTTGGACATAGCTTGCAAATTCTTGTAGACACCTCTTGCAATCTTCAGTCAGTCTCTCTGCCGTGGTATCAGTATTTCTTGAATCTTCAAGCTTCATCAAAGTCTTCCCGAATAACATGACAAATCAAACTTCGAACGCTTGTTGTTGTCGAAATGCTAACTGGACATTCTGTAGTTTCTCTGACTTCACTTGAATAAACATGCAGCACATAATACCATAAGCAGTAAGACTCCCCCTAAAACTGAACTCTACAGACTTCGATACGATCATTTCAATAATGTGACAATCTTCACATACAACAATCTGCTATGAACTACCAACTGTAAATTTCCCCCTCCAGATAAGCTCATCCCAATATGTAGACATTGTAGCTCAAATCGTCTTCATCATGACTTAAAATGTATTAGGCAAAAATTAGAGGACTCCATTCACAACTAATAATCCGTAACAAATTGGCACACATTCAGATTCATCAAAGATCATGCACCATAAACTGCGATTGCGAAACAATAACCAGATTCCCTCCACAAA
>CAJVGC010000432.1:23349513-23367842 GCA_910822075.1 Senecio squalidus | reverse complement strand
AGATTGATGACCATTGAGGGATTTATCTTAGCCTTTGGTTTACATACCCCTGGGGAGGTTCATCGCCCCTTTTTTACTGAGTACTATTTACACGGGCAGGGAGTTTGTCCTTCTCGACATGAGTTGGAGTATTGGAGCACTATCTCCAATGTATCATTTACTGGATCACCATCATACAGTCGTATCAGAGAGCCGTTGAAACAGCTAGTTCACTGTTTTCTCACTCATTCGATTAGTGCTAGGACTGAGAGCAGGGAGAAAGTGAAATTAATGGATTTGTGGTTTTTGAGAAGCATGGGTGGGGGAGAGATAGTTAATGTTCCGTTTTGTTTGGCGGAATTTTTGCATACATCGGGTATGGGGCCCAAATCGACTAGCAAGATCTTAGGGGGCCACTTTTTCGCTGCTTTAGCTGCGTATTTTAATTTATACGCAAGTGGGGTTCCAAGACTAGTCCCTACCCCTTTCCCACCTCCCCAATTACTTCCCTTTTCATTTTCAAATTACACACACAAACACCTACTCTCTCTTTCTCAATTCCTCTCAAACTTTTCAAGCAAAACAGAAAATAACACCATTTCACAGCAAGAAAACACCTAAAATCACCATCAAAACTCATAAAAATCATCCTAAGGCCAAAGGGTATCAAAGAAGAAGCTAAAAATCGGGTTTTGGAAGGAGTTTCTTTACTTTTTGAAGCTAGATTCACATCCAACCGTCACCTAAAGCTTTCCTTCGGTAAAACTCTTCCATTTTACTCTTTTTACATAAATCTTTACTTGCGTGGACGATCTAAAGATTGGAAAATGGCTTTTATAAAAATCTAAAACGTTTTCTTATTTAAAAACAAGTTTTTCTAATAGATCTACATTTTTATGATATAAATCTAAAAGAAACTGTGACTTTTGCTTAAAAATGTATATATTTGAGTTATAACAGTTTGCATGTTCGAATCTAACACTAAAAAGGGCTAAAAATCGAAAAATAACGAAAACTAGAAACTGGCCGAAGGCCTCTGGCCGGCGGCTGGAGACACCCAGCCAGCGGCTAAGGTCCATCCGGCGGCTGAGTATCTCCAGCCGTTGCATGGATCCTGCTGTTCACAAAAATCATCGTTTTAAGAACTTTAAACGTAAAAATAAGTCCAAATAAGTTACCACAGATTATATAACTTTGAAAACTTACTGTTTTTAATAAAGAAATGGTTTGAGAAAGTTTGAGGATATGAAACACTTGTATTATAGTTCTTATTGGCTTAAAATAGTTGTTTAAAGCGGGAAAGTGGTTTGAAAAATGGATTAAAATTTTATAGCGCGGAAGCTGTCACACCCCGCTAAAGTGGAAACACGAGATGCGAAGAGCAAAGAATCATTTCACAGGTTATACTTAATTCAACGGTCCAAGTCATTAAATTATAGTTGGAAAAAAAAGTATAAAAGTTCAAGAGATACAACCAAGATTCCACGTTTACGACCATAATACATAATAAAATGTTTTCAATAAAAATTCCCAAAAGATAAAAGGTCTCATCCCCGAATTACACTTCACATAACTGGCTTGACCCGCCTGAGCAATGCACTTCATAACTTACGCTTAGTTCCTGAAACATGAGATAAAGTGTCAACTACGAAAACGTAGTGAGTGAGTTACAGTTTATAAGTTGACCAAAGGTTTCAAATACAAGTTCGAAAAGTATGTATATAAGTACAAGTTTTCCAAAAGAAGTAAGCGGATAAGCAATCGCTTAAAGGTAGTTTATATACTGTCGTATAGTCCGATTCAAGAGTTTAATGATCGTAAAAGTTCGAGACAATTTCAAAGTTCATAGAAGTTCAAGATCAATTCCAAGTTCAAGTCGCGTAGCAAGCGGTAAAAGTGCATAGTCATTACCTCAGCGGTGGATAAATCCACATGTGTAAGACAGTAAGTGAGAGCAGTCATTACCTCAGCGGTGGATAAATCCACATGTGTAAGACAGTAAGAAAGTATATGCGTAAATAAAGACCTATGATCCTCAAGTTGTACCAACCACTAAGCTTAATATACGTAAGATTTAGTTTTCCACACTAATCCGATTCTGGTCAAGTTCCTGCCCACTAGTTCCAGTCTAGAGTTCTAGTTCGCGAGAACTTAGCAATATGTACCCAGGTTGCTACCCATAAGTAAGGAGTGACCGCTCCTAAGTATCGATACCCATAATCTATGCTAACGGCTTGTGTTAATAGTGTGAGAGTTCAGTTACAAGAAAATCTGCGGGGCATTTAGTTCGTTCCGTTTTTAAAGTCATTTGTTTGTACTTACGACGTTATATCCTCACCTAGGGTTTTGATCCAAAAATACAACCAAGCTATCATTTTCCAATCAAATATCCAAAGAGGCAAACCTAGGGAGTCTAAAGTAAGCCAATCCGAACAACTGATGTTGTTTACGCATATTAGTTCCATGTTCCAAAATAGTTCAAAAGTTCTCAAAGTTCCAAGTGTTCAAAGAGTTTCAAGTGCAGAAGTTTCCAAAAATAGAAAGGTAGCTCAATTAGTTCAAAGGTTTCCAAAAATAGAAAGGTAGTTCAAGTAGTTCAAAAGTTTCCAAAAATAGGTCACAATACGTTGTACATCGATTAAAGCACGTAAGATAGTTTCGCATAAGGATATTGTTCATAAAAGAGTTTGATCTCATGTTTCCCCCAAAAAGAGTACTTAAAATGTCAGAGTAAGGAGGGGTGTAACTCACGGGTTGCGAAGATAAGAACTTGGAAAAATGGTCGGAAATGAGAGCCGGGAATCACCGAACGCCTAAGGATACCAAGATTTGTTCAAGTGTTATTATTATATTAAGTTATTATACCTAATATATAATAGATGAAATTTGTGTTTTATAATGTAATATAAGTAAATTTTAGTCAAACTTTAAGTGTCAAGGTCCATTTTGCCCAATATAGTCCGAAACGGTTATCGTTTTGTTTTAGTCAAAAAGTCCAAAGTTGATGTTATTGTTATTATGTTGAATATGTTTTGTTTGCCAAAGTGTCTTATATTTTCTAACAAAATTTGGGCAGCGCTTCCGCGCCCAAATTCTATGTCCAAAAATATCAACCACTTTCCCGCTCACAAAACACATATACATACATAACGTTTTTAAACATGTTCATTTTAGCCAATTAAGTCCAATACACGTCACTAATATGTTCATTTTTACCAAACTCAGTCCCAAACGTCAAGTCTCAAAAGTCAGAATGCGTAACCAAGTTTTAAACGACCAAAACGACGATTTTCGGGAACGACAGCAGGCCGGTGCTGCGCACCTGCCCTGCCGTTCTTCCCCTTTTTTGAGTTTTTCTTGCAAAATCGTTTATGTAAGTGATAGATCTTGACATGCAATCGGTATAAACCTTATTAATCATCATTATATCAGTTTATAAGTAACTTTTAACCACAAAAACAAAGATTTAACCACCATTTATTAAAATCCCGTTTTTGTATAAATATGGTTATAAAACTTCATCAAAACTTGTTTTTATAGCTTAGATCAAACATGCAATTGGTTATAATAGTAATATAAGTAAAACGGAAGAGTTTCTACCGAATGAAAGTGTTTAGATGATGGTCTAGGCGGATTTAGAGCTCCAAAAGTGTAGAAAACGTTATGAAACCGAAATAGCTTTGATCCCCTTGCTTGCTTTGCTTGTTTGAATGATTTTTGATGGTGAAAAGATGGGTTTATGTGGCTGTATTTTCTGGAAATGAAGAAGCTCTTTGAGAGAAAATGGAGAGAAAAAAGGGAGTGTAGGTGTGAATGTGTGTTTTTGGTGTGTGTTTGTGTTTTATAAAAATGAGAAAGAAAATAAAAGAAAATGATGGTATAGGGGGTCTATGTTCTGCCAAAAACTCAGTAATAATGTGTAAAAATCGTTTGTGGTTGGTTGGATTCATTATAAAAATGAGATAAGGACTAAAAATGTAAAGTTTTTGAATTCTGGCAGCCGGTGCTGCGTACCGGGCCAACTTTCAGTATTTTTCTGACTTTTCGTTTTTACGATTTTGCTTCGTTGGACCTTTTTGTTAACCGAAAGTTCTTAATTATGATACGTTATTAACGTAGGAAAGTTCATTAGGTGTTTTCTTTGTATTAGGACTTATATAATTCGATTCCGGGAGTGATTCCGACACTGACGCGTTTCCGGTAAATGTACAGATAAAGACAATGACAGACAATATGAGAGAGACATAGAGTATAAATTGCACCTGGAATTGGACGGTTGTCACATTCTCCCCGGGCTGAAAGAAATTTCGTCCCGAAATTTAGTTCGTGCCATCATGGAGGAATGTTCTGGAACCGATGTGGATATTTCTGACGGATTTGGTCCTCACGTTCTCATGTGAGATCGTGACCATGACGAGAATCACCACCGAAGCTTGATGATAGATGAAAGTCTTGCCTGGGTTGTTTGACCTCTCGGTCAATAACCTTAAGAGGTTCATCAATGAGTTTGAGTTTGGCATCGATTTGACCTTGTCGAGGGGGTTGACGATGGTCTCATCAGATAGATGCCTTTCGAGAGTGCGGCATGGAAATACATATATGAACGTTTGAAGGAATCTGGTGGAGCCGAAGGCGATGAGCAATCGGACCAATACGTCCTAAGACTTAGTTTGGATTGGCGTACCTAGGGCTCAGTTTGCCGCGTCTCCAGAAGCAGGCTATCCCTTTCCCATGGCGATACCTTGGAAGGTACTCCATCGCCATCTTGGGACTCGGGGGGGGGGGGGGGGGGGGGGGGGGGGGGGGTTTCTTCTGGTTGGTTACGTACCTTTTCTGCCGGTCACGGGATGCTTCCAGTCTTCCACGGATGAAGGGAGGCGTCGGACCTTGCAAGTCGTCAATCGTTAGCTTCTAGCCCACAGAGCGGTGACCGACGCTTGCGTCCATATGGGGCTTCGAAGGGTGCGCACTAGATGCTGGCATAGTGGACGTTGTCATAGGTGAACTCAGGGGAGGTGAGTATCTCAGCTTCCTACGAAGACAACCACCCGCGCTCTCAGCATCTCCAAGCGTTTGGAGCGTCCTTACACTCTGACCATCGGTCGGAGGGTGGTATGCGGTGATGAGGAGAGGGGTTTTGGTATTCCGCCTTGACCTTGGAGTGAGTGAGGCACTTGGTTATATGCAAGGCGATATCCTTTTTCATGCCTGGCCACCATCAATATTCTCGGGGATCCTCGTACAACACGTCGGATTCCGGGTGGATGGAATATCGAGATCGGTGGCCCTCGTCTAGTATAAGTTTTCAAAGGTTTTCGGATCTCGAAATCTACGCTCTGTTCTCGAAGTAGTGGATTCCGTCCGGATTGAGCTCGAACTTCCTTACGGGGTTCTGTAGTGTCTCGTCCTTAAGGTTCTCGGGTTTCAATGCTTCGCTCTGAGCCCTAGCGATTCAAGTTGGAGCTTCTGAAATGGTTCCTTCTGTTCCTTGCCCCAAAAAGGGAAACTGCATCTTTCGGAGTGACTTCGGTCAATGGCTTAGCGATCCTTGAGAAATTCTGAATGAATCTTCGTGAGTGGCCCGCCCATCCTAGGAATTGCTGGAATTCCGTAGGGGACGTTGGAGCTTGCTATTTCTCAATCGCTTTGATTTTTGGCTGGGTCTACGTGAATTCCCTCCTAATTGATCGCATGACTAAGGGAAGGTACTTCCCGGAGTCAGAATCTACATTTTGAGAGTTTCACGTACCACTTCCGATCCCTAAAGAGTTCTAGAAGGAGTTCCAAGTGTTTCGTGTGGTCTTGATTATCCTGTGAATGGATGAAGGTGTCGTTTATGAATGTGATTACGAAGTTGCCCATATATAGTCTGCACCCCCGGTTCATCTAATCCATGAACACTGACGGTGCGTTGGTCAGGCCGCATGGCATAACGAGATATTTGTAAAGCCCACAACAAGTTTGGAAGGAGGTTTCAGAAGGATTGGTTTTGCCGACTCGAACCTGATGATACCCTAGACGGAGGTCGATCCTTGAGAAGTAAGTTGCACCCTGCAACTGATCGAAGAGGTCGTCAATTCGAGGGGGAGGGTATCGGCTCTTGACGGTCAGTTTATTGAGTTCATGTGAATTGATGCACATCGTGAGAGATTCACCTTTCCGTTTATCGGAGAGGATTGGGGCTCTCCTAGATGACGTACTAGAGCGAATTTGTCGAAACAGACAATTTCAGCTCCGGATCGGGCTAACCAACCCATTCTGATGCTGATGTCGAGGCCTTTCAGTCCAAAGGGGATGAGATCGATGGGGAAGATTTTGTCAGATAGGCATAATGAACATCCTAAGATTTTATCCTTGGTTTCGAACTCTTGGCCGTTAGCATATTCGATAGTGAGGCTATCCTTAAGAACTTTAGATCCTAGGTTAATGAGGGGTCTAAATTCTAAGGAAACAAGCTTCTTTCAGCTCCTTAATCGAATAGTACGGAAGCAAAGTGGTCATTGATAGAAGACTTACCCGTAACCGCGTTTGGGTCCTGCCGAGCTTCCTCGGCGGTGATTGCGAGAGTACTAAAAGTTTTTGTTGTATGCGCTATGGGACAAGTCCCACGAAGGTGTTGATCGCTTCCACACTCGTGGCATAACCGCTTCTCGATTTGTTTGTTTGCTTTTTCTGGGCAGTACTTCGAGAGGTGTCCCGTCCTGTGGCATATGTAGCACACCGGGCAGTCTCCAACATGGTGGAAGGGGCAGTTGGGACACTTAGGGAGTGGCCCAATGTAAGTTCGGGTTCCTGGTGTGGGTTTCTTGTTGCTGTTGCTCCTTGTTGGTTGATGACGAGCCTTCCTTTTCTTACTCTCCTTTCGCTGGACGGTTGTAGGAGGGAGAAGGAGGTTATTGTTTCTGGAGTGCTCTCCTTCTTCTTGTTTGATTGCTACTGGAAAGAGAAAAGGGTTAACGTTTCCGAGGTTTTCGCCTTCCTCTTGTTTAACTGTGGTTGGGGAGAGGTGGAGGTTATTATCACCGTTGTTCTCCAGGTGGTTGCCGTTGGGGTTATCATCCCTGAAAACTTTGTTGTTGACCCCAACGATGATCTGGGCGATCATGTTTGGGAGTGCTGCCTTGAGCTGCACGGTAATCTTCTCGGTTAATCGGTCAGCGCGGCTTCTCTTAGGAGGCATGATTCTACAATGGAAAGAAGGGAACTAGTTTAGAACGCACGAATATGGATATGAAATAAGGATATAGAACAACAATGTATATCGGAAAGATACATAGCGCACGCATGATAAGCGATTAAGGAATGAGAAAAGGATTCAAGCATAATAAACAAGTAAGGGTTAGGAAGGTAGAAATTTCATTCCAGGGTAAGAGTAGTTGGTTACGAAATTCATAATGTGAAAGGTTCAATACTAGTACAATACAACATAAAAGAAAATAAGAATTAGCTTCAAGTCGTATAAATATGGGAAACTATGACTTAAGCTTGCGATACAATACTTGAAATGAAAGAAACTAACGACGCCTAGCAAGGAACATCTTTGCTACGATGACCGCAATTAGGGTCCCCATAATCAAGCAAGCGATGACGAGACACTGCACAGTCCTTGACGTGGCTTGAGCCGACGTGATGACTCGGATTGACTGTTCAGACAGTCGGTGTGCAGTATCAGAGACTTCACGCAGAAGAAGACCCTGCTGTTGGGCCTCTTCGGTGATTCCCCGAAGTTCTCGATGAAGTTGAAGGAACGCTGCCGGTGGGGACGACGGTAGTGAAGGCGGCATCATCGGCCTAGATGGTCCGGCGTTGTCGGGGTGTTGTGTCTACTGCTCCTGAAACTGATGCTCCCAATGATATCGATCCATCGTTGGCGCACGCGAAGTTCCAACGTACGGGTCTACGAACGACATCGCGGGAGGAGCGGTTCTGGATGAGTCGGGAGTCTGTCCCATCATCTTATCAGGCAGACGACCAGGAAGGACGACCTGCTTACGTGCTGTCATCCGGACACGGGGTCCATGCTGCTGGGGTGGTGCGGAAACTGGCACCGGAGGAGCAGCTAGTAGCATGGTCCTCAGGCTAGAGGTACCGTGGCTGCTCGAGAAAGCCATTGAGTTCTCCTCGGTCGGGTCAGTGGTCCCGTGGTGCTGAGCCTCTGGTGCGGAGAAGTCTTCCGAGACTCCTGGCGTGTAGACGGCTTGCGTATGTGAGTGAGACTGTGACCGGGAGTGAGACTGAGGTCGTGAGTGTGACGATTGAGACATGTCGGATCTACGAATAGAGAGCTACATAAATACGGGGGAAACTAAAATAGGAGAAACGTAGGAAAAATGCATGCACGAGTCAGTTATGTGAGAATCGGGAACTGATAAGACCGGGAATTTTTCGACCCATAAACCGTTAACGATAGCAATTCCTTTTCCGTTCTTGCATAATTCATTTTGAACTATGGATGGTTGATCAAATCACGCATAGTTGAAAAAGATAATCATGCAATTGCGAAAAAGTAATATACTAAAGTTTGAACCCGAAAATGATTTTTCTGAAAAGCCTTGGTTATAGTTTTGGTTTCGAAAACTTTTTGAAAATTTTTTAAAACCGTTTTCACTATAACCCGCGCTCTGATACCAAGTCTGTCACACCCCGCTAAAGCAGAAACACGAGATGCGAAGAGCAAAGAATCATTTCACAGGTTATACTTAATTCAACGGTCCAAGTCATTAAATTATAGTTGGAAAAAAAGTACAAAAGTTCAAGAGATACAACCAAGATTCCACGTTTACGACCATAATACATAATAAAATGTTTTCAATAAAAATTCCCAAAAGATAAAAGGTCTCATCCCCGGATTACACTTCACATAACTGGCTTGACCCACCTGAGCAATGCACTTCATAACTTACGCTTAGTTCCTGAAACATGAGATAAAGTGTCAACTACGAAAACCTAGTGAGTGAGTTACAGTTTATAAGTTGACCAAAGGTTTCAAATACAAGTTCGAAAAGTATGTATATAAGTACAAGTTTTCCAAAAGAAGTAAGCGGATAAGCAATCTCTTAAAGGTAGTTTATATACTGTCGTATAGTACGATTCAACAGTTTAATGATCGTAAAAGTTCGAGATATTTTCAAAGTTCATAGAAGTTCAAGATCAGTTCCAAGTTCAAGTCGCGTAGCAAGCGGTAAAAGTGCATAGTCATTACCTCAGCGGTGGATAAATCCACATGTGTAAGACAGTAAGTGAGAGTAGTCATTACCTCAGCGGTGGATAAATCCACATGTGTAAGACAGTAAGAAAGTATATGCGTAAATAAAGACCTATGATCCTCAAGTTGTACCAACCACTAAGCTTAATATACGTAAGATTTAGTTTTCCACACTAATCCGATTCTGGTCAAGTTCCTGCCCACTAGTTCCAGTCTAGAGTTCGAGTTCGCGAGAACTTAGCAATATGTACCCAAGTTGCTACCCATAAGTAAGGAGTGACCGCTCCTAAGTATCGATACCCATAATCTATGCTAACGGCTTGTGTTAATAGTGTGAGAGTTCAGTTCCAAGAAAATCTGCGGGGCATTTAGTTCGTTCCGTTTTTAAAGTCATTTGTTTGTACTTACGGCGTTATATCCTCACCTAGGGTTTTGCTCCAAAAATACAACCAAGCTATCATTTTCCAATCAAATATCCAAAGAGGCAAACCTAGGGAGTCTAAAGTAAGCCAATCCGAACAAGTGATGTTGTTTACGCATATTAGTTCCATGTTTTAAAATAGTTCAAAAGTTCTCAAAGTTCCAAGTGTTCAAAGAGTTTCAAGTGCAGAAGTTTCCAAAAATAGAAAGGTAGCTCAATTAGTTCAAAGCATTCCAAAAATAGAAAGGTAGTTCAAGTAGTTCAAAAGTTTCCAAAAATAGGCCACAATACGTTGTACATCGATTAAAGCACGTAAGATAGTTTCACATAAGGATATTGTTCACAAAAGAGTTTGATCTCATGTTTCCCCCAAAAAGAGTACTTAAAATGTAAGAGTAAGGAGGGGTGTAACTCACGGGTTGCGAAGATAAGAACTTGGAAAAATGGTCGGAAATGAGAGCCGGGAATCACCGAACGCCTAAGGATACCAAGATTTTTTCAAGTGTTATTATTATATTAAGTTATTATACCTAATATATAATAGATGAAATTTGTGTTCTATAATGTAATATAAGTAAATTTTAGTCAAACTTTAAGTGTCAAGGTCCATTTTGTCCAATATAGTCCGAAACGGTTATCGTTTTGTTTTAGTCAAAAAGTCCAAAGTTGATGTTATTGTTATTATGTTGAATATGTTTTGTTTGCCAAAGTGTCTTATATTTTCTAACAAAATTTGGGCAGCGCTTCTGCGCCCAAATTCTATGTCCAAAAATATCAACTACTTTCCCGCTCACAAAACACATATACATACATAACGTTTTTAAACATGTTCATTTTAGCCAATTAAGTCCAATACACGTCACTAATATGTTCATTTTTACCAAACTCAGTCCCAAACGTCAAGTGTCAAAAGTCAGAATATGTAACCAAGTTTTAAACGACCAAAACGACGATTTTCGGGAAGGACAGCAGGCCGGTGCTGCGCACCTGCCCTGTTGTTCTTCCCCTTTTTTGAGTTTTTCTTGCAAAATCGTTTATGTAAGTGATAGATCTTGACATGCAATCGGTATAAACCTTATTAATCATCATTATATCACTTTATAAGTAATTTTTAACCACAAAAACAAAGATTTAACCACCATTTATAAAAATCCCGTTTTTGTATAAATATGGTTATAAAACTTCATCAAAACTTGTTTTTATAGCTTAGATCAAACATGCAATTGGTTATAATAGTAATATAAGTAAAAAGGAAGAGTTTCTACCGAATGAAAGTGTTTAGATGATGGTCTAGGCGGATTTAGAGCTCCAAAAGTGTAGAAAACGTTATGAAACCGAAATAGCTTTGATCCCCTTGCTTCCTTTGCTTGTTTGAGTGATTTTTGATGGTGAAAAGATGGGTTTATGTGGCTGTATTTTCTGGAAATGAAGAAGCTCTTTGAGAGAGAATGGAGAGAAAAAAAAGGGAGTGTAGGTGTGAATGTGTGTTTTTGGTGTGTGTTTGTGTTTTATAAAAATGAGAAAGAAAATAAAAGAAAATGATGGTATAGGGGGTCTATGTTCTGCCAAAAACTCAGTAATAATGTGTAAAAATCGTTTGTGGTTGGTTGGATTCATTATAAAAACGAGATAAGGACTAAAAATGTAAAGTTTTTGAATTCTGGCAGCCGGTGCTGCGCACCAAGCAACAGGTGCTGCGCACCGGGCCAACTTTCAGTATTTTTCTGACTTTTTATTTTTACGTTTTTGCTTCGTTGGACCTTTTTGTTAACCGAAAGTTCTTAATTATGATACGTTATGAACTTAGGAAAGTTCATTAGGTGTTTTCTTGGTATTAGGACTTATATAATTCGATTCCGGGAGTGATTCCGACACTGACGCGTTTCCGGTAAATGTACAGATAAAGACAATGACAGATAATATGAGAGAGACATAGAGTATAAATTGCACCTGGAATTGGACGGTTGTCACAGAAGCGCTGCCCAAATATGACCGTAAACTATTACTCAAACTCAGTAACTTAATGTTTTCATGACTTATACATTTTGACCTTGGACATCGACTCTTTTTGGACATAATGGACTAATCGGACCCTAAATCGTACACGAACACGTATTATCATATAATTTTCCGTAATAAACTTTTGGGACAGAATCTAAAGTATATGAACTTGGGATTTAAAATGTTGAAATGGAACTTTAACATAACTAAAATCATACTAATAATACTTATACAGCATTTCGGTGTTTTAGGTTATCTTTGATTCCCGACGCGTTCCGCTCAATCCGTGCTTATTCGTACCTTTCTCCGCAACCCGTGAGTTACAACCCCATTATGTTTTACTATTTTTAATACTTATTTGGGGGAAACATAAGATTGTATGTTTGTGTAACTTTTTGGAACTAATTGCAACTCTTTTGAAACTTATGAAACTTTGAAACTTTTGAAACATGTGAAACTTGGAAACTATGGAAACTTGAGAAACTTGTGAAACTATTATGCCTAGAATGTGTTAATGCCCTTAAATTGGCAAAACTAAATTTAGGATACTTGTAGGCGAGACCAATCCTTGATGAAAATATAAACCCGTAAGTGCTTACTACTATTTTAGAAACAGAATTCAATTGCCCTGTTTTTAGTTCGGAAACTTTGTACACTATTAGCATTAGCCGTTAGTATTATGGGTATCGATACTTAGGAGAGGTCACTCCTTGCTTGTGGTTCGCGTCCTAAGCACATACTACTAGATTCATGTGGAAACTCAATAAAACATTTGGGGCTAGATCTGACCAGACAATCGGTTTAGTGTAGACTTACCTTTATATTATGCCAAGTGATTGATACAAGTTACTAATTTAGTTAAGCACATATTACTTACGCATATACTTTATTTTAGCGATTGATTCCGCTACAACTTTTATGATACGAGTTCTATTTTTACTTGCGTGTGTACGAAACTCCTTAATATATATACATTCTAGCGTTGTTCCGTTCCTTTTCACTCGTGACATTTACTGCATATACATATATTTCTACTTTGGAAACTGTTATCGAGAAACTCAAAACTGTAACTCACTCACTACTCAATGTAGTTGACACTTTATCTTATGTTTCAGGAATTTAATGTAAGTGTCGAGGTGCATGGCAAGGAAGGGTCGGTATGGTCACGTGAGGCGAAGCTTGGGAAAGACCCCTTTTGTTTTGGGAATTCATTTTGAAACTTTGTATTTTGTACTTGGATTAAACTATTATATTGCTTGGTTTATTTCGAACATTGCACTATTTTATTTTAAATGAATTGACTTGAATCGTTTAATTTGCTTATAACCGTGTAATGATATTCCAGCTCTCACATCTCGTGTTTCCGCTATAGCGGGGTGTGACAGACTTGCTATCAGAGCATAGTTTATAGTGAAAACGGTTTTAAAATTTTTTCAAAAAGTTTTCGAAACCAAACTATAACCAAGGCTTTTCGGAAAATCATTATGGGTTCAAAACTTTAGGGAATTAATTTCGCGATTGCATGATTATTTTTAACTATGCATGGCCTGATCACCCATGCCTAGTTCAAAATGACTTATGCAAGGACGAAACGTAATTACTAATGTTAAACGGATTTCGAGTCAAAATTCCCGGTCTTACTATTTCCCGATCTCACGTAATTGACCCTTTACATGCATTTCCTTACATATTTTTCCTTTAATATTACCTTGTTCTCGTACTTGCGAAACTCATTGTGTCGCAGATCCGTCATGTCTCAATCATCTCGTTCACAATCCCCCTCGCGATCCCAATCCCGATCACAGTAGAGAGCCGCGTCACCTCATGAGGCTTCTGAGGGCCATACCGCCTCGGAGAGCCTCCGTCACCAGACTACCGACCCCACGGAGGATACCTCCATGGCTGTGACGAGCTGTATCGGGTACATCCCGAGGTCGGTACTACCACCACCTCCACTTGCACCCGTCGTCGCACCGCCCCAGCGACGTGGACCCCGTGTCGTTATGACGGCACGCAAGCAGGTCGTCCTTCCGGGTCGACTACCTGACAGGATGGCAGCACATCAGGATGGTCCGTCCAGACCTGCACCACCACACCTTCCATTCGGGCACCCACCTCCCGAGGCTCCACGCACCTCGATGATGGACCACTACACGTGGGAGCGACAGCTCCAACGTGAGGAGATGCAGCGGGCCCGAGACGCTGACGCAACTAGGCAGCGGATGCCGCCTACCCCTCAGCTTCCCCCTCCTGCCGCTTTCCTGCACCTCCACCGCGAGGTAAGGGGACTTTCTGAGGAAGCCCAACAACAAGGGCTGCTCCTCTGTGAAGTCTCCGATCCCGCGCATCGGTTGTCGGAGCAGGCGCTGCGACACCTCTCTGCAGTTCAGGCCACAGCCCGGACGGTGCAGCGTTTGGTAGGAGTTTGCTTGGTCATGGGGACCCTATTAGCAGTCATCGTCGCCAAGATGTTCATGGAGAGACGCCGTTAGTTCACTTCCTTTATTTATTTATTGTAGGCCGAGTTGTAATTTTCAATGTACACAGCTCCGAGCCATTTCTATTTATTTCCTTTGTATTGTACTGAATTTCATTTCCATTGAACCTTGTACTCGACTTTATTAGTATTAATGAATGAAGTTTCTATCTTTTATTATCTATTATTGTTATTGTCATGTGAATCTTGTTCTATGGTCGAATTATTCTCTTGCGTGTGAATCTCTTGAATCCTTGTCGTGCGTGTACTATATGTTCTGTTATATTACTCTTGCGTGATTGTTAACTTGTCCATTGGATTATATTCTTATCATACACTTAACGTGCGTTTCTAAACTGAATCTGTTATCTGTTGTAGAATCATGGCACCTCGTTCAAATGCCAGTATCATCGCTGAACAAGTTGCTGCTCAGTTGAATGCAGCGATGCCCAACATGATCGCTCAGATCACGGCTGGGATCAATGCAAATGTCAACAACCATCACCAACAGCAGCAACAGCAGCAACCGCAACAGCAGCAACAACAACAGAACAATAACCAGAATCAGCAGAACAACCACCAGAACCAGCAACAACACCCGAATCCCCCTGCTTGCACCTACAAGAGCTTTATGGCCTGCAAGCCCAAGGAGTTCCATGGCACAACTGGTGCCGTAGGACTGGTGTCCTGGTTCGAGAGCATCGAGTCGGTGCTGCACATCAGCAGATGTGCCGAGGCTGATCAGTACGCATCCTGCGTGCTACACGGTAAGCCATTGACTTGGTGGAACAGCGTGGTCCGCAACAGAGAAGTACAGTACGATACAATAGGAAATAATAGAAAATGGCCCGAAGTTGTGTACATGTGAAAATTACAACTCGGCCTACAGTACAATAAAGGAAATGAACTAATGGCGTTTCTCGAAGAACATCTTGGCAGCAATAACCGCCAACAAGGTCCCCATGACCAAGCAAACTCCTACTAAGCGTTGCACCGTACGGGCCGTGGCCTGAACCACAGAAAGGTGGCGCAACGCCTGTTCCAACAACCTCTGCGCGGCGTCGGAGACCTCGCAGAGGAGCTGCCCTTGGTGCTGGGCGTCCTCTGAAAGTCCCCTAACCTCGCGATGGAGGTGCAGGAAGGCGGCAGGAGGGGGTAGCTGTGGGGTAGGCGGCATCATCTGTCGGGCTGCCTCAGCGTCTCTGGCACGCTGCATCTCTTCTTGCTCGAGCTGCCGCTCCCACGAGTAATGGTCCAACATCGAGGTGCGCGGAACCTCGGGAGGCGGGTGCCTGAATGGAAAATGGGGTGGCGCAGGCCTGAACGGGCCGTCCTGTCGCGCTGCCATCCTATCGGGTAGCCGTCCCGGAAGGATTACCTGTTTACGTGCCGTCGTAACGACACGTGGTCCACGGCGCTGTGGTGGCGCAGCAACGGGGGCCGGTGGAGGTGGTAAAACCGACCTCGGGCTAGACCCGATGCTACTGGACACAGCCATGGAGGTATCCTCCGTAGGGTCCGTGGTCTGAAGACGGATGCTTTCCGAGGCGGTATGACCCTCGGAAGGCTCGTGAGAGGACCCGACTCTCGGTTGAGATCGTGACTGAGATCGTGAGGGAGATCGTGAACGCGAGGACTGAGACATGACGGATATGCGACGTAAAAAGTTTCGTAAGTACATGAACTAGAGTATGCTAAAGGAAAATAAGTAAAGAATGCAGGTAAGGGTCGATCACGTGAGTTTGGGAATAGCAAGACCGGGAATTTTTCGACTCAATACCGTTTATCTTTAGAAATTACGTTGTTAGGTCTCACTAAGATCCCAAACAATGGCAAATCAATAACAAATAAGTATTTAGACGTTAATTGTTATATATCGATTTAGTACTCAGTTTCAGTATATATTATAGCGGAATTATAATATCGCAACAATGAAAATAACACACAGTTATATTCCAGTAAAAGGTGTATTGATTACAAACCTCAAACTCACTATTTATACACAATATAGTGAGTTTGATAAGGATCAATCTAAGAGAATCTTTTAAACATATAAAAGATATTCACTAACTAGACTACCTTAAATTACGCCTGACTTCTCTCATGAGTCTGAGTTAGTCAGACTGAGTCACTCAGACTCATGTCACTCAGACTGAGTCACTCAGACTCATGTCACTCAGACTCAGACTTTGATTAACAGATTTATTAATCTTGGGATAAATCATTGTTTTTCCCAACAATCTCCCCCTATCTGTTTCAACCAAAGTCTTTTTACAAACGATGCACTAAAATAAACACAAACATAAAACTCTTTAAAACAAACACTGTTTGTGAACAAAAATAAGCACCAGTCTACATCCTTTTCTTCAATGTTCTCCTTTTCTTTTTCACTGAAATATCAAACGTCAGAGGCTGATCTCTTTCCCTCATCCATCTCTGTCTATCTTTCTTCCACTCCATCAGTGTCTCCATTTCAGCATCAGTTTTATTAAAGTGCAGTTGATATTCCTTCTTTACCAGCTCCACTCTATCTGCCAATGTTCCTATTTCTTCAATTCTTATAAGATTCATGAACAGCCAGCTAATTAGTCTCACTCTGAATGGAAGACATTGAGGAGACTCACATTCCTTGAGCAAAGCTATACAATGATGAATAGAAGTTGTGGTGATGCTGTCCTTAGGTTGAAAGCTTTCTTCTCCCCCACAATCAGTGTAACATAGTCCTGTATACTTCTCAGTCTCAATGTATGTTCTGTCTTGAAATGCAACTTCTTTAGGAACTGGATGCATACTGCTTGATTCCAACCCCAATGATTTCGTTTTGACTTTTCACATTATGCTTGGTGCAATAGGCTCTGTAGTCTTCATCTGACACTAGATTCATCATATGAGCTGCATTCATGTTGAAAGTAGCCTCTCTTCTTATAGCCAAGCCTTGAGCTTTGTCAGTCAGATCGTAGCTCAAACTGGCTATTTCCTTCCATTCTTCTAATCCCATTGTGTGCAATCTTGTTAACCCAACTCTGAAAGATCCACCTTTATGTGAGCATGTAAGCAGCAGGTCTGTTCCATTATGACTCTTACAGTCTAAGTGAGTAATCTTGGCCATTTGTGCATCAGCTTCCAACCTCATCTGTTCTTCTTCAATAGCCATTTCCTCCTCAGCTTGCATTTCAGCTTCAAATTCTGCAGCTGCCTTTTCAGACTGATCATATGGATTGAAGTCAAATTTTTCTTTGTATAACCCCTTCACATACTCTCTGTATTGCTCCACTGTCATTCCAGCACTTTGAGCATATCTATGAAGTTTGGCCAATTTGTCAGCTTCAATCTTTTTCCTTTTGTTTTCAGCCTCTTGTTCTATTTCAGCCTCAGATACTTTCTTTTGAGCTTCAGATCCTTCTTCAGTCTGTTCTTGGCCACTTGCATACCCAACTTTGTCTTTCCCTTTGTATACTAGCTTCTCAGAATCATCACTAGAGATATCACTCCAGTCAGTTTCATAGAACACTTCAGACTGCCCAGTTTTGGTGTTGAACCTGGTGGTCTTGTAGTATCTTTTCTCCCCCTCTTCTCTTTTTCTTTTCAATGGTTGTTTGGGGATTTCAGATTCAATTACTGTAGTAGTCTTTTTCTCCCCCTGAATCTGAGAATCCTCTGCAACAGCCTTGCCTTTCCTCATCAGATTGACTTCAGAGGTCAGTTTGGACACCATGTATTTCAATTCCTTCAGTTCCTCTGTATTGTGAGTTCTGAAAGCATGAAACTCAGTCTGCATTGTCCTCAGTCTGTCATCAAACTGAGTGGACATGTCCTTAAGTGCCTTTAACAGGACATGAACAGTCAAAGCAACCTCAGACTGGGTTGATGTAGTAGCAGTTGTTGATGTAACTGGTGGCACAGCCTCACTTCCTCCCTGTGACATGGGAGAATGATCATAAGCCATAGAAATTGAAGTCTGTACCTCACCCAGTTTTGGGAGTAAGGCATTGGCGACTAGTGATAAAGAGTGTAAGAGATTTGGAGGTGGTACCTTATCGTGAACCAGCACAGAGCTGGTGAAAATAGCCGTTGGAATAGGCTGTGAGACTGAAGGGGGTGTTCCCATACTTAGTACAGGTAGGTACAGGAGTGGGACACTTTCTTCAATGCTTGCCACATGTGTCTGTGTGGTAGCAGCAATGTAGTTCTCCAAGTTGACTATCAGACTGGGGTTTTGGGTGGTCCAAGCAGTCAGATCCAACTCA
>CAJVGC010000432.1:23315453-23349413 GCA_910822075.1 Senecio squalidus | reverse complement strand
CGGTACTCCCCCCAACTAGAAACGGATAGCACCCTCACGTCTAAGGTCTGGAATTCTACTCGAAATCCTTAAATTCGATTATCAAAATAAGAATAATGGAATTTTGAATGATTACAAAACCCCAAATTGATTACCTTATCTTCTTTTAAGATCTGGAATTCTACTCGAAATCCATAACCAGAATCAAACTTTTGAGGAATCATTTAAAACCTAAATATTAGGTTTGTGATATGCGCTTATGATGATGAACCCAACGAATGGATTTCTCGGAACGATGATATGGAGACTTCTATTGAATAACCCAAAACTTATATATTATATTAATAATATAAGCTTAATTTTTTTCTATAAATTCCACATAGACATAAACCGTTGTCATGTCAGTAACCAACAAGTTTCAGGTTATTTAATATATTCAATAGACTGGTAATGTAATTTCATGAATACAATAAATCATTTTAAATTTAGATATATACAACAGGTTTTGGTTACTAGTTTGATTCATTTTCAAACAATTAACCATCTCTTTTAGCTTTTAAGTAAGTTTATATAAAACTATTTTCACAAAGCCAATATCACTTTCAAAAGAAATAGGTAAATTTTATTATTCATCGTGTTTTTGAGTTATATATAAAGTAAAGAAAAGGAAATATTATACCTTTTTTATAAATTAAAAAGTATAATTTTAATCTATTAGTGGTAACGTTATAAACTAACATAAATAGTAATATGGTAAAATCTAACTTAGTAACAAATATTTATTCTTTCAATTGTTTCAAAGTATAATAATTAAAAACACTAAATTTTCTCCATATTTTCGAGATTTAGCATCAAGCAAGTCCTTTCTATTCCCATCCAAACCCGTATAGAACAAAACATATTACCGAAGTTCGTTGTGAGATGCGTTTGGAGAGTAATGTATGCTCCATTAGAGTTTAATCCATCGTCTATATAATGGATTTCGATTATACTCTTTAATAGGCTTTCTTTTAAAGTACGTATAATATAGTATTCAACTTAGGATGAAACTATGGTTGGCGTGACATCAGAGAATGCAAGTTTGGTAACTAGCTGGTTAGTTACAACTTCGCCCTTGTTATTTCCAAACAATAAAGTTTTTGGTTGAGAAAAATATGAATCATGAGCTTCATCGACACATAGTTTCTCAAGTCTACTAGAAAAGGGTATTCTTAACCTGCAAAGTGATCATAACGGGTCCTTTTTGGTAACGGTTGAAATAGGTCAGCCGGTTGGGTTTCCTTATAATCCATTAATTACAATTACAAAAAAAAATAGTTGCATTAATACTAAATTTTTAAATAAGTTGTCTTAGAACATTGTATGCATTAAAATTTGACTTTGCGTGATTTCAACTTGTTTTGCACATTTGACTCGTTCCTTTTTTAGCTAATTTTTTTCAATTGACCTATTAGATGCGGTTATATTTGAGACAACTTGGCAATAGTTAAACAGTAGATATTGAAGTTGTGGATGTAGAAGTTGGATATCCCGGTTCGATCGTAAGATTTTGGTTCACCCTAGTGGTTCACCAATGAAATGAAATCCGAAATAACTTGTTGGATATCTCGACCCACTAAATATGTCAGTTTATTTATAAACGAATTAAGTTTGGTGAAGTGTCGAATTTATTGTAGTACCTTGACGTTGTTATAATTGACGTTGCTTGTAAGTAATGTCACCAGAAAGAAATCTCCATGTTTTCTCCCAAAGAAAAGCAAGTCGAGAAACACTATGTGCGGTAAGAAGCATTACAAATAGATACCACAAATAAGGTGCAGCTCCAGCTGTTAAATGGCTCGCCTCTTCAATTGCTTTAATATAGTCTTTATCATCTTCTAGGAGTCCCAGGGCATAACAAGCATCTTTGAGGATAGATATGACCATTTAGCGTATGGTTGTCTTCAGATGAAGTAGGACCCCTAACTTTATTCAACAAAATTCTTAGAAAATACCCTTTACCGGACGTGGTAAATTCTTCCAACTGAACGTTGTTTTTTTTTCTTCTAGACCTTATTCTTTTATCACTTTTCCAAACAAACTTTGATGGGAACTCCCCATATGTTAATTGTCGAGCTTCTTCATTAATCTTATTACACTCCTTCCATGCTAAAGACATTGAAAAACTAGAAGATGGGTTAGTAAAGACATTGTTGAGATTATCTCCTTCATATACAACATATTGCTTTACAGGTAGATGAAAGGATAACCTCTCCACGGATGGATACCAATAATGAATATTGAAGCTAAAAATTGGCCATGTTGCTTCACATGCAGATATATAAAGACGACAATCATAATACTCGTTGATTTCAGCTAAAAACTTTTCTTCGTTTTTGGAACAATAAATGAATGATGTAACAAAGATATGCACCCTTGTTGATATATATAAAAAGATACTTGATTTACCCGGCTTGATTGCACCACTCTACATTTATGTGAGCTTGATATCGTTTCTAAAATAGTGTATTATACCCAATAACATATGTGTTATCTAACCTGACTCCACCTTTCTCTACAAAATTTCCATTATCTCGTCTCATTTATATAGGGTAACCATCATAATCCACAGAAGAATGGTCACAAAATTTGTGTGGAAATTTTTTAGAACACTTACTATCCTTCATGCATGGACATTTTGGGTTGTCAGGACCTCATGGACCATGGATCATGAATTCTCCCACAAGTATATATAATTCGGGATCATCATCTTTGTGAGGTATTATATATAATTCGATCAATATCTGCTTATGTTATAACTTGTCATCAGAATGGAGGAAAAGGCATATGTAAGAATGAGGGAGTTCACACTTCTGAAATTCTATTGGGTAAACTATTTCAAATCCTTGGCTAACTGGCTTTCGAGGGTCGAACTCATGCGAGCCTATGCAACATGCGGACACATATGCAACTCCGAAAACCCGAACTCGTTTAATGCTAGTTTTCAATGTTGTTACAATTTTGTTTTAATGGGTTGTTAATGCTATTGAAGACGCATTAAACCAAAAATCTCCTATTGAGCCTATAAAAATGAAACCTTGTTTAAGTTCCACATACACCTTCCTTCTTTGCTGCAAGAACAATCCAACCAACTTTCACACAAGTTAGTTTGCTCCAGCAATTTACAAACTGTTTTCGTCATTGTACCTTGGGGGAAAAAAATGTGTGATAGCACTCGGAATTTGTTTTAAGGGGATCGTGTTATATCACGAGCCTTGATTGTTTCAGTTTCGTTATTGTTTTCAATTTCTTTAGAACTTATTTGTTTGCATTGAAATTTCAAAATTTATATCATTTTAATATAAATGGTATGATTGTTCCTATAGAAACATGTAGGGTACAAATGGATTTTCACTCGAAAACGAAATAAGAAAAATGAATTTATAAGCTACAATGCTAAGACTTGTGGCTCAAGATTTCTTTCAAAGACATGTGATTGATTACGGTGAGACATATTCTCCTAGATGCAGTTACTTTTAGATATCTAATCATCCTAACAGTTTCTAAGAATTTAGAAGTGCGTCTCATGGATGTCGATATTTATATGAAGATAGTGATATTTACATGAATATCTTAGAAGGATTTAAAAAGCCTAAAACATTAAGTACAAGACCCAAAGAAATGTACTCAAATAATCTTATGTGTCTACGAGTTTTTATTACGAAAACAACATATGCATATGTAATCATAGTTGTATATGTTGATGATCTAAACATCATTGGAACAACGATGAAATTAATGAAGTAATTGTGCTTTTAAAGAGAGAGATTGAAATGATAACCTTGGAAAAACTAAATATTGTCTTGGTTTACAGATTGAGCACATGCATAATGGAATTTGTAAACATCGATCAAATTATACAGAGAAATCTTAAAATGTTTCAATATGGACAAAGCAAATCATTTAAGCACACCAATGGTTATTATAACACTCAACATTGATAAAGATCTATTTCGCCCTTTCGAAGAAAACAAAGATGTTCTTGGTCCTTCTCACACCCCGCTAAAGCGGAAACACGGAATGCGAAGAGCAAAGAATCATTTCACGAGTTATATCAAGAGTCAACGGTTCAAGTCATTTCAAATTGAAATTTAAAAAAAATAACCACGTTCGAAAGATACAACCAAGATCCGTAAGTATAGAACGACAAATACATAATAAAGTATTTTAATAAAAATTCCCAATTATCAACGGTCGTTTCCCGGATTACTCTTCACATAACGAGCTCGACCCGCCTGAGCAATGCACTTCATAACTTACGCTTAGTTTCCTGAAACATGAGATAAAGTGTCAACTACGAAAACGTAGTGAGTGAGTTACAGTTTAAGTTGTCGGCAAAAATAGGTAAAGTATATAAAAGTAAAAGTTTCCAAGAAGGAGATTAGCGGAGACAAGTCGCTTAAAAATTTATATACTTATAAAGGCCAAGTAATGGGCGGACTGGTGCCCTAAGTTTGTAAAGACCAAATATAGTCAAATTTAGTCAACAGTAGAAGCGTATATCAAACGCTAAAAAGTTATAAGTTTATGCGTAAGTAACTAATTAGATTTTCTTGTATCAACCTCTTGGCATCTATAACTTAAGTGTTCACACTAATCCGATTATCCAACCGTGAACGGCCCCAACTTCCCGCCTCTCAAACGGAAAATTATTCAGAACTTAGTAATATGTACTTAGACTGCCATCTAAGCAAGGAACGGTTCTTTCCTAAGTATCGATACCCATAATTACTATACGGCTAAGTAGTTAATAGTGTGAAAGTCTAAGTCTAAAACAGTCGGGCACTAAGTAAACTTTATTTTTAAAAACGAGAGAGTCGTATGTCCATCACTTAAGATCGTGTTATAGTTCCATCAAGGGTTGGTACGTATACAAGCATCAATAATTAGTTTAGTCAAAAGAGAGCGACCAATAAGTCTAAGTAAAGTCAAATAATTTACGCATAAGAGTTCAAATAGTCGTTCAAGTACGTTCAAATAGTCGTTCAAAATAAGTCAAAGTACGTTCAAATAGTCGTTCAAAATAAGTCAAAGTACGTTCAAATAGTCGTTCAAAATAAGTCAAAGTACGTTCAAATAGTCGTTCAAAATAAGTCAAAGTACGTTTCAAAAGTCAAATAGTTTATAAGTGCAAAAGTCAAAATAGTTCAATAAGTTTCAAAGTCAAAATAGTTCAACAAGTTCAAAAGTCAAAATAGTTCAATAAGTTTCAAAGTCAAAATAGTTCAACAAGTTCAAAAGTCAAAATAGTTCAATAAGTTTCAAAGTCAAAATAGTTCAATAAGTTCAAAAGTCAAAATAGTTCAATAAGTTTCAAAGTCAAAATAGTTCAATAAGTTCAAAAGTCAAAATAGTTCAATAAGTTTCAAAGTCAAAATAGTTCAATAAGTTCAAAAGTCAAAATAGTCGTACAAGTTCACAAAAGGTTTGATCTCATGTTTCCCCCAAAAAGAGTACTTAAAATGTAAGAGAAGAGAGGGGTGTAACTCACGGGTTGCGAAGATAGGAACTTGGAAGAATGGTCGGAATAAGAGCCGGGAATCACCGAATGCCTAAGGATACCAAGATTTGTTCAAGTGTTATTGTTATATTAAGTTATTATACCTAATATATAATGAATGAAATTTGTGTTATATTATGTAATATAAGTAAATTTTTAGTCAAACTTTAAGTGTCAAAGTCCATTTTGTCCAATATTGTCCGAAACGGTTAACGTTTTGTTTTAGTCAAAAAGTCCAAAGTTGATGTTATTGTTGTTATGTTGAATATGTTTTGTTTGCCAAAGTGTTTTATATTTCCTAACGAAATTTGGACAGCGCTTCCGCGCCCAAATTCTATGTCCAAAAATATTAACCACTTTCCCGCTTACAAAACACATATACAAACATAACGTTTTCAAACATGTTTATCTTAGTCAATTAAGTCCAATATAAGTCACCAATATGTTCATTTTTACAAAGCTCGGTCCCAAATGTCAAGTCTCAAAAGTCAGAACGCGTAACCAAGTTTTTAAACGGCCAAAACGACATTTTTCGGGAAGGACAGCAGGTCGGTGCTAAGCACCTGGACATAGGTGCGCAACACCTACCCTGCTGTTCTTCCCCTTTTTGTGTTTTTCTTGCAAAATCGTTTATGTAAGTGATAGATCTTGACATGCAATCGGTATAAACCTTATTAATCATCATTATATCAGTTTATAAGCAACTTTTAACCACAAAAACAAAGATTTAACCACCATTTATTAAAATCCCGTTTTTGTATAAAAATGGTTATAAAACTTCATCAAAACTTGTTTTTATGGTTTTGATCATACATGCAATGAGTTAGATTGATAATATAAGTAAAAAGGAAGATTTCTACCGGATAAAAATGGTTAGATGATGCCTTAGGAGTGTTTTTGAGCTTCAAAAATGGTGAAATAAGCTTTTAACCGAAAATCCTTTGCTTCCTTTTTATGTTTGGACGATTTTGAAGTAGATTTTAGTGGGCTTTGTTGGCTGAATGTGGCTGTATTTGTGGAGTTCTTGAGGGAGAAATAGAGAGTGTTTTAGGTGTGTGTGTTTTATGTGTGTGTTTTGTGTTATGTAAAATGAAAAATGAAAATAAGTAAAGATAATAATGAAAAGGGGTGTTGGGCAGATCATTTGGCAGTAAATAAGTGTAAAGTCTCGAGTTTGATTGGTTGGTGGTTTACAAAAACGAGACAAGGACTGAAATTGTAATTTTTTTGAAAATCTGTCACTAGGTGCTGCGCACCAAAGCACTAGGTGCTGCGCACCGGGTGTTTTTCAGCTTTTCTGATTTTTCATTTTTACGTTATTGCTTCGTTGGACCTTTTTGTTAATTGAAAGTTCTTAATTATAGTTAGTTATGAACTTAGGAAAGTTCAATAGGTGTTTTCTTGGTATTAGGACTTATATAAATTGATTCCGGGAGTGATTCCGACACTGTCGCGTATCCGGTTATGGATCAGTTAAAGGTAACGGTAGACAATAAGAGAGACATAGAGCATGAATTGTACCTAGAATTTGACGGTTGTCACATTCTCCCCGGGTTGAAAGAAATTTCGTCCCGAAATTTAGTTCGTACCATCATGGAGGAATGTTCTGGAACCGATGTGGATATTTCTGACGGATTTGGTCCTCACGTTCCCATGTGTGATCGTGACCACGTCGAAAATTTCCACTGAAACTTGATGATGTATGAAAGACTTGCCTGGGTGGTTTGGACCTCTCGGTCAACAACCTTAAGCGGTTCATCAAGGAGTTTGATTTCAGCATCGATTTCGACCTTGTCGATGGGGGTTGACGATGGTCTCATCAGATAGGTGCCTTTCGAGGGTGAGACATGGAAAGATATATGTATGAACGTTTGAAGGAATCATGTGGGGCTGAAGGCGATGAGCGGTCGGACTACTACGTCCTAAGACTTAGTTTTGACTGGCGCACTTAGGGCTCAGTCTGCCGCGTCTCCAGAAGCAGGCTATCCCTTTCCCATGGCGATACCTTGGGAGGTACTCTATCGCCATCTTGGGACTCGGGGGTTTTCTTCTGGTTGGTTACGTAGCTTTTCTGACGGGTACGGGATGCTTTCAGTCTTCCACGGATGAAGGGAGACGTCGGACCTTGCAAGTCGTCAATCGTTAGCTTCTAGCCAACAGAGCGGTGACCGATTCTTGCGTCCAATTACGTAATGAAGGATTCGCTCTTGGTGCTGGCATGAAAGTCGTTGTCATAGGTGAGCTCAGGGGGAGGTGAGTATCTCGACTTCCTATGAAGGCAACTACACGCGCTCTCAGCATTTCATCAAGCGTTTGGATCGTCCTTTAGCTCTGACCATCGGTCGGAGGGGTGGTATGCGGTGATGAGGTCTAGTTGCGTCCCTAGCGATTCTCTGGAGGGCATTCCAAAGAAGACGGGGCGCAGACCGACTATGCTTATCGACGGTGATGAGGAGGGGGGGGGTTCAGATATTTCACCTTGACCTTGGAGTGAGTGAGGCACTTGGTTATGTGCAAGGCGGTATCCCTGTTTCATGACTGGCCGCCATCAATATTCTCGGGGATCCTCGTACACACGTCGGATTCCGGGTGGATGGAATATCGAGATCGGTGGCCCTCGTTAAAAGGAGTTCACGAAGATTCTCGGATTCTGGATTTCATGCTCGGCCATTGATGCAGTGGGTTACGTCTAGTCTGAGTCCGAATTCCTTCATGGTTGATAACATAATCAGGGAAATGTACTTCTCGGAGCCCAAATTTACGCTTTGAGAATTTGGCGTACGATTTCCGACTTCTGGGGAGTTCTAGAATGAGCTTAAGGTGTTTCACATGATCTTCCTTGTTCCTGGAGTATATGAGAAAGTCGCTTATGAATACGATTACGAATCTGTCCAAGTATGGCCTACACACTCTGTTCATTACGTCCATGAATACTGTTGGTGTGTTGGCTAGACCAAATGGCATGACGGGAATTCGTAATGTCCGTATCGAGTTCGAATGCGGTCTTAGAAATGCCGGCTTTACTGACACGAACCTGATGATAATCTGGGCGGAGGTCTACCTTTGAGAAGCAAGTTGCTTCCAGCAACTATTCGAATAGGTCGTCGATCCTCGGGGGTGATTATCGGTTCTTGTCGGTCAGCTCGTTAGGTTCACTATAATGGGTGTACAGGCGGAGGAATCCGTCTTTCTTTTTGTTAGGGGAAACTCGGGGCTCCCCAGGGGGCGAACTTGAGCGGACAGAGTCATGGTTAGAAGTTCCTGCAGCTGCTTTGGCAGCTTTTGCATTTCGAGTGGTGCCAGACGACATGGTGTCTTGGCGACCGGTGGTGTGCCAGGAACGAGGTCTTATACGGAATTTCAACCTGCCAATGCGGCGGTAGCCCAGGAAAATTCTCAGGAAAGACTCTGGGTGGTCCTTGACTACAGGAATGTCTTCGAATCGGCTTTCCTTAGGTTTACGTCTGGCGACATGGGCGAGGGGTGCGTCGTAGTCCTCTTCGAGGTACTTGCACATTTTAAGGAAGACAAGTTGCAAAGTCGTCATCCAAGTTTGTCCTCCTGGACGACGAGAGTTTTACTCCCTGAAAAAGGGGGGTTACATATGAGTTTGTCGAAACAGACGGTCTTAGCTCGAAAATGAGGTGACCAGTCCATTTTGATGATAACGTCTAAGCTTTCTAGTTTGATATGAGTGAGATCGATGGGGAAATTTGGATGATAACGCCTAAGGATACCAAGATTTGTTCAAGTGTTATTATTATATTAAGTTATTATACCTAATATATAATGAATGAAATTTGTGTTATACTATGTAATATAAGTAAATTTTTAGTCAAACTTTAAGTGTCAAAGTCCATTTTGTCCAATATTGTCCGAAACGGTTAACGTTTTGTTTTAGTCAAAAAGTCCAAAGTTGATGTTATTGTTGTTATGTTGAATATATTTGTTTGCCAAAGTGTTTTATATTTCCTAACGAAATTTGGGCAGCGCTTCCGCGCCCAAATTCTATGTCCAAAAATATTAACCACTTTCCCGCTTACAAAACACATATACAAACATAACGTTTTCAAACATGTTTATCTTAGTCAATTAAGTCCAATATAAGTCACCAATATGTTCATTTTTACAAAGCTCAGTCCCAAACGTCAATTCTCAAAAGTCAGTCACATATACAAACATAAACGGCCAAAACGACATTTTTCGGGAAGGACAGCAGGTCGGTGCTAAGCACCTGGACATAGGTGCGCAGCACCTACCCTGCTGTTCTTCCCCTTTTTGAGTTTTTCTTGCAAAATCGTTTATGTAAGTGATAGATCTTGACATGCAATCGGTATAAACCTTATTAATCATCATTATATCAGTTTATAAGCAACTTTTAACCACAAAAACAAAGATTTAACCACCATTTATTAAAATCCCGTTTTTGTATAGAAATGGTTATAAAACTTCATCAAAACTTGTTTTTATGGTTTTAATCATACATGAAATGAGTTAGATTGATAATATAAGTAAAAAGGAAGATTTCTACCGGATGAAAATGTTTAGATGATGCCTTAGGAGTGTTTTTTAGCTTAAAAATGGTGAAATAAGCTTTTAACCGAAATCCTTTGCTTCCTTTTGATGTTTGGACGATTTTGAAGTAGATTTTAGTGGGTTTTGATGGCTGAATGTGGCTGTACTTGTGGAGTTCTTGAGGGAGAAATAGAGAGTGTTTTAGGTGTGTGTGTTTTATGTGTGTGTTTTGTGTTATGTAAAATGAAAAATGAAAATAAGTAAAGATAATAATGAAAAGGGGTGTTGGGCAGATCATTTGGCAGTAAATAAGTGTAAAGTCTCGAGTTTGATTGGTTGGTGGTTTACAAAAACGAGACAAGGACTGAAATTGTAATTTTTTTGAAAATCTGTCACTAGGTGCTGCGCACCGGGTGTTTTTCAGCTTTTCTGATTTTTCATTTTTACGTTATTGCTTCGTTGGACCTTTTTGTTAATTGAAAGTTCTTAATTATGGTTAGTTATGAACTTAGGAAAGTTCAATAGGTGTTTTCTTGGTATTAGGACTTATATAAATTGATTCCGGGAGTGATTCCGACACTGTCGCGTATCCGGTTATGGATCAGTTAAAGGTAACGGTAGACAATAAGAGAGACATAGAGCATAAATTGTATCTAGAATTTGACGGTTGTCACAGTCCTGAAGTACCATATCTAAGTGAAGTTGGAGCTCTGATGTATCTTACTAACCGTACTTGACCTGATATTTCTTTTTTGCAATTAACTTTTAAGCAAGATTTAGTTCATCTCCCACCAAACGACCATGGAACAGAATGAAACAAGTTTTTTGATACCTTCGAGGAACTGCTGATTTAGGTATATTTTATTCTAACAATTCAAAAAATGATTAATTGGTTATGCGGGTGCATGTTATTTATCAGGTCCTCATAAAGCTAGGTGTCAAACGGGATATGTGCTTATGAATGGAGGTACTGCAATTTCATGTCGTTCTTAGAAGCAAACACTTGTTGCAACATCCTCAAATCATGTTATTGCACTACATGGAGCTAGTAGAGAGTGTGTATGGTTAATTTTGATGACAAAACTTAGTGTGACTTCTCTGCTCTGATTTATGAAGATAATGCAGCTTGCATTGCTCGAATGAAAGAATGATATATCAAGAGTTTCCGAACTAAACATATACCTCCAAGATTTTTATCATACACACAAGACCTTACAAAAGATAATCAGATTGAAAAGAATTATATTCAATATTGTAACAATTCAACAAATCTTCATGAGGGCATATCCTACCGCAACTTTGACACTGGAATGAGACACTTATGAAGCTCGTGACGGTTGACAGCTGTCCCCATGAGGGGGAGTCAACTATATATTGCACTATTTTTACCTTGGCTAAAGGTTTTCCGTATTGGGTTCTATTTAGTAAAGTTTTTAATGAGACATTACATCAAGAAGTTAAATGTTGTTAAAAATTATCATCTAACAGAAGTGTTGTGAACTATTAATCTTCACTATTTGGATGCATACATTTTCAACCCTATGTATAATACACAACAACCTAATTATCTCGTATAACTACCCTATTATGTAAATTCAATGATAAATTTAGTAGTTTATATACCAATCTAAAATAAAGATCGAAAATGCACCATATACAATTTGCAAAATGATATATTACTTCTCCTACCCTAAGGTTCTTAATATAATCGTTAATCTCTCTATAATATTAGTTAAATTATACCATATACTTAATTTTTCCTTTTTAATATTAAATGGATCGATTTTTACGCTTAATCTTCATAATGAGCCCATATAACTTTTTGCTAAGGATGATGACGGAATGTACCTACAATAATGATATTTTCCTTAGTTAACCTGTTTCCTTAGTTAGAGTAGTCTATATAATTACGAGCGATTCTCCACTTGTAAGTCTAGAAATCATTCAGTAAATGGCAAGACAAAAACAAGTCACCTGAGCTTGGTTTGGAATGAACAATGTCAGTTTGAACAGAAACATGCGGAATAGTAAGAATTTTGCTCTCTTCTATACTATAAATCGCATAACCACATATACACCCGATTTGCTTACGCTTTGTTACCAATATCAAATAATAAGACTCCAAAAACCTAATACAACCCGCATTTTATTAAAAACAAATCAATCAATCAATCTTAAAAATGAAAAGAATAATAACTAGTGTAGCTGAATCGAAATGATGACGAAATGTACGAAATAGCAATGCCATAAACCTTATTGACAAAAACACAACCACCAGTAGCTCGATTGCATTCACCGATACGTTGAAGCAAAATTTTGACTTCCTGAGGAGGATACACAACTGGAGCTTCGTTGATATTGAGATCGAAGGCTTCCATTCGATCGATTTTCAAGACTCGGAAGAATTTCTTGTTTCGATCACTGCCGATTAGATAATACCTAGCTCTTGTTTTGTATAGATTGAATTTCTCAAGAGAGTAGGAACTAGGATCACTTTCGAAGTCGCTGCTTGGTGAATTTTCGTAGACCGAGCCATTCTTGATCCTTGCCGACTTGCCGTCGGCGGTTACCATTTACGTTTTCGGTTACGGTTGTGATGATGGTGGTGGTGGTTTAATTTTGCACCCTTGTTTTATTGGTGAAATATTATGGTTTTATATATGTACCTCTCAGGTTCAGAAATATAGTTTTTTGTTTTAATTAGTGAAAACACATGTTTAGTTACATTTAAAGTAAAGAAAAGTAAATAAAACTTTTTATTTTACAATTATACCTCTTTTTATAAATCATAGAATATAATTCTAGTCTATTAGTAGAAACGTTATAAACAAACATAAGTAGTATGATTCATTTTCTATAGTAATCTAAGTCAGTAACAAATATTTATCCTTCGAATTATTTCAAAGTGTATATGCAATTGGCTAGTTTATTACCAAAATATAACGTTAAAAAATACTCAGTTTTCTCCATACTTTCGAGATTTAGCTTCACGCAAGTCCTTTTCCGTCCCTACCCAAACTCGCATGTTATCACGCCACTGGCTTGGTGATCCATGAAGCTTAAAATGTATTCAAGAAGCTCGTTCTGAGATGCGTTTGGATATTCTTTCAATAACATCTTCTGAGTAATGTATGCCCCATTAGAGTTTAATCCATCACCCACATAATAGATTTCGGTTATACTCTTTAATAGGCTTTCTTTTAAAGTAGGCATACTATCATTTTCATCTTGGGAGGAAACTATGGTTAACTTGAAGTCAGAGAATGCAAGTTTAGTAACTAGCCGGTTAGTTACATCTTCGCCCTTACTATTTCCAAACAATAAAGTTTTTGGAGGAGAAAAACATGAATCATGAGCTTCACCGACACATGGTTCCTCAAGTCTACTCGAAAGGGTATTATTAACATGAAAAGTGATTAAAACGGGTCATTTTTGGTAACGGTTGAAATAGGTAAGGCGGTTGGGTTTACTCGTACACATTTGTCCAACTTTTGTAATCCATTAATTATAGTTACGAAAAAATAGTTACATTAATACTAAATCTTCAAAAAAATTGTCTTGCAATATTGTATGTATTAAAATTTGACTTTGGGTGATCTCAACTTGTTTTTACCCATTTGATCCGTTACCCTCTTTAGCTATTTTTTTCAATTGACCTATTAGACGGGGTTGTATTTGATACAACTTGACAACGTGGATGTAGAAGCTGGATATCCAGTTGGATCGTAAGATTTTGGTTCACCCCACTGGTTTACTGATGAAATGAAATCCTAAATAACCTGTTGGATATCCCGACCCGAACAATGACCCAAAATTCAAATGACCTGCTATGCTATGAACTTAGAAAACCGATAGAGAGAAATAACTCCATTCTATTCAAAGATAATGAGAAAAGTAGACAACAAGATATAAATTTTTAGTTCAAACAAAAACAACTACGGTATTAAGAAATAATCAATACATAACAAAATATAGTACTTATTAATTCACTTGCTCTGGTCTTCCATCATTGCTTCTAGCATGGAAATCTGAACACCAATTTGACAACCAAATAATGCTCGGGTTTTTTGCGGATGTTTAGTGAGAAACATATATGCTTTTAAAATGCCAGGTCCTCCACTCCCACCATCATAAGTTCTCTATAGATTTCCCCCTCGGTATAGACATGAGGACGAGAGCTTTCCATCACCTAAGTTCAAAATATAATAGATTAATATGATAAAAACAAACATGAAGTCCTAAGTAATCTATATATGTCATAAATAATAAAATACCTTGGTACTTTTCTTTATAGCTTATTCTACTTTATTGATTGAACTCATAACCTTGGACGCAACTCCATCTTCTTCTTTCAACTTTCTTTCATTCTTTTTTACTTGATTTTACTTAGAAATTGTGCATGTAAAGATGTTGTGGTTAATAGGACATCAATATCATTGGTACTGTCTAACTTTTCCAAACTTATGCCATTTATTTCTAACATTTGATCAACTTTATCAATCATTTGACCTTGTTGTTGACTTTCCACTAGATTTCTTTTCTCTATTTCCGTTATAGCACTTGACCCACTTGCTCTATCTCTAGCAAAGAGTTCAAACATTTGATCATAATGAAGAATTGGTGATTTTCCCACTTTTTGTCTCATGGCTTCTCCGGTTAGAAAAACAAAATTAAATATATCAAACGTATTAGGAAAATAAAAGATATAAAAAGAAGTATTAGATAGTGATTCTTTTGTTTGTACGGTTAATTGTCTAGAACACCTACGTACTTTCTACTTTGTCCCTTCCAGACCATCAAACTATTTTATTCCCTATCTGGTCATTATAAGTTGTCAAGTTGTCCCTTGTCGGAGCATAATTAGAGTGATGGTTGAAGCTTCCAAATCATCATTAGAGTGTTTTGGTATCTAAGGAATTAGTTCGGGTAAACAATGTTCATCACTGGAACTAAAACTTAGACAATCAATCAGTAAAGACTTTAACTCGGGTGAACAAATTAGTCTACCCGACTTAACTTGAAGTTCACCAGAGTTAAAGTATGTATTTTGTTCACCCGAAGTGTTCTTAAATGAACATAAGGGTTGATTAATGTAATAGTTAGTGTTTGTATTTGCCTATAAATTGTGAGAGAAGTGAGTTAGTTAGATAGAGCTTGAGAGAGTGAAAATATCTTCTGTAACCACTTTTCCCGCCATTTTTGGCTTTGAATGAAATATTCCTTTACTCAAATACACTTTGATTCATTGTTTGATCATGAACTCAATCATTAACTTGTTATTCCGCAACATGTTAAATGATTATAAACACCTAGTTTGTAGTTTAAGAAAGATCAAGACTTGTCAATTGGTATCAGAGCTTGTAAATTAATTCATATTGATTCAGCTCAGTTTTCGAGTGACAGTGAGCTAGTTTTAAGGTGTTTAGACGAGTTATTAAGGATTATATAGTAAGATCAACGGTTTGAGTATACTAAATTTTTGTTAACTTTAAAACTTAACTAAACGGACTCAAACCCGAGCCCAACTCTTTGTCTCTGGGTTAAACATGTCCAAAGGCCTTTTGGAGGTCCAGTAAGTCTACTAGATCACCACTTCAATTACAATAAGTCACAAACACACCAAACACATACAAACACTCTCACAACTCACTCTCTCTCTCATTTCCAACTCTCTCAACAAAAACTCTCTCAAACTCTTATTATTACAGAGATATTGCACACAAAAACACAGAAAAATCACCACAATAATCACATATAAATCGTTCATAAACAAAAGGGAGAAAAGGAGCATTCATCCATTTGGGTTAAAAGTCGATTTCTAGTAATTTGGGTCAAAAATCACCAAGAGAACACTTCCACCTTCTCCAAATCACCATCTATTCGGTATAAATCTTTCAAATCTTCTGTTTTTACAATATACACTCTTTGCATGTATCATCTAACAACTAAAAACGAGTTTTTATAAAGATTTGTGACCATTTATATACAAAAAACGGGTTTTTATAAAATGGATGTTTAGATCTATGAATTTGTGGTTAAAAGCTCAATATAAACTATAAAAAAAAATCAAGTATTTGGGTGTATCTATAGTCGCATGTCGAAATCCACCACCAAAATAACATTTTTGAGCAACAAAACGATTTTCCCAAGAACCTGGTGCCAGAATGCGGCGCATAAGGCACCTTATGCGGCGCATTCCTGACCCTGTTTCCTGGGAAATGGGTTGTTTCGGCTAATAAACGTGAACTTGAGCTCATTCCTTCAAACCGAGTTAAATAATCTGTAATGAGCTTAACTTGTGTATAAAGGGACTAATTGAACATGTTTATATAACATTGTGTTTGGTGTAAATATATAAACTATGGTTATGAAAATTGTTAATCGGGAAAGTGTTTAAAAATTGGACTTAAAGATTTTGGCGCGGAAGCGCTGCCCGATTTTCGGTAGACCTAAAACCAACACTTATATTAAAAGCATTTTCGTTGACTAACGACATTATAAACTTATAAAAATTGGTACTCATTCAATCTTGGTATTTACTGTTTTTTAATAATTCTTTTGGGGGAAACATGAGAACCAAACATATTTTATTGCCACACTCGGCACTCGTATGAGACTATTTTATTGCCACAATCGGCACTCGTATGAAACTATTTTATTGCCACACTCGGCACTCGTATGGAACTTATTTTATTGCCACACTCGGCACTCGTATGAAACTATTTTATTGCCACACTCGGCACTCGTAGGCAACTTATTTTATTGCCACACTCGGCACTCGTATGCAACTTATTTTATTGCCACACTCGGCACTTGTATGAAACTATTTTATTTCCACACTCGGCACTCGTATGCAACTTATTTTATTGCCACACTCGGCACTCGTTTGAACATTGATTGATCGTATAACAAACATGACTCTTGAGGGATATATAACATGCTTCTTAAGTGACTACTACTAGTTTTCAAATAACATGAGGGCCCATTTTGCAACACACACTATTAGCTTTGTTAAGCTGTTTAGTAACTATGGGTATCGATACTTAGGAAATAACCGTTCCTTACTTTGGCGGCAGCTTAAGTACATATTACTCGATCGAACACGACTCCTCGTAAGTAGTGTGGGGTAAGGGGCTTCGCGGTTGGTTAATCGGTTTAGTGTGAACACTTAAGTTATATTATGCTAAGTAGTCGTTATACATGATTTCAATCAATTGTTTATTGTTCGCAACTATCTTTTAAGTATTGTTCTACTTATTGCAACTATTTACGTACCGTTCTACTTTTCGCAACTATTTAAGTATTGTTATACTTGACTTAAAACATTTTTAGTCGAGGACTAGAAAACTGTAACTCACACGCTAATTTTGTAGTTTGACACTTTTTCTCATGTTTTCAGGAAACCAAATGTAAGGACACGAAGTGCATACTATGGATGGGTCAGGCATGTCACGTGAATTCAAGAATTGGGAGAAGACCTATTTAATTATGGGAAAATACACTGGGTGGTCATTGTACTACCTCAAAAAATCCGTATAGGTCATTGAACAAAATTTTCGTCTATCTACATCACTATACCTCAAGTAACCTTCTAATTAAAACATTATTACTGATTATCCCGGTGAAAAAACCAATGACATCACAATCCACTTATTCTCTCTCTCTCTCTTAATTTACTCTATCAAAATCTCAGCTACATTTTCTAATTTTGATTCCTAATTTGTTCTTTTTCATCTCAAATTCTTCCAATTCCAATCAAATTCCTTCAATTAATCTCCATAAATTCACAATCCAGTCATCAATTCCAAAAATCTTCAAATGAATTTGAGTTGCACAAAATTCTTTGGATCTGATGAATTTGTTATTGTTTATGATCAGATTATTAACGATAGGGAGACTGGTAGATCGGGAGGATTTGGATTCGTGAAGGTGGAGGTGGATATGGAGGCGCAATCTCGCGGCGGCGGCGGTGGTGGTGGTGGTGGAAGACGTGAAGGTGGAGGTGGATATGGAGGAGGTGGTGGTGGATATGGCGGTCGTCGTGAAGGTGGATATGGTGGAGGTGGTGGTTATGGAGGTGACCGTCGTGAAGGAGGAGGCGGTGGTTATGGTGGTGGTTAGTCGTGAAGGCGGTGATGGATTCCATGGATTCCATCAAATTATGGAGTAGTCGGTTTGAGATACGGGTCATCAAATTTGTCACTTGGAGCCACACTTATATCGTATTCATGTATATAAGTGCAATCATCTTTCATTTGCAGAATGTTTAGACCAATTTTTTTAATAATAATAATTCTTGATTGCAGTGAGAAATGAATTTCTTAAATCTGTGTGGTTGGTCAGCAAGATGATCCATGTATATAATTTTATATATACATGATAACTAAAGTTGGGAATATAATGTTGGAGAAAGGATGACGTGGCGGTTACCAAAAGGTTGCAAGTCACCAAAGTTATCGATTTAGACGGTTTTTTAAAGTTAAGGTTATAATTTAAAAGGTTACTTGCGGTATAGTGATGTAGATAGACGAAAATTTTGTTCAATGACCTATACGGATTTTTTGAGGTAGTACAATGACCACCCAGTGCATTTTCCCTTTAATTATTTGGGAATTTTGTTAAATAATTAATCATGTACTTTTGTTATGCGATACGTTAAATGCTTGGTTATTTTCAACTTGTAAACTCTTATTTTAAATTTTAATGACTTGAAACCGTATGCTTTATTGTAACTCGTGTAATGATATCGTTGCTCTTCGCACCTCGTGTTTCCGCTTTAGCGGGGTGTGACAGATAGGGGATAAACAATGTGGTCAGGTTCAGTATATGTTAGTCTAGGCTATCTACCTCGCACTAGGATGGTAAAACAAGATATGATATTTGAAATTATAATGTTTGTTGAAACTTGCCGTTGGGTCAACTTTTACTTAAAATTGTGAATAATTCACCAACATGTGTGTTGATGTCGTTTTAACGCTTTTCAGGAGTTTGAGGATTTCAGTGATCATGCCATGCTTGTTTTCAGATAGTGTATTTTGTGTATTTGGAATTAGATGTGTTGGATGTAATTCCGTTGTGATCCGTTTTATGACATTTGTAATGTATTTGGCGTTTATCGCTTTTGACATTGTAATGTACTTTGTAACCCTTTGGCATCACTAATGTTATTACGATGTTTTGTTTATTGGTTGCAATGTTGTAATCCTTGAATCATGATATCGTAATTGGAACACCTCGTGTTTCCGCTCTAAGCGGGGTGTGACACATTAAGTCTTCTATATAAGCAACACAAAAACCAGTGTGAATTCAAACATCTTACAACAATCTATCTGTTTCATCTCATTCTTGTTTCATCTTCTTACAACAGTCACATAAAAAGTATGAATCCAAACCCACAAAAACATAAGATATATGTTTGTATGGGAGAGGCGTGGGAGTTGGTAGACAAAGCGGTCCATTATCTTCCTAAAGGGTTATTAAAACGTAGCCTTTATATACGTACTGATTCTATGTTTTCATTGTTGCTAGCTAGTGTAGCATCAAAGTTGTCTTTGAATTCTAACTCGGATTTCAGGTTAACATACAAATCGGGTGATGATCTATTAGAGGTTGGTGATGATGATGATGCAACATAATTCATTTTCTATGTTGTCAATAACCCTAATCTAAAAGTTACACTGTTTGTCGTGTTCAACTACGAGTGACGGAGACCAAGTCAAAACCGAAGTTCAACCTCTCCACAATGTGCATGGTATCGAATCATCCACAGGTGACCATTTCCAACAAAACTCTCAATCTCATTATGTTCATGACACATATGATTATCAAAACTCTCAATATCATTATGGTCACGAACCAAATGATTTTCATAACTCTCAACATCGTTATAGGAATCACCAACAGGTTTTCAAAACTCCCAAGATGTTCAATATGTTTTTCCAGAATACGATTATTTTGGTGACCAAGATGTTGAGTATGTTTATGATCATAACCAACAAAACGATTTTCAAAACCAACAGAATGATTTTCAAAACCAAGAAAATGATTTTCAAAACTCCCACAACTACTTTTTTCCAGAATATGATTATTCCCTTGAGGAAGATGTTGAATATGAATATGTTTCAACAAATAATTTAAGGGATGATCAAGGTTTTTCAGACGAGGAAAAATCTAGCGATGATGAAGATAACCCCCTTCTTCAAGTGCTCGAAAATGTGTTCTGGGACATGCCCCCAATTCCTGAAACACATGCCCCATTTAAGCCTCCGTCAAAACCTCTTCGATATAACCCTTCTGATCATGTCAAATTACGTGATGTTTTCGATAACACAGAAAAATTAAAAGTCGCTTTAGTGTTAAAACGTATAAAAAAGGTTTTCAAATAAAAGTTAAAAGATCAAGTAAAACAAGGTATGAGGCAGAATGTAAATTTGGAAAATGCCAGTGGTTCTTGTTAGCCACAAAAATCAAAAAATCTTGAGTTTTTTGTAGTAAAAAAAGTTAACCGATAGACATACATGTTCAAAAACTCAAATTCATCCAAATCATCGACAAGCAATCAAGAAAGTCTTGGCATGTTTAATAAAAGAGGCACTTGAAGATACAAGCAGGAAATACACAGGAAGAGACATTATCACGAAAATGCGTGTTAATCATAACATTAGCATTTCATACCAACAAGCATGAAGAGTAAGAGAATATGCTATAACACATATTACAGGGACCCCGGAAAATCATTTGCTCAACTACCAATTTATGTACACAATTTGATCCAACAAAATCCGGGAACCATAACACATATGACGAGGACCGCGAAAAGCCTTTTGAAATGCTATTTGTTGCAATCGGTGAATCGGTAAGATTTTTTAAGTTATTTTTGTTAATTATTATTATTCCATGATATCTCATCATGCAGTTTCGTCGAAACATGTCGCCCGATAATTGTAATAGAAGGGGCTCGCCTTAAAGGAAGATATCAAGGTACAGTGTTTGTTGCAGTAGGTATGGATGGGAACAACAATATTCTTCCTATCTCATATGTAGTGGGGGCGACAGATTGGACATGGTTTTTATCGAGGCTTAGAGAATGTTTCGGTCAGATCGATAACATGGTATTTATCTCCGATAGAGCAAGTTATGTTGACCTCGCAATATGAACAGTGTACCCAGATGCTCTTCACGACATGTGTTGTCGACATTTGTGCATGAACTTACGAATTAAGTCGCAACCAAACGAAGACAACGAATAAGGCAAAATGATTTTTCCTGCCAAATCAAGGAAAATTATTGATAACTTAGATAAGGCAAAATGGTCAAGGGCTTATTTCCCCCGAGATCGTTATAACCTTATGACGTCTAACAGTGTTGATCTCTAAACTCGGTAACTCGTCATGCACGCAAGCTTCCGATTTGTATGCTTCTAGAGTTTATGCGGGCAACTACTCAAAAATGGTACCATGAACGTCGCAAAATTGCGGGTAATTCTTTGTCGTCTCATAATATGTATGATTTCCTATTTTAATAACTTACTATATTTTTATTTATTTTTAACAGAGGATTTAGTTCAACCATTAACACCGTGGGCTGCAGTGAAATTAAATGGTTGGATAAAAAGAGGCACCAGATTGAAAACCATATCAATTAATGACTACACGTTTTAGGTGATAGACAACAAGAAAATGGAAAATGCACCTATCAAGTTTGGCAAAAGTCTGGTATACCTTGTTCACACCTTGTAGCAACATTAAATTTTTTGAAAATGGAAAATGTCGAGGGTTGGGCACAACATTGGTTCAAGGCAGAAAATTATAAACGAACATAACCATGATCCATATTCGCGGTTGGACATCTGTCTGAATGGTTGCGCCAAGATAAGATCCCAACGATCAACCCACCATCCATGGAAAGGAGACAGACGGGTTGTCCAAAAAAGAAAGACCGTATTCTATCACAAGGGGAGGCAAAACCAGTGACATGTGACCGTGGTAATAAAAAAAGTCACACTAGAAAGACGAAAAATTTATAAAACTACATTGTTTTTCGAAACCATGATCAAAACTACCCGTGTTTTGGAACAAACTTCAAAACTACCCCGTTCGCACCTACTAGGTGCGAACCCTGTGAATGCCACAATTTTAGCACAAGGGTCGCACATGCTACGTGCGACCCATGTGAAAGATTAAAAAAAAAAACGTTTAGAGGGGTCGCACGTAGCAGGTGCGACCCCTGTGAAGATTTTAGCCATGCAGGTTACGTAGAAAATTTGCCTATATATACCAACAACACAATATACTTACATAAATAACACTTACACAAAAACACAACACACTTAAAACACACCAACATACACAACCATTTATAAAATAATGATTTACGAGGTTGGAAATATTGTCGAAGTTTCGAAGAAAGATAAGTTTGATAACATACTTTGGCGCTGTGGTCGAATTGTTTTCGTTTATACTCGGTCATACATCGTTGATTACAACGTGTATCCAAATTTTAGTCACAAGCCGGATGTGGAACAAGTTGGCGCCGAATGTATTAGACCAATTCCTCCGATATTAGAAACTTACAAATCTCGGGAACTTGGTGATATTGTTGAAATTTTTCATGATTTCGCTTGGAAGATGGCAATTGTTTTGAAAGATTTCGAATGGGAATCTTATCTTGTGAAATTACCTGGATCTGTCGAAGAGTTTAAAGTAACCGAATTTCAACTTCGTGGTAGACAGACGTATAAAAACGATGAATGGATTGTCGTTGACGACGATTGTAGTGATCAAGAAGATGAAACCGATATCAATAATGAAGACCAATTCCTCCGATATTGTAGCGATTCCTCGAGTTCTAGTGGTAGTTGTAGCAATAACAATAAGTTTGAATCTTGTAATGTTAATCTTTCTGAAAGTGACGCGGAGTCTGCTTGTCGTCACTAGTCGTTATTGTAATTTTTATGTTATGAAGTTAAATTTTGAATAAAATGTGTCTTATTTTTAATTTTTGTTATATTTTACCTTAGAATTAGATTTTGATAAATTGTGTTTTTTCACAAAAAAAAAGTTAATTATTTTTAATATGTTATATACAATAAATTGTAGATTATATACATTTATGTATCAAAATATAACAAAAATGTGTGTTGATGGAGTGGTAAAGTTAATTAAATTGTCACTAAGAGGTAAGGGGTTCGAATCTTGTAACATTTTTTATTTAAAACACTTACATGGGTCGCACTTGCTAGGTGCGACCCCTGAACCTTCTTCTTAATTATTTATAGAATATATATGTTTATGTAGCAAAACATAACAAAAAATGTGTGTTGGTGTGGTGGTAGAGGTAGTTTAGTGTCGAGTGAGAGGTCAGGGGTTCGAATCTTGCAACTTTTTTTTTTTAAACTTATACATGGGTCGCACGTGGTAGGTGCGACCCATGAACAACAATTTTTTTTTTAGTTATAATAACGAAATTTTTAAATAAACGATTTTTTTTTTTAATTTTTTTTTTAGTTATAATAACGAAATTTTTAAATAAACGAAATTTTTTTATTTTAGTTATAAATCGGAGTATAAAGAACTAAACGAAATTTAAATACAAAAAAGTTCATTACATAAATATTACATAAACATACAACACACAACTACAAAATGAAAGTCGGTTAGTAATTATTACAAGTTGACATGTTATGACCCGGTTGATTGCAAACGGTACACCTTCGAGGGGCATCTATAGGTTGAACGTCCATCTCGTTACGTATTCTATTCGTACGTCTGCGTCCTCTTGACCTTGAGAAACAAGAGGGATCCGCTTGAATCTTCCAACCCGGATTTACCCAATAACCAACGTGCGGAAGTGGTTGAAAATTGGAACGATACATTCTTTTGTACGTATCTGTTTTGTAAACCTTGTTTACGTATGTACCAGCTTGTTCACCTCTATGTCGAATTGCTTCCATAGAATGTGAACATGGAAATCTATGTGTTTGCCATTTTCCACACGTACAAGTTTTCCTTCTCCCTCCAAAATTCACAGTGCAAACGTTTCCGCCCGTATCGTTTGGATTGTACCGTGACTCGACTTTATAAACCCCCGTTTCGTAATTAAACTCGGTAATATTATGCCGTCGTGCATATACCTCACGTTCGGTGAACATTTGCCACATACGAGGGGGCAACGGTGTATCACAGTTCCTTGCGATTTGGGCGTGTTTTCTAAAGTGATCGACGCACTTGTTAAATGTAAAATCAATGAGGGCCTTTATCGGCAAAAGTCTCGCTCCCCGTAAAACATTGTTGAAACACTCCGCAATGTTCGTTGTCAACCAACCCCACCTTCGATCATTCTCATCATAAAGAAGTGTCCACTTACTTCCGTCGATTTCGTGAAGAGAATTCCATGCTTCTGTGTCGAGATGCACTATATCTTCTATACTTTCGACATACTTTCTTGCTTGTGTGGTACTTCCTATCGCCCAACAAAGTTTCTTCATTGCAGTAGTTTTATATTTCTTTGTGAAATTACTTCTCACGTGTCGCAGACAAAAACAATGGTATCCAAAAGGCCGCATCCACCCAATAAGATTTTTCATAGCGTGGATTATACCATTGTGTCTATCGGATATGACACACAAATATATGTCCGCAACAACATGAGTCCTTAACTGCTGAAAAAACCAACACCAGCTTTCCATCGTTTCCTCATCGAAAATGGCAAACGCGAACGGCAATATGTAATTGTTAGCATCCTTTGTAACAACCGTTAACAACTTACCCTTGTACGATCCTTTCAGATGTGTACCGTCAACACACATAACCGGTTGGCAGAGTTTAAATGCCTCAACAGCTGGTCCAAACGCCCAAAATACATATTTGAATACGTATCCATCGTCTGAATATTGTGGATGATGTTGCCACTCCACGATGGTATCTGGGTTTGTAGCCTTTAATGCTGCAATGTACGAAGGCAACTCTGAGAAATTACTCTGCCAACTCCCGTGTATACTCTCAATTGCCTTTTTCCTACCATGCCAGGCTTTTTGGTAAGTAACGTCAACATTCTGAGAGTTTTTTATATCAGCGATAATGTGTTTTATCGGGTAGGCGACATCTATCATAAATGAGTGCTTGATGAGAGAACCAATCATTGGTGAGGTAATAGATCGGTTGTTATTGCGAGTGACCGTACCATAACAGTTGTGAGAGGTTACCCAACGCTTTATATGCCAGTTGTGATTATTAAACTTCTTCACCGTTGTGACAACCGTAAAAAATATAGGTACTTGTTCAGCTACTATATCGGTTCGAAATCATTAGTCACTCTTTTATCGTATTTGCCTTGTTCTAGTTCGAAATTGTTGAGTCAGTACCTTGTCGGAACTAATGTCGGAATAACTTCCGGAATCAATTTTATAAGTCCTAATACCAAGAAAACACATATTGAACTTTCCTAAGTTCATAACTAATCATAATTAAGAACTTTCGGTTAACAAAAAGGTCCAACGAAGCAATAACGTAAAAACGAAAAATCAGAAAAAAGCAGAAAATCTGCCCGGTGCGCCGCACCCCTTTGCTAGGTGCGCAGCACCTAGCTGCAGAATTCAAAAATTTTCATGTTTAGTCCTTGCCTCGTTTTTACACAAAGTTTAACCAATAAAAATCGACCTAGACCACTAATTACTGCACGTTAACAGTCCCAAAGATGCAGAATTATTACCCTTTTCTTTTCCATTCATTTTCATTTTTCTAAAATCAAAACACACACTCATTTACACATAGTTCATCATCCTCTCTCAAACCTCTCAAGTGTTCTTCATTTCCAGAAAATTTACACCATCAAAACATCATTTCAACCCATAGAAAACGTTTGAATCATCTAGAGGAGCAAGGAGGTGCCATTTATTTCGAAAAAGGACCAAGTTTGTAAAGATTTTGAAGCACAAATCCGACCAAAAACATCATCCCTTCAATTTCCTTCGGTAGAAACCTTTCTCCTATCTTTATTTACTGTTTTTACTAATTGCATGTTAGATCTAAACAATAAAAATGAGTTTTTATAAAGATTTATATCACTACAAAAACGATTTTTATCTAGATGATACTTAGATCTATGTTTTTGTGGATAAAAGTTGTTTGGAAACTATTAAAATGATGTTTTATAAGTTATCTACTGGTTGCATGTCGAAATCTTTGGGTCACATAACGTTTTTAGCGAGAAAAACATAAAATGGGAAAGAGACAGCAGCTAGGTGCGCAGCACCGAGCTGCTGTTCTCCCGAAAAATCGTGTTTGTCCGTTTTAAACTTGTACACACATTCTGGACTTTTACAAATATTATAATAAGACTGAGATGAGTAAAACTAATAATAATAATGACTTGTGTTGGATTTATTTGACTTATTTTGAAGTTGTTGTGTGTATATGCATGTTTTGTGAGCGGAAATGGTTGTAGGTTTTGGACATGAAATTTGGGCGCGGAAGCGCTGCCCAAATTTCACTAGAAAATCTAAATCATTTCAGTAACCTAAACATGGTTATCATATCAATAACTTTAACTTTGAACTTTCAAACTAAAAATAAACGTTACCCAATCTTATATAAAGGACCTAATAAGACATTAACTTTTGGACACTCTTGGTATTCATAGGCATCCCGTGATTCCCGACTCCTTATCCGACCGATTCCGAGTTCACTCTCTTCGCAAACCGTGAGTTACACCCCTCCTTACTTTTACATTTAAATATGTCTTTTGGGGGAAACATGAGATCAAAATTGTTTTTGGACTATGGCATTATGTGAAATTGCTTATCAAACTATTTTGACTTATTGAAATTGTACGACTATTTTGACTTTTGGTACTTATCGGACTAATTTGACTTTTGGACTTATAAACTATTTTGACTCTCGAACTATTTGAACTAGTTTGACTTATTAAACTTTGACGTTTGACTTATTAAACTTTGACTTTTGACTATTAAACTTTGACTTTTGACTATTAAACTTTGACGTTTGACTTATTAAATTTTGACTTTTGACTATTAAACTTTGACGTTTGACTTATTAAACTTTGACTTTTGACTATTAAACTATTTGGACGACTTTCTATTTATGGAAACTTTTGAACTAAAGGAACCATTTTTGTACGAACTAATTAGACTACTTTTAGACTATTTTTGTACGAACTATTTGGACGACTATTTGGCCTAATATGCGTAAACAACATCAATTGTTCGGATTGACTTACTTTAGACTCCCTAGGTTTGCCTCTTTGGATACTTGAATAGACATTGATAGCTTGGTTGTATTTAAGTGCTAAACCCTAGGTGAGAATATAACACCGTAAGTGCAGACTAAAAGACTTTTAAAAATGGTTCGGCAAAAGTCCCACAATTTACTTGGACGACTATACACACTATTAACACAAGCCGTTAGCATATATTATGGGTATCGATACTTAGGAGCGGTCACTCCTTACCAATGGGTAGCGACCAAGGTACATATTGCTAAGTCCTCGCGGACTCTGACTGTAGACTTGACTAGTGGGCAGGTACTTGACTAGAATCGGATTAGTGTGTAGACTAAATCTTACGTATATTAAGCTTAGTGGTTGGTACAACTCGAGGATCATAGGTCTATATTACGCATATACTTACGTACTGTCTTGCACATGTGGATTAATCCACCGCTGAGGTAATGACTATGACCCCTTTTGCTCGCTACACTATTTAACTTTGTATTTGACTTAGACTTACTTTGGTCGTACTTGAAATTGTTTTGGACGTACTTGAACTTATTTTAAAACTTACTTAAATTTATTCTAAAAGTACTTGAAATTAGATTATTCTTGAATTTTAAGCACTTAAAAATTTAATTAAGTTACTCTTGAATTTTTAAGTATCTGATCTTATCTTAAAAATCCTTTGACCTTGAACGACTTTTGAACTTTTAAAAATCTTGAATCCGTCTTGGACTTTTATGAACTCCTAAATTGAACCTTTCTTCAATTTCATAAACTGTAACTCACTCACTACGTTTTCGTAGTTGACACTTTATCTCATGTTTCAGGAACTAAGCGTAAGTTATGGAGTGCATTGCTGTGACAACCGTCAAATTCAGGTACTTATTCATTTATTATATCGGTTCGAAACGTTAGCTACTTCTTTGTCTCGTTCGCTTTATTCTGGTTCGTAACTTTTTAAGTCTATACTTTGTCGGAACTAGTGTCGGAATAACTTCCGGAATCAAAATTATAAGTCCTAATACCAAGAAAACACCTATTGAACTTTCCTAAGTTCATAACCGATCATAATTAAGAACTTTCAATTAACAAAAAGGTCCAACGAAGCAAAAACGTAAAAACGAAAATTTTGAAAAGGCTGAAAATAGCCCGGTGCGCCGCACCTAGTGCTGTGGTGCGCAGCACATCGCGTCAGATTTTCAAAATATTTACGATTTCAGTCCCTTACTCGTTTTTACAACCCACCACCCAAATTGACCAATCACAAACGTCTTAAACCCCTCAATACTGACTTGTTACCAGTCCCTATACCCCCATTTATCTTTTCTTTTCATTTTTACTTTCATTTTACTAAAAGAAAAACACACACACACCACTTTTCCTCTCTATTTCTCTCTAACAAACCTCCACTCCAGAAACTTTCCAGCCATATAAACACCATTTCCATCCACTAAAAACGTTTTGGATCATCAAGGAAAGCAAAGGGTGTTGTTATTTCGAAAAAAGGACCACGGTTGTAAAGATTTTTGGGGCCAAATCCGACCAAAAACTCATCATCCGAGCTTTTCCTCCGGTAGATTTCTTTATTTTTACTATTCTTACATAAATATTAAATTGCATGTAAGATCTAATGGTTAAAAATCTATTTTTGCATAAATCTATGACTTTTTATGGTCAAAAACGTTTTTAAACATAAATACTCTTTAGATCCACGGATTTGTAACCAAATACTCTTTAAAAACTTTTAAAAGATGTTTTAATAAGTTTTAACCGGTTGCATGTCGAAATCCATGGGTGAAAATACGTTTTTAACAAAAGAAATCACAAAAACGGGGAAACAGCAAGGAGGTGCGCAGCACCCCCTGACAGGTGCTGCGCACCGGGCTGCTGTCTCTCCGAAAACTCGTCGTTTTACTCGTTTTTAGAACATGTTACATTATGGACTTTTACCAAAATCATGAGGGGACTGAGATAAATGAAATCAATAATAAAAGTGACTTGTGTTGGACTATTTGGACTATTACAAGCTATAATATATGTATTATTGTATTTTAGGTGATTTGTGAGCGGAATTGATTTACAATTTTTGGATATGAAATTTGGGCGCGGAAGCGCTGCCCAAATTTCCTCAGAAATTGTAAATCACCTCAGCGAGCAAAAACACTTAAGATATAATAACCTAAAACGTTAAAATCGGACTTTCGGACAAAAACGTGACAATTACCTTTTTGGACTATTTTGACGATATTCAATTTTGACACTTACACTTTAATGACATCTTACCTATATTATTATATAAGGACCTAATAATATAACAACTCATTAAACTACCTTGGTATTAATAGGCAATCCGTGATTCCCGGCTTACACATTCCGACCGAATTTCCAAGTTCTCGATCTCTTCGCAATCCGTGAGTTACAACCCCTTGTTTTATATATTTTACATGAATTTGGGGGAAACATAAGATTAATTGCATTTTTAAGCTTTATGAAACAATTTGCAATACATCAAACTTTGACTTATTAAACTTTGACTTTGACTTTATCAAAACTTTGACATTGAAACGTCTACTTAGTTTCTTATGCGTAAAACATTTTTCTCTATTTATAACTATTGTTTCGTCTCTTTAACTCAACTATTTATTGATACTTGTATGCGTAACCGACCCTTGATGGAACTATAACACGTTCTTAAGTGATATTGATTCTCTCTCTTTTAAAACAAAATTACATAGTGCCCAATTATTCTTTAGTTTCTCTCTTACACACTATTAACTACTTAGCCGTATAGTAATTATGGGTATCGATACTTAGGAAAGAACCGTTCCTTGCTTAGATGGCAGTCTAAGTACATATTTACTGAGTTTCTTTTAATTTCCCGTTTGAGAGGCGGGAAGTTGGGGCCGCACGGTTGATAATCGGATTAGTGTGAACACTTAAGTTATAGATGCCAAGTGGTTGATACAAGAAATCTATTTAGTTACTTACGCATAAACTTATAAATTTTTAGCGATTGTTATCCGCTTCTACTTTTTGACTAAATTTGATTCTATTTAGTCTCTACAAGTTAGGGCACTATTCGCCCGTTACTTAAACTTTACAAGTATATAAACTCTTTAAGCGACTTTTCTCCGCTAATCTCCATTATGGGAAAACTCTTACTTTATATACTTTACTCATACTTTTTATGCCAACTATTTAAACTGTAACTCACTCACTACTTTCGTAGTTGACACTTTATCTTATGTTTCAGGAAATTAGTGTAAGCCTGAGGTGCATGGCATGGACGGGTCGAGGCGGTTGTGTGAGAACTCATGCGGGAAAAGACTTGGCCAGTTATTGTGGGAATTTTTAATGAAACATTTTTATTATGTGTCAGTGTATTAAACTATTGTCTCTTGGTTGCTTGAATGGATTTTTAAACACTTTTAATTTTTAATGAATGACTCTTTTACCGTTATGTTTTATATGACCTGTGTAAAGATTTTCCAGCTCTTCACATTCCCGTGTTTCCGCTTTAGCGGGGTGTGACAGACTTGGTATCAGAGCACAGGTTATAGAGAAAAACGGTTTTAAAAATTTTTCAAAAAGTTTTCGAAACCAAACTATAACCAAGGCTTTTCGAAAAATCATTTATGGGTCTAAACTTTAGGGAATTAATTTCACGATTGCATTATTCATTTTCAACTACGCATGGCCTGATCACCCATGCCTAGTTCAAAAGAAATTATGCAAGGACGGAACGTAATTACTAATGTTAACGGTTTTGAGTCAAAATTCCCGGCACTGTCCTTTCCCGATTCTCACGCGACTGACCCGTACATGCATTTCATTACACGTTTCCTTTATCATTTCTTTGTGTTCTCCAGTACTCACGAACTCAGATCTGTCATGTCTCAATCGTCTCTACCAACCGAAGATACCTCCACGACTATTAGCAGCGGCAACGGGTCTAACCCGAGGACTGTGTTACCACCCTCTCGTGCAACCCCTATTGCGACACCTTTTCGACAATCGGGATCGTTCCAACCCGCACCTCGTCAGCCATCCGTGGACCCGTACGACCCAGCCGGACGCCCTCCAGTTATGGAAGTCTATCCATGGGAACGCCAGTTCCTAGAGGACGCGCGTCGTGCCCGAGGGGCCGGATCACCTTCATCCGGAGTACCACCTAGCCTCCGACTTCCTCCACCCGAGGCATTCCGCAGTGTATTCCACGAGGTTCAGAGGATTGCTGGCGAAACTCAGCAGCAGGCCCTTCACCTATTCGAAGCCTCCGATGAAACCCACAAGCTGGCAGAACAGGCAATCCGGATCATCGCGTCGGCCCAAACCACCGCCCGGACTGTACAAACCCTTATCTACGTCATCTGGGCCATGGGAGCGCTGATAATGGCCATCGTCGCCTTGATGATCTTCGACCGAAGTCACTAGGGACATCCGCCGTTCATACCTCTAGCTAGTCGTAAATTTTCCGTTGTATACGATTAGGCTAGTATTTATCATTCTCTATGTATTGTACTGTACTTTCTATTCGAACCTTGTACTCGACTCTTTTAATTAATGAATGAAGTTCCATTTATTATTATCTATTGTTACCTATCTTGTGAACCTTATGCTTGTTACGATCATTACTATTCTACCTCTCAAATCTTAATCTTGCGTGTACTATTTGATCAGTCATTTTAATCTCGTGCTATAACTATCCATGGTTGCTTAACTTTTAATCTTATCATAATCCATTCGTACGTTCTAAACTAAATCTGTTCTTCTGATTGTAGAATCATGGCTCCTCGCTCTAATGCTAGCATCATCGCTGAACAAGTTGCCGAGCAGTTGAACGCGGCTATGCCTAACATGATCGCGCAGATCACCGCCGGAATCAAGTCAACAATCACCAGCATCAGCAGCAGCAGCAACAACAACAACAACAACAACAGCAACAGCAGAACAACCAGAACCAGCATCCGAACCCTCCTCCATGCAACTATAAGAGCTTCATGGCCTGCAAGCCGAAAGAGTTCCACGGCACAACTGGTGCTGTAGGCTTGGTCCAGTGGTTCGAAAGCATCGAATCGGTCCTACACATCAGCCGATGTGCCGAAGCAAACAAGGTGGAATACGCGTCCTGCGTGTTCCATGGCCGAGCTCTGTCATGGTGGAACACTGTTGTTCAAACCCGAGGACGTGACAATGCCTATGCCCTTCCCTGGAACACCTTCAAGAACTTGCTCATTGAGGAATACTGCCCAAGAGGGGAGATTAAGAAGCTCGAGGCTGAGCTGTGGGACCACAAGATGGTTGGAAAAAATATTGAGAATTACACTACCCGGTTCCACGAACTCGCCCGATTGGTTCCAAGGCTGGTAACCCCCGAGGAGAACCGGCTCGGGTCTAGTTCCGGAAATCCGAGGCATGGTCATGGCAGCCGAACCTCAGACCCTCCAGAGTGCAATCATCCTGGCCCATCGTCTTACCAGCAACCTCCTCACCGCTCCCGGATCCTCCAAAAAGGAGTCAGGTGAGAAGAGGAAGGCCGAGTCAACCCCGAGAAGAAGCGACCGCAACAAGAAGACCCGAAACTACGCCATGACTGCTTCACCCGCACCTGCACCTGCACCACCAGCTAAATCTGGATCTTACACCGGACCACACCCAAAGTGTGACAAGTGCAACTTCCACCATCTCGGGAACTGCCCAATATGCCTCAAGTGCCAGAAGACGGGGCACTATGCCAAGTACTGCCCTGACAAGTCAACTACTCCAGCCCCGAAACGGACCTGCTTTGAGTGCGGGAGTGACCAGCATCTCCGCAATACCTGCCCTAAGCTCAACCGAGCTTCGCAGAATCAAGGAGGGCAGGGAAGGGGTCGCGCATTAGGACTAAGCACGTCAGGACCCCAACGCAGTTACTGGTACGTTTTCTCTCAACAATCACTTTGCTTCCGTATTATTCGACTCAGGAGCCGAGAGAAGTTTCATTTCCTTAGAATTTAGACCCCTCATAGGGATAGAATCTGAAGTTCTTAAGGATAGTTTTACCATTGATTATGCTAACGGTCAAGAATTTGAAGCTAAGGACATAATCTTAGGATGTTCTCTGTGCCTATCTGATAAAATTTTCCCCATCGATCTGATTCCTATCGAGCTTTCCAGTTTCGACATTATTGTTGGAATGGACTGGCTATCTCGCTTCCGAGCGGAAATCATTTGTTTCGATAAGCTTATTCGCATCCCTCTTTCGGAAAAAGAGACCCTCGTGGTTCAGGGAGACAAACCTGGACGACAACTCCGTCTCGTATCTTCCATCAAAATGCGCAAGTACCTTCAGAGGGACTATGACGCATTCCTTGCCCATGTCGTCGAGCGTAAACCTTCTGAGACTCGACTCCAAGATATTCCAGTGGTCAAGGATCATCCCGAAGTCTTTCCCGAGGATTTGCCTGGGATACCACCTAAACGACAAGTGGAATTCCGAATAGACCTCATCCCTGGAGCAGCGCCGGTTGCCAAGACACCTTATCGTCTGGCGCCACCCGAAATGCTGGAACTGTCGAAACAGTTACAAGAACTCCTAGACCATGGTCTCATTCGTCCAAGTTCGTCCCCCTGGGGAGCCCCAATCCTCTTCGTCAAAAAGAAAGACGGATCCTTCCGTATGTGTATCGACTATCGAGAGTTGAACAAGCTGACCGTCA
>CAJVGC010000432.1:23290242-23315353 GCA_910822075.1 Senecio squalidus | reverse complement strand
GGCAAAAGCTCTACCCACTACAATGCAAAGTGGGTTATTGACTTCTTGAGAAGTTTGTTTTGGTAGTGTTCGGCATGCCGAAGGCGTTGATTGTGATAGAGTGAGTCATTGTTGTCAAATTCCCAAATGAGAGGTGCTGAACGATACGGGGTACAACATCGATTTTCGACTTCCTACCACCCCCAAAACAATGGGCAAGTCGAAAACACCAATCGGGCCATTAAGCGTATATGGAGAAGACGGTGCACATACCCCGTCACTTGGTCAAGAAAGTTGATGAAGCGTTATGGGCGTTTAGAACCGCTTACAGCCCCGATTGGTACTACTCCATCAAGTTGCTATAGGGGAAAAACATGTCATCTACCTAGGAGATCGAGCACAGGCATATTGGGCACTAAGGGAGTGTAGCACCGACTGGTAGCAAGTGGCGAAACCCGATTTTGCAGCTACACGAGCTATATGAGTTACGATGGAATGCTTACGAGAATTCAACTCTTTACAAGGTGAGGACGAAAATGGTCCATGATTTGAAAATCCGGCGCAAAAGTTCAAAGCGGGGGATAAAGTACTTTTGTTCCAATCCAAGTATAAGTTCAAAGCACCAAAGTTAAAATCTAAGTGGACGGGTCCATATTTAGTGAGACGGGTTTTCTCGGGGGGTTACTTGGAGTTAGAAACGGACGATGGAGGGTCGTTTATTGTGAATGGGCAAAGGGTTAAACTGTACTTAGAGGAGGACGAGGAGAATGGCATGACCATGGAGGATGGGTTTTACCCATTCTAGTTGAAGGCATAACGAGGAGTCAAGCTAATGACTCGAGCCAAAAACGAGCATCTTCGGGATAAACCCTGGTTTGTTGTATCTTTTTCTTTCTCTTTCGTTTTCTTATTGTTTTTACTAGTTTTAGTAAGTTTGAGTATCTTAAAAAACATTAAAAAAAAAAAAAAAACCAAAATTTGGCCACGAATGTCCGAATGCGCCGCCAATCACCATTTTGCGGCGCATTCCGATGTTATTACAGCCTTATGGGACGCATTGGCCAAAAACACAAAACGCAATTCTTATTTCTTTCTCAAACGGCGACAACACAAAAAAAAACCCACACTCCGTCGATTTTCATTTTCTCCACCACAAATCATCCAACAAATCTTTCAATTAACATCATGGGAAAGTCGGTATGTGTTTCTAACACTTTTTCATTCGTAATTTTTGCAATTTTAATTAGGGTTCTTAGTTGTTAAATTAATTTGAGGAAAACTTAGGTTTAAGCTTAATTAGGTTTCCATTTGTCAATTAGCTTAGTATTAAGGTTAACTAGGTTCGATTTAGTGTATTTTGTTGTTTAGATTACGTTATTGTGGCTTGCAAATTAAAAAAAAAAATTCTGTTGAACATGCCCGGAATGCGCCGCCATTTTGCCCAATGCAGCGCATTCCGGCATCCGTGGCTAAAAAAAAAAAAAAAAAAAAAATTATTATTTCATTTTGTTTGATTCTAACCTTTCTGCTGTACATTGTTGTTATTGTTTTGTGTGTGTAGGGGAAACGTAGAGCAGTGGCGGACGTTGAAGAGGAAGAGGTTTATGAAACCCGTCGTGTTTATAAGCCGAATGTTGAATCTGAAATGATGAAGCCCGAGACATACGGGTGGTTGAAGTGGCCCGGGTGTAACTCGAATAGGAAAATCCAACTCAACAACCAATTGGCGATTCTCCAAAACAGAACCATCGTTCCGCCAGATTTTTAGATTGGGACCTAGTTTCTCGTTTGGGTATTACTAATGAGCTAGAGACGTACTTCGTAACTAGATTGATAAGGGATGAGGAAGCATGCGATATACCAATTTGGAAACGCGCGTTTGATGTTCGTGAGCCCGTATACAGAGAATGGTGTTTGGAGTTTTACTCCAGTTTGGAGGTGGATAAGCTTCCATCCGAATGGGTTGAAGTGTTTCATGCCGAAGTAGTCAAGTTTAGGTTGGGAGGCAAGGGGCATCGGATCTCGATCGCTCATTTTGGGGTCTTAACCGGTTTGCTTACCCCTCAAGAATTCGAGAGTACAAATATGTCTCGGTATGCAGGGCAAGGAAGTTGGAATTGTGAAGAGGTGTATAATGACCGAGAAAATAGGGAAATTACAAGACCACTAGCAAGGCCACAGATTTAAGTTCTCCGATGCTCTGGTTGTTACAAAAGGAGCTCAGTTATTCATTCAATCAAAGATCCACCCACCATGACAAGGTGTATAAGGAAGACTTATGGATGTTACACCACTTTGCACAAAGGGATCCTACACGGTTCGTCTATTTGCCATGGGCACTTTTGAAGTATATGAATGACAAGGGTTCGGGTAGGAAAGCGAACGGACCAATGCTTTGCGGTCACTTCATTACCCGCATCCCTAGGAGTTTGGGTCTTATCACAAATGCAAATTTGAGGGGGTTAACACGGGAAATTGGTTGGAAACTTATCACGAAGGGGGATTTGAAGAAGGGACATGCGGTAAACTCCCAGGGGGGGTTTTGCACAGCCAGGAGATTTTGGAAGTGACGAAGAAGATGGAAGCGAGGAAGAAGAAGAAGGAGAAGAGGAGGGTGCACGGGAAGCACCTGTCGGGTATATTGGCACCACCGCCACCCACTGCCCCATTTGACTACCAGCTGATGATGGATGAAGTTTTTCGCATTGGGAGACAGGTAGATGATTCGAGGAGAGTGATGGATGAGACGCGGAGTGACATGTCCCATATGCGGCGGGATATGGATCGGACTCGACGTGAGGTAAACCGGGTCGGGGAATATACTCAGTACCACATGGAGAGGTACCAGCCTACATGGGAATATCTGACACAGAGCCAATATCACCAGAATGTTCCCGGCTCCTCGAGTGGTTGGACCGATTACAACCCGCCATCATTGTACCCACCTATCCCTCCCGAAGAAGAAGACAACTGAGAAGGAAGAAGTTGTTTGTTTGTTTGTTGTTGTGTACTTTGTCGAACTATTTTATTTTCTGTTGTGTCGGTTGATGTTTGAACTATTTTTATTTTTATTTGTTTAGGATTTTAAATGTGCTAATTAACTTGTTTTCTCTTGAGATGTGTACCATATCAAGTCTGGCATTAGTCCGGAAATCACGCAACCTCAAAGCAACACGCACGGTTTTCTTTTCTTTCTTTAATTTATTTTCTTTTATTTTTGTACTTTTATTTTTCTTTTAATTTCCCTTAGTTTAGTTTTCTTTTAGATGGAACACATTAGGGACAATGTGTTAGTTAAGTATTGGGGGAGTCGGGAAATTAGTTAGTTTTGCCCCCTTTATATCCATTACGTTTATTTTTGTCCCATTTGAGTCATAAAAAAAAAAAAAAAAAAAAAAAAAAACACTTAAATGTAGTTAGGGAAGATGATAGGGGTTGTTCATTTAACTTAATTCCCGTACTTTAACGTGAAATTGCTTAGGAACATCTTTAGTTAATAAAATATTTGTAAATAAGAATTTAGGTTTTCTAGTTTTAGTTCCTTAAGTTTCCCCGAAAAATCTAAAATCTAGATAACCACTAGATATCCTTAGTACCGAGCCCTTGTAGTCCTTGCACCCTTTCGGGGGTAGTTGGGGAATCCTAGTATCACCTAATCCCATTGGAGAGTTAGAGGCGAAGAAAAAAGGCCATAGGTCTTTCCCGTCAACAAAATAGAAATTGATCCTCACTATAACGAAGACTCAAATCCCGTTATGACCGTTCACTTCAAAGAAAATATATAAACATAAATCTATAATATTTGAAGTGAACAAAAGTGAGAGGAAAAGAAAAAGATGAAGACTAACCAAACAACTCTCAAAAGAAAGAAGTACCCAAAAGAAGAAAAAAATGTTTAGGTGATATTTTAAGGGTTCCCCCGAAAGCAAGGCGGTATAGGGGTCGGCCGTAAAGGCTGATCGCTCTAACTTCGGTTGGAGAGTGAGGGAAAAGGGGTGGTTATTTAGACATATCAAAACTAGGGGATGAATTAGGAGTTAATATTAAAAAAATTGCGGTTTTTGTTTGCTTAAGTAATTTAGTAGCTTTAGATGTTCGTAGTCGGTTTTACGATCTAGCAATTTCACGCATATTTATAATTACTAACACCGGAATTTAGTTAAATGTTTGAGCCCGTGATTCCTTATCTTTTCTTAAGTTGTATGTTTTGTATATTTGGTAGTAGTTTTGAGTCGGATTTGCTTAGGGACAAGCAAATGCTTAAGTATGGGGGGTTTGATATCGCTCATTTATACGAGTATTTTATCGCGATATTTATTATGTTTCGAGTCCAAAACGTAATGGAAAGACCTTTTTATGCTTATGTTTGTGTAAAGTTATGTTTTAGGTTGATTAGATGTAATTGGAGCAAAAGAGATTGAGTTTTGGACCAAAAAGTGCAATGGAGAAAATCAAAGTTGGAAATTCTGGAGATGGAGCCGCATTGCACTAGGAGGAAAACGCATTGGCCACGGAAGTCGGAATGCGCCGCATTCCGACCTATTGCGGCGCATTCCGGTGCTTGGCAGTTATGTTTCAGTTTTTAATTGCTAATGAGTGGAAAGTGAAAAGTTTATTAAGTGTTACTTAAAGAAAACGTGGGAAGCAGAAAACAATCATCTTTTTCATTCACAATCGAGTTTGGCATCATATTTTGGGGAATCATTTCAAGCAAGGAACAATCGTTAATTCGCTTTTCATTAAACAATCGTTACTTTCGTTTACTTAGTTACTTGGAGAATATTGGAACTTGTTACTTTCAGTTTTGGTATTGAACAATCTTCTTTATTTTTATTTGCAAATCGAATTATGTCTTTCATTTATATAATTAGTTTCGTTACCGTTATGAGTAGCTAATTTCCTTAAACGTTTGCTTGGATATGTGATCGTTTGTGTGTTAGATTTTGGGTATGAAATTTGATTGATGTGTAGAGGTTAATCGGGGATCCGTTTGGGTTAATATTTTAATTATATTGTTAGAATTGTTTATACTTTTATTTGGTAATCTAAAAACGGGTATCCGAAAGGAATCCGTAATTTTTACTAAAATAAGAACGAATTAATCGGCCGGTCTTTAGTTGATTAAGAGTTAGTGGTATTCGAAAGGAAGTAAGTAATAACACAAACGCTAGTTAATAAATTAAGAGAAATCGGTTTATTAGTTAGTAAGCTATTCGAAAGGAAGCTTATAGGTTAATTCTCACACATCGGCTTGGAACTTTATGCACAATTACTTGAAGTGTTAACTATATTCGAAAGGAATAGTTGCATGGTTAGGTAATTGGAGAAATCCGGTATTCGAAAGGAACTTAGGATTTTACATTAGAAGTTTATCGACATTTTCATAACCCACATTCGTAAACGGTCCGAGCAAGCGTCTTTTATCATATTTGAATTAAGAAAAGTATTTTTATCGTTAGTATAATCAAGTCTTCTTAAGACTAAAACCCAAATTGTTACTTGTTACTTAAAACTAATATCTCAATTATAAATAGTCCCTGTGTTCGAACCCGATATTTACCTATACTATTTTACAACTGACAAGGGTACATTTCCCGTGTAGTAATCTAGTAAAAGTTTATTTTCGGTAAACTAGATTTTTCACATCAAGCCTTGAGCTACCAGTCTTGCTTTATTTTTGATGACTATTCCTCTTTCATCCTTCTTGTTTCTGAAAATCCATCTTGTGCCTATCACCTTTTTACCTCTTGGCAATGGAACCAAATCCCATACTCCTTGAATTTTGAATTGAAGTAATTCTGCTTGACAGACTTCTATCCAGTGTGGGTCTAGAAGAGCTTCTTGAATCTTCTTTGGTTCCACTTGTGAAAGGAAGCAGGCAAATAAACATGTGTTTATGTCCTTCAGTTGATCCTTTGGAGGCTTGGTGTGGCTCCTTGACTCCATGGAAATGTCAAAGTTACCAATTATTTGTGGGAGGGTGGTTCTTTGAAATACATGAAGAAGTTATCTTTTCAATTCTTAAATCTACACCCAAATTGGTATCATTGATATCAGGCATTGCATAGCCATGGAAAGGGCCAGAGGTTGAAGTAGTGCTCTTTGGAGTAGTCATTTCAGTATCACTGTCTTCAACTTCTTCAGCAGCTGGAATTTCAACTCCATCTTCATTCTCCTCTATCAATGGTGGAATTTCATTAAGGCTTTGTTCCTCTTCTTTGTCAGTTGTTGTAGCTGGAACTTCTTCATCTTGTAGAGGTTGTTCTTGAGGAGTTTCCTGTTGATGTGCCTCCTCTTCTACTACTTTGTCAATTGTGTCATACAGATTGAGAGGGTCATTAGTTGAAATTGGAAGATAGATGTACTCCATGACATCTAATCTGTCAGTACCAATGACTGGAGGAATTGCAGTAGAAACTGATTCAGTATTAACTGAGGCAGTATTAACAGGATTTGTTGAGGCAGTAGGAACTTGAGCAGCAGGAACTGATGCGGATGTGTGAAAGTCAAAGTTGAAGGATTTAGTTAATGCATCCAAATCAAACAGCCAATTTGGCCCTTTACCCTTTGTGTTTGGGGTGTTTTCATTGAATGTAACATTGGAGCTTTCTTCAATAATGCTTGACTTTTGATTGACGACCCGATATGCTTTTCTTTGTGAAGAATATCCCACAAAGTATCCTATATCTGCTTTACTCTCAAACTTGCCAAGATATTCCTTTGAGTTGAGAATAGTACAAGGACACCCAAAGGCTCTTAAGAAGCTTATCAAAGGCTGTTATTTGTGTAAGAGCTCATATGGAGTCTTGTTTTGAGACTTGACTAGGAGAACTCTATTCTGCACATAGCAGGCAGTATTAATTGCTTCTGCCCAGAAGAAAACAGGTAAGTTGGAGTCAGCCAACATACTTCTAGAAGCTTCAATTAGAGTTCTATTTCGTCTTTCAGCTACCCCATTCTGTTGTGGAGTTCTTGCAGCACTGAACTGTCTCTCTATTCCCTTCTTCTCACAGAATTCATTCATCACTTGGTTTTTGAATTCTGTGCCATTGTCACACCTAATCTTTTTCACCTTCAAATTGATTTGGTGTTCCACTCTTGTGATGAATGAGATGAGAATTTGACTGGTCTCATCTTTAGTTTCCCAGGAAATATACCCAAGTGTACTTTGTGTAATCATCAGTAATCACCAGGCAGTATGACTTCTTAGCAATACTCTTCACATTGGTTGGACCAAATAAGTCCATATGGAGCAAATGGAGAGGAGTATCAATGGTGTTGATTTCCTTGGACTTGTGAGAAGTCTTCTGTTGCTTTCCTTTCAAACAAGCTACACAGTTGTCATCCAAAGAGAATTGCTTGTTGGGCAGTCCTCTTACAAGGTTAGATTTCACCAAATCATTTTTGTTCTTGAGGTTCATATGGCACATCCGTCTGTGCCATAGAGTGGATTAATCTAGAGTTGCTTTGGAGACAAAGCATGCTTCAGCTGCAGTTGGTTGTACCTTGGACATGTCAAAGCAATAGACATTGTCTTTTCTTATTGTTCTGAGTAGGATCATGCTCTCATCAATAACATATCCAGGCTTCATAATTATGCATTCAGATGCAGTGAAGATTGTAGTGTTCTTCTCATCACAAACTTTAGAGACACTCAACAGATTGTACTGTAGTTGTTGCAAATAGAAGACATCCTTAAAGCTGATTCTTCCATTGCTTACAGTCCCTTTTCCAGTAATCTTTCCTCCTTTTGGATTTCCCCCAAAGGAAACATAACCTCCATTGAACTTTTCAAAGTTCTGAAGGCAAGCAATGTTGCCTGTCATGTGCCTGGAACAGCCACTATCTACATGCCAACTGCTCTCACTATATTTTGTTGGTTGAACCTGCACATAAACAAGAAAGTTAGTTTCTGGTGGGGACCCAAGCCAAAGTTGACTTGGTTTTGCCCATCTCATCAAAGTAACTCACCTTCCTCTGAACTAGGTTTGTGAAATCAGGTGGAGTAGGTGGTTGAGTTACTTTGAATTTTGGTTGCCATACTTGTTTAAAGATTTTAGCTTTTTGAACTTTAGCAGTATTAACAGGTTTTGTTTTAACAGTAGGAACATGTACTGTTTTAACAATCTTTCGTTGTGCAGTATTAACACTTGCAGCAGTAACAGAGTTACTTTTTGCAGTATTAACACGTGCAGTATTAACACCATTTCGTTTAACACGGGCAATATTAACACCATTATTCTTGACAGTATTAACACGTGGAATATTAACAAAAGTTTGTTTAGCAGTATTAATCTTGTTTCTACTGTTGTTTAAATTCTTTTTGTTAACACTTCTGCTGCTTGAGGCAGTATTAACAAAGTTCTTCTTTGCAGTAGTAACTCCATTACTACTGTTCAAAGCAGGTTTTCTTACAAGTGATGGTTTGGTTTTCTTATTATAATGGTCAACCTTGCCTGTGTATCCCAACCCCTTGTGCTGTTTTTGAGCCACTTTCTTTTGGTTTTCAGGGTTGTAATAACATATTTTGGCATGATGATTATATTTTCCACAAATAAAACATGATTTGACTTGTTTCCTAGGAATTTGACCCTTTTGAGTTTTCAACTGATTTTTGTTTCGTTGATTTCCTCTTGTTCCTATGTGAACCCAAGTTTTAATCTTTTCTCTTTCACCATCAGTGTTCTTACAACAAGTACATGCACACTTCTTTGTTTTGTTAGACTCTAATGGCACTAGATTTTGTGATGTTTGCTGCTTAACTTCGTCTTGTTTAGACACTTGTTCTTCAACCTCTTGGTCACTTTCTTCATCGACATCCTCTATCAGAAATTCATCATAGTTGATTGGATCAACTTTGAATGATTCTTTTGGAGGTGTCTGGGTGATTGGAATTCTAGGGGCTTCTAGAGTTGGAGGGATATAGTTGTGATTAAATGGGGGGAGGGGGGGGGGGGGTACTTCTTTATAACCTAATCCTGATTTGATTTTTCCATGGATTTGTTGTTGAATTAGGTCATTAACAGATTTTGAAACATGTTCTAGTTTCCCTACATTTAATTCAACTTTATCTTTTTCCTCCACTAAGCGTTTAATCTCTTCCCTAGCATTCTGAAGTTTAACTAGTAGGTCATCTCTTTGCCATTCTACCAATTTAATCTTTTCATCATAACTTGACTCGTTAATTTTATAAGATTTAATTTGGTTCTCTAGGTTTTCTATCCCCTTAGCAGATTAATGGAGTCACAAAGTAATTGGTTATGACTTCTATATTTAGACACAACTTCTTTACACTCATTAGAACAAAGTTTAGCATTTACCTCAGCTGCTTCCTTAGAGGAGGAATCGATGGCCATCAGAGATTGGATGAGGTTTGATTCTTCAGTTGTTGTTGGAGTGTCTTCATCCCAATCATAGCCAAAAACATCTTCAATAGCAGCAGTAGAAACTTGATCAGCAGAAACACTATCATCAGTAGTAATGCATGCATGGGCAATAGTAGAAACCGTCACAGTAGAAACAGGTGTATCTTCAATAATCACCGCCATTAAAGCCCTGTTTTGACTGGTTTCTTCTGCTAGATCAGACCAATCATACCCGAATACATATGTAATTAATGTTGTGGATGTATTGTCTTGAGTGTTTCTAGAGTTGTTACCCTTTGATTTGTTCTTGCACTCCCTGGAAAAGTGTCCTGGATCTCCGCAGTCATAACACTTTACCTTACTCTTATCAAAGGTAACACGATCATTGGTTCTGGGATTGAATCTTCTCCCAGTGCGTTGAACAAATCTCCTTGCTCTTAAAGATAGCATGGCCATCTGCCACTTTAGATCTATCTCATCCCAATCATCTTGGTGGATCTGCTTCAAGTCTTCATTGGTTAGACATGAACTTTGTGAGATGAAAGCTTCAAAGGTCAATTCTTCTCCATCATCCTGTTGAGTTGTTCTGGCAGATGAAGTGATCAAAGCAGTATTAAAGTTGTTAGTACTGCTGATGTTGCTGCTAGGCTTCTTGGCTTCCACTTCTGCTTCAAACACTCTAAGATCGTTGTAAAGATCATCCAGCTCCATCTCCTCCAATACATCTCCTTGTCTGTAGGAGACTGTGTAGATAACCCATTCTTCACCAAGAGATCTGATGAATTTACAATTGATATCATCCTTATCAATCCTTACTCCTGCACTTCCAAGTTCTCCTGTGAGCTTCTTGTACCTATCGAATGTCTGTGTAATTCGTTCTTCCTTCAAAGCTTTGAAATTTTCATACTTTTGTTTGAGTAGAGCCTTCTTGTTCTTCTTAGTGTTCTTTGTTCCACTAAACCTTTTCTCCAAGGCTTCCCATAGAGCTTTAGCATCGGTGTACCCTTCAAATTGTGATTGGTACTCGTTTGGAATTGCAATAAGAAGAATACTTAAAGCTTTGATCTCGATTTGCTTTTCTCTTCTTTCATTATAAGTTATTGGACGAATAACTTCACCGGGTCTACCATCAGCTGCAAGGTTTTAAACTTCTTTGTTGCCATTGACAATTACATCCCATACTGTGTAGTCAGACAACAGTATATGCTGCTTGATGCGTAACTTCCCTAAATCGAAATCATTACTGTTGAGAACTAGAACCTTGTTGACTAGAACGTCAGTCATGTTGTAAATTGAATTCTTCTATAAGAGACTTCTTGAACTTGTTGATCAATGGATCTAAAGCACCTCCTGTGCTCTGATACCACTTGTCAGGATCAAATCCGTTTGTAAACCTAAACTTTTCTTTGTAAGATCGTGATCTATCAAAGAAGTTGCAGCGGATTGAACACTTTGATATTAACAAGTTATTCGAATCAAACAATATTGTTAAAGTAAAACAATGATGAAAAATAAGTTTGCCGAATTATAAGCCTCAATTGAATTAATAAAGCTTATCAAAACAACGTGTTTAATATCAATCTACAAGGATCTATATATAGACCTTGAGGCTAACCTAGCTAAACTAGGAAACAACTATTAATAAGGAAATACAATCTATCTAAAATTGTAATTCTTATTCTAAACTTGCATGGCAAGTGTTGCAGTAGAAACAGCTCCGTAGTAATAATGTTGAAGCAACAGTAGTAATAATGTCTTTCGTATTAACTTCAACTGTAGTAGTAACTTGTCTTCCTTCCGTAGTAACTGCTTTGTTCAGTAGTAATTGAGCAATACCTTCACAGCAGTAGTTAGAAGCAGTATTAATGAAACTAAAACTATTTTAACTAAGTTCTAATCCCAACAGTATCTTACTAACTGTACTTGACCTAATATTTCTTTTGCAGTTAACTTTTTAGCAAGATTCAGTTCATCTCCTACCAAACGACAATGGAACAGAATGAAACAAGTTTTTATATACCTCCGAGGAACTGCTAATTTAGGTATATTTTATTCTAACAATTCGAAACAAGGATTAATTGGTTATGCGGATGCATGTTATTTATCAGGTCCTCATAAAGCTAGGTCTGAAATGGGATATGTGCTTATGAATGGAGGTAGTGCAATTTCATGTCGTTTTAGAAGCAAACACTTGTTGCAACATCCTCAAATCATGTTATTGCACTACATGTAGCTAGTAGAGAGTGTGTATGGTTTAGTTTGATGACAAAACTTAGTGTGACTTCTCTGCTCTGATTTATGAAGATAATGCAACTTGCATTGCCCGAATGAAAGAATTATATATCATGAGTTTCCGAACAAAACATATACCTCCAAGATTTTTCTCATACAAAAGATAATAAGATTGAAAAGAATTATATTCAATATTGCAACAATTCAACGAATCTTCATGAGGGCATTTCCTACCACAACTTTGACATTGGAATGAGACACTTATGAAGCTCGTGACGGTTGACAGATGTCCCCATGAGTTGGAGTCAACTATATTGAACTATTTTTCCCTTAGCTAAAGTTTTTCCCTATTGGGTTCTATTTAAGTTTTTAATGAGACATTACATCAAGAAGTTAAATGTTGTTAAAAGTTATCATCTGACAGAAGTGTTGTGAAGTATTAATCTTCACTATTTGGATGCATACATTTTCAACCCTATGTATAATACACAAGAACCTAATTGTCTCGTATAACTACCCTACTTTGTAAATTCAATGATAAATTTAGTAGTTTATTTACCCATCTAATGTAAAGATCGAAAATGCACCATATACACTTTGCAAAATGATATATTACTTCTCCTACCCTAAAGTTCTTAATATAATCGTTAATCTCTCTATAATATTAGTTAAATTATACCATATACTTAATTTTTCCTTTTCAGTTTTAAATGGATCGATTTTTGGGCTTAATCTTCATAACGAGCCCATATAACTTTTTGTTAATGATGATGACGGAATATACCTACAATAATGTTATTTTCCTTAGTTAACCTGTTTCCTTAGTTAGAGTAGTCTATATAATTACAAGCGGTTCTCCACTTGTAAGCCTAGAAATCATTCAGTAAATGTCAAGAGAAAAACAAGTCACCTGAGCTTGGTTTTGGAATGAGCAGTGTCAGTTTGAACAGAAACATGCGGAATAGTAAGAATTTTGCTCTCTTTTATACTATAAATCGCATGACCACATATACACCCGATTTGCTTACGCTTTGTTACCAATATCAAATAATAAGACTCCAAAAACCTAATACAACCTGCATTTTATTAAAAACAAATAAATCAATCAATCTTAACAATGAAAAGAATAATAACTAGTGTAGCTGAATCGAAACGATGACGAAATGTACGAACCAGCAATGCCATAAACCTTATTGACAAAAACACAACCACCAGTAGCTCAATTGCATTCACCGATACGTTGAAGCAAACTTTTGACTTCATGAGGAGGATACACAACTGGATCTTCGTTGATATTGAGATCGGAGGCTTCCATTCGATAGATTTTCACGACTCGGAAGAATTTTGTGTTTCGATCATTGCCGATTAGATAGTACCTAGCTCTTGTTTCGTATAGATTGAATTTCTCAAGAGAGTAGGAACTAGATCACTTTCAAAGTCGCTGCTTGATTTTCGTAGACCGAGCCATTCTTGATCCTTGCCGTCGGCGGTTACCGTTTACGGTTTCGGTTACGGTTGCGATGATGGTGGTGGTGGTTTAATTTTGCACGCTTGTTTTATTGGTGAAATATTCTGGTGTTATATATGTACCTCTCGGGTTCACAAATATAGTTTGTTGTTTTAATTAGTGAAAACACATGTTTAGTTACATGTAAAGTAAAGAAAAGTTAACAAAACCTTTTATTTTACAATTATACCTTTTTTATAAATCGTAGAATATAATTCTAGTCTATTAGTAGAAACGTTATAAACAAACATAAATAGTATGATTCATTTTCTATAGTAATCTAATTCAGTAACAAATATTTATACTTTGAATTATTTCAAAGTGTATATGCAATTGGCTAGTTTATTACCAAAATATAACGTTAAAAAATACTCAGTTTTCTCCATACTTTCGAGATTTAGCTTCACGCAAGTCCTTTTCCGTCCCTACCCAAATCCGCATGTTATCACACCATTGTCTTGGTGATCCATGAAGCATAAAACGTATTCAAGAATCTCGTTCTGAGATGCGTTCGGATATTCTTTCAATAAAATCTTCGTGAGTAAGGTATGCTCCATTAGAGTTTAATCCATCGCCCACATAATAGATTTCGGTTATACTATTTAATAGGCTTCCTTTTAAAGTAGGTATACTATCGTTTCATCTTGGGAGGAAAGTATGGTTGACTTGACATCAGAGAATGCAATTTTGGTAACTAGCCGGTTAGTTACAGCTTCGCCGTTACTATTTCCAAACAATAAAGTTTTTGGTTGAGAAAAACATGAATAATGAGCTTCACCGACACATGGTTCCTCAAGTCTACTCGAAAGGGTATTTTTAACATGCAAAGTGATTAAAACTGGTCATTTTTGGTAATGGTTGAAATAGGTCGGGCGGTTGGGTTGACCTGTACACGTATGTCCATCTTTTGTAATCCATTAATTATAATTACGAAAAAATAGTTACATTAATACTAAATCTTCAAAAAAGTTGTCTTGGAATATTTTATGCATTAAAATTTGACTTTAGGTGAGTTCAACTTGTTTTTACCCATTTGATATGTTACCTTCTTTAGCTATTTTCTTCAGTTGACCTATTAGACGCGGTTGTGTTTGAGACAACTTGACAACGTGGATGTAGAAACTGGATATCTAGTTGGATCGTAAGATTTTGGTTCACCTCACTGGTTTACTGATGAAATGAAATCCTAAATAACCTGTTGGACATCCGACCCGAACGATGACCCAAATTTCAAATGACCTGCTATGCTATGAACTGAGAAAACCGTAGAGAGAAATAAACTTCATTCCATTCAAAGATAATGAGAAAAGTAGAAAACAAGATATCAAAAACAACTACGATATTAAGAAATAATCAATACATAACAAAATATAGTACTTATTAATTCAATTGCTCTGATCTTCCATCATTGCTTCTAGCATGGAAATCCGAACACCAATTTGACAACCAAATAGTGCTCGGTCTTTTTCCGGACGTTTAGTGAGAAACATATATGCTTTTAAAATGCCAGGGCGTCCACTCCCATTATCATAAGTTCTCCATAGATTTCCCCCTCGGTATAGACGTGAGGAAGAGAGCTCTGCATCACCTTAGTTCAAAATATAATAGATTAATATGATAAAAACAAACATATAGTCCTAAGTAATCTATATATGTCATAAATACATAAAATACCTTGGTACTTTTCTCTATAGCTTCTGCTACTTTATTGATTGAACTCATAAACCTTGGACGCAACTCCATCTTCTTCTTCCAACTTTCTTTCATTCTTTTTTACTTGATTTTACTTAGAAATTGTCTATGTGAAGATGTTGTGGTTAATAGGACATCTATATCATTGGTACTGTCTAATTTTTCCAAACTTATGAAATTTATTTCTAACATTTGACCAACTTTATCAATCATTTGACCTTGTTGTTGACTTTCCACTAGATTTCTTTTCTCTTTTTCCGTTATAGCACTTGACCCACTGGCTCTATCTCTAGCAAAGAGTTCAAACATTTGATCATAATGGAGAATTGGTGTTTTTTACACTTTTTGGCTCATGGATTCTCTTGTTAGAAAAACAAAATTATATATATATATCAAACGTATTAGGAAAACAAAAGATATAAAAAGAAGTATTAGATAGTGATTTTATTTGTTTGTACGGTTAATTGTCTAGAACCCCTACGTACTTTCTACTTTGTCCCTTCCAGACCATCAAACTATTTTATTCCCTATCTGGTCATTATAAGTTGTCAAGTTGTCCCTTGTTGGATCATAATTAGAGTGATGGTTGAAGCTTCCAAATCATCATTAGAGTGTTTTTGTATCTAAGGAATTAGTTCGGGTGAACAATGTTCATCACCCGAACTAAAACTTAGACAGTCAATCAGTAAAGACTTTAACTCGGGTGAACAGGTTAGTCTACCCAACTTAACTTGAAGGTCACCATAGTTAAAGTATACTGATGACATAATGTATTTTGTTCACCCGAAGTGTTCTTAAATGAACATAATGTTTGATTAATGTAATAGTTAGTGTTTGTATTTGCCTATAAATAGTGAGAGAAGTGAGTCAGTTAGATAGAGCTTGAGAGAGTGAAAATATCTTCTGTAACCACTTTTCCCGCCATTTTTGGCTTTGAATGAAATATTCCTTTACTCAAATACACTTTGATTCATTGTATGATTCATGATATCAATCATTAACTTGTTATTCCGCAACATGTTAATGATTCTAAACACCTAGTTTGTAGTTTAAGAAAGATAAGACCTATCAATTGGTATCAGAGCTGGTAAATTAATTCATATTGATTCAGCTCAGTTTTCGAGTGATAGTGAGCTAGTTTTAAGGTGTTTAGACGAGTTATTAAGGACTAGAGAGTAAGATCAACGGTTTGAGTATTTTATAGTTTTGAAATTTGGCGGTAAAATACGTTACGAAGGAAATTCAGTTTTAGTTGTTTGTTGAAAGTGTGAATTTGATTGTTTGAGTGCTTCATAAGGTTTAGTTGATAGTTTCTGCAAAGTTGATCATGTTTGAATCAGTTCGTGATAATTCACTTCGTCCGAGGTAAATTCTGTTCATCCGAGTTAAAATTCAAATTCCTCAATTCCTATTTCTGGAATAGTAATGGCTGCTCCAGTTGTGAATTACGATAATGAAACAGGCTCTGGTGGTAGACCTACAAAATTTCTACCAGGATCCGATTTATGATGTGGAAGCTTCGATTCAAGGCATTTATCTACTATAGTGAAGTACAACTATGGAATTCTATTGTGAATGGTACTCATCGACCTAGAGTGCAAGAGACTGGTGGTAATGGAATGGTGGATGTCGAACCTGAAAGGTACACTAAAGCAGATAACAAGCTCATTAATAGAGACTTTCGAGCACTTGGAGCTGTGATTTTGGCGTTGCCTACTGAGATTTATAATAATTTCAAAGACTGTTCTTCAGCTGAAGAGTTAATGGATGCCATGGAGTTACGCTATGAAGGTAGTCTGGAGCTTAAGGAAAGCAAGAGGGACATGTTGAAGAAGTTTTACTAATCATTTGAATACATAAGAGGTGAGAGCTTATTTGAACAAGTCATAGATTCACATTACTGGTTAGTGATTTAAAGAGTGTTGGGGTTGTGTTGAAAGATAGTGATGTGTGTAAGAAACTGTTGGGATCTCTACCTATTAAGTGGTCAGTGTAACTTATGATCATCAAAAGAACTGCCAATCTATATGCAATGACATTGGTGGAATTGATTGGGATTCATCAATCATATGAAGTTGATATGAAGATTGATGAGAAGAAGCAGATTGATAACACTTATGGATGTGCTTTGAAAGCTCAAATTCCTGTGAACTCAGTTCACTATCCTAATCAAGCTCAATCTCAACCTTAATCACATGCAAATTGTCATTTTGGAAGTTGCTATTCAACTAATCAATTATATGTTGGATACAATGCAAATGGTTATGCATGTTATTCTGGTCAAAGTGGTGAATCTAGTGCTTATCAGCCATCTCCTGTGAATTCTGGAGTGAATGGAATGAGTTTGAACGGGTTAGAAGACAGCGACATGTTGTACGGAGCTTTTGTTGCAAGCTATAAAGCTTTTGTGGCTGGAAGTTTGACTCAAGCTGAACTTGCTAGAGAAGATCTTGAACAACTCCATCTTGATGACTTGGAGGAGATTGACTTGAAGTCTCAAATGGCCATGGTAAGTGTGAGAGCTAATAGATTCTTCATAAAGTCAGGAAGGAACTATTTCAGGAAGGATAATGGAGATAGAGTTGGATTTGACAAGTCAAATGTGAAATGCTTCAACTATGATTATTATGGTCACTTTGCTAGAGAGTGCAGGGAACCTAGAAGGATAAACACCAATAACTATCAAAGGAACAGTTACCAAGTGAAGGATGATCAAAAGAAGTTGACAGGGAGTGATGAAGAAAGCTCAAGTGGACAGAAACAAGCTTTGATCACATTTGGTGAATGGGATGGAGTGTAGGAGGAGGATTTTAAGAACAAGAAGGTTTCAGCTCTCATGTGTAAGATTGATTCAGTTTCAACTGATGACGTACTCTCCAACTCCTGTTATGTTGAATGCTTAAACACTCTTAAATACACTAGAGAACATAATCAGAGTTTAATTAAAGAAATTGATTTGATTACATTTCATCAAAGAGAAATTTTTAAAACTGAAAAGGTCTATACAGACAAAATTGATTCACTTTTGAAGGATGTGGATGTGTACAAGGGTAAATTGGGTAGACTGGAAACTCAACCTGAAAATTATAGGTTCAAGAAGGTGACACATGAGTTTGAAAGTGCAAAATCCAAGTTGATAAATTTAATTTGTCTTCTAAAACATTGAATGGTATAATTAATAATCAGATTGTGAATAAAGCAAAGGTTGGTATTGGTTTTAATGATGTTCCACCACCATTTAATGATAACTATCCAATCAAACCTGAATCTACAAATTTTAAGAGTACTGTATCTGATGTGAATACTTTTGATGATGTCTCTGTGTTACAACCTAATGTTGATTTGAAATTGAAATATATTGATGAAACTTGCTCTTATGTGCATAATGTGGTTAATTTGCATGCTACTACTAGTCTTAATGATAATTCTAATGTTGTAGCAGGTCATAATGTAGAAGAGCCAAGTAATTGTGTGTTTGTTGAAGAGTTAATTGAAGAGAAGAATGTTGTTAAGAATGATAAGAAGTTTAATTCTGAGTCTGTTGGTGTCTGTAATTTCATTTCAAACTATGTCAATTCATGTAATAATTCAGATTTGTTAGATATTAAAGAAGAATATGTGGAATGTGTTCATGACTGTGTGAATGAAAGATGTTATAATTTTCATAATATGATTGCTTATGTGTTTTCTAGTCATGAATTGATTGTGGATGAAATTGTTGTTACTGAACCTTTGACTATTGTAACTAAAAAAGTCAAACTTAAGAAGTCAAAGAGGAAACCAAAGTGCAATTTGTGCAAAAAGAGACACAAGCTTGTAGAATGTTGGTTGAAATCTAAGCTTGAATGTGTATCTGAAAGTGTTAAAATGCATGTTAAACTGCAGTTTGGTAGAATAAAATTTAAGGAGTATATGCTTAACTATGAAAATCGAAAAATGTGAATGTGATTAGATTTCATAGAATAAATCCTGATTTGTTGGTTGGATTATTTGTGCCTAAGTTAAAATATTCTATATCTGAGTTAAAATCTTTACAAATTGAAAGTAAAATTTTTAAATCGAGGAAATGAGAATTAACTCTAGTGATAAAGATTTTACATGTAACTCTGGTCAACAAAATTTTAAGTCTGGTGAACAAATGTTTAAATCGGATAAAGTTTTGAGTTCACACTTTAACTCGGATGTAGAAAGTTTTAACTCTGGTGATGAAAGTTTTAATTCGGATGATCAAACTTGCATATCTGAAAGAAAATTTCGTGATCACTTTAAATTTAACAAGTTTAAAATATTCATTTCCAAGTTTACAAGAACTTGGATACCAAAATCTCATTAAGAAATGTATTTGTGTAGGAGCAATCTACTGATCCTGAAGAGAACATATGGGTGGTTGATAGTGGATGCTCTAGGGATATGACAGGGAACTTCAAGGTACTACAAGAATTCATTTCTTTCATTGGAGGTCATGTATCTTTTGGAGGAGAAATGAGTGGCACCATCACTAGTCAAGGGAAAGTTTCAAATGGAAAGTTAGCATTGGAACATGTTAATTTCGTGAAAGAGTTGAACTATAATTTGCTTTCAGTTTCTCAGGTATGTGATAACAAGTACATAACTGCTTTCACTTCTGAACATTTTTATATTCTCAAGTCTGAATTTGTCATATCAAAGGATATGATAGTTTTGAAAACTCCAAGATATGAAGACATGTACATTTTGCATATGAACAAAGTTAAATCAAATGATTACTCAAACTGTTTCATATCCAAAACTACTGAAAAAGAGTCTGCTTTATGGCATAGAAGGCTTTGTCATGTAAATCTTAAAAACGTGAATAAATTGGTCAAAGATAATCTAGTTACTAGATTACCTAAAAAGAAATTACAATTACTTGACCACTGTATTTCTTGTTTAAAAGGTAAACAACATAAATCAAGTTTCAAACTTAAGACTCAAAATTCAGTAGAGACTCCTCTTCATCTTTTACACATGGATCTATTTGGTCCAATTATTGTAAAAAGTCTTGGCATGAAATCTTATTGTTTAGTCATCACAGATGACTATTCAAGATTCTAATGGGTCTTTTTCCTTGTTCATAAACATGAGACACCTGAGATCATAAAAGACTTTGTTGTGCAAACTGAAAATCTTTGTGGTAGAAAGGTTATAATCATTAGGTGTGATAATGGTACAAAGTTTAAGAATGCAACTTTGAAAGAATTTTGTGATCATAAGGGAATTACTAGACATTATAGTTCTCCAAGAACACCTCAACATAATGGGGTAGCTGAAAGGAAAAACATAACTTTAATTGAGGTTAAAAGGTTAGAAGCATCAAAATATCTGTAAAAAACTTTCCCGCCATTTACTTGTCAGGTCTGATCAATCTTCAAAGCCAAACACTCAATGTCTAGAATCAATAACAGGTTACGGAATCACAAGTTATTGATTAAGCTAATAAAATTAGAACAATGAATTCAACAATAGAAGTTATTATTTTCAAAGCCTTAAATGGCAGGAAAGTTTGTTACAGATATTTTGATGCTTGAATTCTTACATCTGAACTCCTCTCACCACTATTTATAGGCTCTAACTATTACATTATAACAACCCTTATGTTTATTCAAAAACCTAAAGTCTTCCTGATATTACAATCTAAGATTTAGTTCGAGTGATGAACAATGTTCACCTGAACTAAATATCTAACACTATACAATATGAAAAAGATCTTTGAAAGCTTCAGTCATCAATCCTTTATGCTCCACCAATCTCCCCCTTGGATGATGCTTCCAAAATCTTCATCTTGCTAGGTTAAGCTCCATTCCCATCTTCAAAATACTCATCATTCTCTATCTTCTGTCTCTTGTTCCCCTTCTGATCTTATCAACTTCCCAAGCTACAACCTCAAGAGCCATCCTTGTTTCTTTATCATTAGGTTGAAGTTTATCAAGTGGAAGGTTAAAAATAGTAAGAATATCATCATTAGAGAGCTCTCTTAGATCAGCATTTTCATAGAGCCTCTCATCCTCACCATCTTCTCTGCTCAGTACAAATCTCATAATTCTCATAATCTACCCACCATCTGAGTATCTTAGGCTTTTGATGCACAACCTTGACTTTCTTCATAGGAACAATAAACAAAGTCATCCTTTTCCTTTTTGCTCTGAATTTCTTTCCAAAGTTTAGCACATTCATGAATGAACGTCTCATAGTCATATCCATGAGCATATTAACCATGGTTCACCATCTTCAATTGACAGAGTTTTTTGGCATCTTCCACTGAGATTTTGTTGGGAAAATCAACGATTTAACCCAAGTTAATAAATCTGTTTATTAAAGTCTTAGTCGTTGAGTCTGAGTGACCTTGAGTCTGAGTGACTCTGAGTCTACGTGACTAGAATAAACTAAGGCATTGTGGAGCTGACTAGTCAGCTCCATAATTAAAAACGTAAGGCGTAACTTTAGGTAATTCTGTTAGATAAAATCTTCTATCTTTGTAGAAGATTTTCTAAGATTTATCCTTATCAAGCTCACTATTATTAAGTATAAATAGTGAGCTTGAACATTGTAAACCTTGCACCTTTCTAAGAAATATAACTGTGTGTTATAATCATTCTTTGTTATTATAAATTCCGCTATAATAATCTAAGAAACTGAGTAATCAATCGGTTCATAATAATTAACATCTAAATACTTATTTGTGATTGATTAGCTAGTGTTTGAGATCTTATTGAGACCTAACAACTGGTATCAGAGCAAATAAGATTTAAATTTTAATAAATTTATAAATCTTAAACGATCAATATATATAAAATCTCAAAAACAATGTCATCATCTTCAAATACACCTGTAATGGCTGGAAAAGGAATTCCTGTGTTCAATGGACATAATTTTGCCCATTGGAAACTTAAAGCTGAGTGGCATCTCTCAGGAATTCATGAGGAAATGATAAGAATAGTGACTGAAGGACCCATTATTCCAGGAAAGCACATTGATGAAGTCAAGGAAGGTGATAAAATTGTTCAACGTGCAAGATGGGTTCAAACTCCTAAATCACAATGGACAGATCAAGACAAGTTGTTGTCCAATCTTGATCCAAGAGCTAGAAGTATTCTAGGAAATGCAGTATCTGAACAAATATTCTCAAAGATAGCTGGCTGCAGAACTGCAAAAGAACTGTGGGACACTTTAATTGTGTCTTATGAAGGTGTTCCTGTTGTGAGAGAGCAAAGACTAAACAGTCTCATTACAAATTATGAAAATATCTATATGAAGGAAAAGGAGACTTTGGCTGACGTGTATACAAGATTTCAAATAATGTTGAACGATATGTCAGCTCTAGGAGTAACAAAGGAAGATGATGAAATATGTAAGAAATTTGTTGATATCTTACCTAACAAATTTGAATCTGTCATTACATCTCTTGTAGTCAGTGAGAAGCTGTCCACCTACAAGCTGCCTGGGCTCTTTGGACTATTGTTAAATTTTGAAGAATCTCAAGAAAGGAAAAAGATAAACAATAGACGAACTGCAAGGGATCCTGAAGCTGCATTAGTTGCAACAAGTAGAAGGAATAAAGAAATTTATTCTAAAGCTGACTCATCTGAGTCTGAGTCACACTCAGACTCAGAATCAGATGATGAAACTGAGGTCAAGAAACTACAAAGTCAACTTGCTCTGTTAACTATGAAGCTTGAACAGAAGACAGGCTACAAAGGAAAGAAACCTTTCGATCTGAAGAGGGTGAAATGTTTTAAATGCAATGAATACGGTCACATGGCTGCTGACTGTAAAGTAAAGAATGCTCAGACTGAACATATGGACGAGGTTGCTGAGAGGGCCCAAAGATATCGAAAGAAGTATCTTAAATACAAGAAAGGCACCAGTTCAAATACACAGAAACCTCAAACTGAGCAAAAGGCATTCTTTGCTGAAGAATGGCTAGATGAGGAACTGTCTTCTGATGAAGATGAGGAAGTGGTGGATAAATGCTTAATGGCATTCACAGAAGAAGTGACTGAAGCTGAGAAATCTGCCTCTCAGTTCGAGAAGGATCTGAAGGAAGCTGAGAGACTGAGTTGCAACTCAGACTGGAACAAGTCAAAACTTTATAAGGTACACAATTTTGACACTTATACAAATGAACAAAAACTTCAAATGTTTGAGTATATTTTTGTTGACTTGACCACCACATTAGAAGAACAATCTGAATTCAAACAAAAAATCAAAGATCTTGAAAATAATTTGAAAATTAAAGATGATAAAATAATTGAACTAGAAAGTTATAGAGTCCTTTTAAATGCTCAGACTGAAGCTTATAGTGATCTTGCAAAAGAAAATCATAAACTTAGAGAAGAAACTGAGCACTATAAAAGAATTTGTAAATCATAGTGCATATCATCCTTAAAAAATGAAGATTGTTTGAGCAGACAGGTACCCAAACAAGTACAAGCTGTGTTGGGTGAGGGATTCAGTTTGAAGAAGCATATGACTGAAGAAGAAGAAGAAGCTGAAAAAGCTGAAAGAGAAAAAATTGTTTTCAAACCAGAAATTCTTCCTAATACTTTCACATATATGAAAGGAGAAAAAATAATGATGTCAAATGCTTTTGTAAAACCTGTAATTTCCCAAGTTTCTAATAAAAGCAATTCTTCATCTTCTTCTCAGTCTGAATGTGTTAATTTATCTGAAACTGATAAAAATGTGCATGCTGAAAAAGATTCTGTGCATCTAACCAATAGATTGCCCAAGGTTGTGAGTAAACCTAAGAATCAGCACCCAATCAGTTCCAAAAGTCATGAAACAAAAACCATTGATAAACTGGGGAATCAATTGTTGGAACTGACTAACATAGTAAAAACTCTAGTCAGGAACAAATCACCTAATTACATCAGGCCCAAGACTCCTCCTAAGAGAATTTGCTACAATTGTGGTGAAAAAGGGCATGAAGTTGTGTTTTGTAAACAACTGACTCAGTCTAGGCCACAGAAAACCATCTTTCAAAAGTCAGGCTCACCAAAACGTTGGTCAGCTCCACATAAGTCAGTTTCACCACAATCTAGGTCAGTTTCATCAAAGTCAGACTCACCTCAAAAGCAAAGAAACACTTCTAAATCAAACACAATGTCTGTGACACCAACCAAGACTAAGTCAGTTTCTTCTCGAGTCAGTCTCAAAGATACTCCATGTAAATACTGTGGTGTCATAGGTCATTATTCTGTTAACTGCATGAAGGAAATAAATAAATGGAACTATGCCACCTCCACAACTGACTGCAAGACTGAACCTGAACTTAAACCTGCTTCAGTTCATGGATCCACTCTAAAGTGGGTGCCTAAAAGGAACTAATATTTTCTATTTCATGTGCAGGACTCTACAAAATGGTATCTAGATAGTGGAGCCTCAAGGCACATGACTGGAATGAAATCTTTTCTACAAGACTATAAAGAAGAAGATGGGCCTCAAGTGAGATATGGTGACAACGGGGTATCAGTGACACGTGGATATGGAAAAATTCATGCTGGAGCTGTCACTTTCAAGAGAGTTGCATATGTGGAAGGATTACAACATAACTTACTGAGTGTGAGTCAAATTACTGATGAAGACCATGAAGTCAGATTCAGGAAACAAGCTGGAATAATTACAGTGCCAAGGGAAAACCATTACTACTCGCCAAGAGAGAAAGAGATGTATTTTGTCTGGATCTGAGTACGGCCAATGATGAAGCTGAGACATGTTTATTCACAGAAACAAAAGAAGAACTTAATTGGCTATGGCATCAAAGGTTATCCCATCTAAATTTCAAAAATATAAATGCCCTGTCAAAAAAGTAATTGTAAGAGGTCTCCCTGAACTGACCTATACCAAAGACAAAGTTTGCTCAGCTTGTGTGCTTGGAAAGCAAACAAAGACGCAATTCCCATCCAAAATGTTGCATTCAATTGATGAACCTTTATGGATTTGTTTGGTCCAATTGGAATTGAGAGTCAAGGAGGAAAGAAATACACCCTTGTAATTGTTGATGAATTTACAATATTTACTTGGGTTATCTTCTTAAGGGCTAAAAGTGATGCAGCTGAAGAGATCATCAGTCTGATCAAAAGAGAACAGCGACAGAAAAACACTCTTGTTCGTCAGATGAGAAGTGACCATGGAACTGAGTTCAAAAACTCAGTCTTAATAGACTTTTGTGATCAATTAGGCATAGTTCAAAACTTTACCTCAGTTCGAACCCCTCAACAAAATGGAGTTGCAGAGAGAAGAAACAGAACTCTAATTGAGGCCGCCAGAACAATGTTGTGCTATGGAAACATGAAGATAAAGTTCTGGGCTGAAGCTG
>CAJVGC010000432.1:23238189-23290142 GCA_910822075.1 Senecio squalidus | reverse complement strand
AAATCCTCTGGGAATACGTCGGGGAAATCGCACACTACTGGCTTCTCTTCCAGCTTCTCAGTGTTATCCTTCTTCACAAGATGTGCAAGAAAGAGTGAACAATCCCGATTAATGTACTCTCGGACTTTCATACACGAGACGATATTAAGACGTTTCCCTGCCTTATTCCCTTGGACTAATATCGGCTCTCCATGCGGTAACGGAATACGGATCATCTTCTCGAAACATACGATCTCTGCACGATGCGTCTCTAGCCAGTCAATGCCGATAATTACGTCGAAACTACCTAACCTAATCGGAATTAAGTCCATAGGAAAAGAGTGGTCGTCGAAACTAACACTACAGAGTAACTCAGACGCATGCAAAAACTCACCATCAGGCAATTCTATCTCAAAGGAGGGTACTAAAGGTATAGACTTACAGGGAATCATAGTCCTAAACTCATCAGATATAAAACTTCTATCCGCACCAGAATCAAATAAGATAAACGCGGGTCGACCACAAACAAGAAACGTACCTGTGACAACGTGTGGGTCCTGCTGAGCCTCCTTGGCTCCCATAACAAATGCTCTACCACGGGGAGCATTACCAGCTGCAGCTAACCTAGGACACTTGTCCCTGCGATGCTCGGGAGATCCACATTCATAACAATTGCCCTTTGGGGTCTTACAGAAATTCTCGGTGTGCCCTAACTTCTTGCACCTACCGCATACCCAACAAGCCACATCTTTGGTGTGGTGCCTTCCACACCGATCACACTTCGGGTACTTACCCTGGGTACCCGATGCCACAGCAGCATAAGATTTCACAATTTGAGGAGCGTCATTCCTCCTAAACCTTTTCCTTGAATCCTCATTGCGGTTTCCACCACTCCGTTTCCCTCCGGAGTTTAGCTTAACAATCATCAGGGGTAACTCACCATCCCGAACCGCATTCTGAGTCAAAGTAGTCGCAATCTCAACCGCGCTCTGGAATGTGCCCGGTTTGTTGGATAGGACACTCTTACGGATTGCTTGGGGTAACCCGTGAGTGTAGCCGACCTATTCGCTTGAGTTCAGGTCGGACTAAGTGTGGGACCAGTTGGGACAAGGCGTGAAAATGCGAAGTGTACCCCTGGATGTCGGACCCAATCATGGTCAAGTTCCACAACTCATCTTCCAACTTCTGAATCTCAGATTCAGGTACATACTCAATGATCATCAACTCCTTCAGTTGTTCCCAAGTCATGGCGTTAATCTCCGCTCGGCCTCGCACATTCACGACCGAGTTCCACCAAGTCAAAGCCGTTCCTTGAAATACGAACGTAGCAAATCGGACTCGATCTTTGTCCGCACAGTCAATAGCGTCGAAAATAGACTCTAGCTTTTCCATCCACTGGAGCGTTCCAGTCGCTCCCTCATTGCCTTTGTACTCTGGGGACTTACAGCTCATAAAAGTCTTCATGGTGCATCCAGCACGCTGAGTCGAGCCCTCTGCCCGATTAATCACAACTTCGGGACCTTCATTATTAACAATCGGCTCGGGATTTCCGGAACCCGAACCATTACCTTGGGCGGTGCCCTCCTTCAGTTGAGCTACAAGCTCGGGCATCATCGCCTCTAGCTGCTGAGCAATGTGGGTTAGGTACATAACCCAATACAGATCTATACATATGAACCACGGGCAAAAGCTTAACGAGTGTATTAGAGGGGAGCCACCATGGCTTAGACACTTAAAACTAAGGCAGACCAAATTCACTGGGTAAACAAGATAATTAATAACATTCCGCATACATGCAGACAGTTTAAAATACTCAGACAGTTCAAAATACGCTTTACAGCCCAAAAGTATTTAAGACAAGGGCTACGAATAACTCACAAAACAACTTCAGCAAATCTCCGGTAAATACAATCACGGGACCACAATTCCACCGTCTAAGTGCCCTAAAACAGTAAATAATATAGTCTCAGTATCTCTATAAGTATAGTTCGGTTTAGCCTTGTCGGTTGAGATTAATTTAATATAATATTCCAACAATTTATAAGTCGAATAAGGATGACGGATTAAGAAGACGATGCTCCACGCCAGAAAAAGGCCGATGGCAAGATATCGATCTTTCACGTCAACAGCGACCGTTGGAAACAAGTGATAACTCCGAGTCGAGAAGAATATTAATACAAATGTTCATTATGTCGACCAAAATTAAGATGTTGACTTATAAAAGTCAAAGGTCAATTATGTTGACTTATGAAAGTCAAATGTCAATCATGTTGACTTATAAGAGTCAAATGTCAATTATGTTGACTTATTAAAGTCAAAATCAATTTAAAAGTCCAATTTGACACTTTGAATAATTTGGAGTCTTTTCTTACCAAAAGCAAAATGCCTTTCAAAACCATTTTATAAAGCTTGTCTTTAAAAAAACATATTTCGTTGAATTAAAACGAGGTTCAACAATTTGTGGCGAAGTTTAATATCGCGAAGAGGTTTAAAATGTCCATTTTAAGTAGTATTATGTCATTTTTGATTGCGTTGGCGTCTTTGAGTCCAAAGACGATGGTATTGTAAAATATGTTACTTTTGTATACCATTTATTTATATAAGTGTTTTAATGTCGTAAAAAGTCGTGAGTTGAAATTTCGGCAGCGCTTCCGCGTCATAAAATATTCGTCCAAATTTCAATCACTTTCCCGCTTAACAACCATTTCATTTTAAACCATGATTCATAATACATAATACCATATTAAGTTTAATACAATACTTTGGTTAACTTATATTTTAACATTATTGTCCAAACTTCAGTCCCATCCAAAAAAATACAACGAGTGTTGGTCTAATAATTAATCCTAACCGATTTCAAGGCTAAAACCGAATAATGAATATAATGAAATCGAAAGATTCACAAGGTTAGTAATTTATACCACTAACACCCGCTTGATTTGACAAGGATCTAGAACCAACTTCAGTGGTGTAGTGATGAGAATATCCGCCTCCAAAACACAAGACAACCACCGATAATTAGCAAAACGACGATTTTTGTGACATCAGACACATCCAGCCGCCGGCTGGGATAATCCAGCCGTCGGCTGGAGCTCCTCAGTCAGCTCCGGATTTTCGTTATTTTTGCGTTTTTAAGCGTTTTCAAGAGTATTTTCGGTAGATCTCGACATGCAACTTAAAAACCTTTAATAACATCCATAGATTTCTTCAAATAACATCTTTTTATATCAAGATCTAAGGTAAAAGTTTATAAAATTTATGTTTTTAGATAAATCTCCATGGAAACTTTTATAAAAATCTTTCTTTGATCTTTGATGATACATGCATGTAATAAAATGATAAAATGTAAATAAAATCAGTGAGTAAAAGTTATTATACCGCAAGAATAGAGTGTGTGATGATCTAGCTTGAACTTGAATGGAGGTTTTGATGAAGATTTAGACCCGAAAATGATGAAGATTTAGACCCGAAAATGATGAAGAACTTCAAGAACAACCCGGAAAATCACCACCTCTTGCTCCCTTTGATGAACACAACCGATTATTGTGATGTTTATGGAGATTTATTGGTGAATGATGGCTGGAAATCACAGCAAAGATGAAGAAAATAGAGAGAGTTTTGAGAGAAACACACTTTGTGTGTGTGTCTTTTGTGATAAGAAATGAAAGAAAATGTCAAGAATAGGTGATATTATCACCTTGGGACAGGAAATCTGGCAGTTTAGGGGTCAAATCGGGCTTAGCCTAGTGTCCCCAATCGATTTTCAATCAAAAATGAGTCACCAACACCTGTCCAGACACATCCAGCCCCCGGCTGGAGGGGCTCAGCCGCCGGCTGAAGCCCTGCCAGCTGCTGGCTGGTCGGCTGGTTTGGCAGACTTGTTTTCGACCGTGAAGGAGTTTCGTTCGTCGAAAGCTCCCGATTCTTTTTGCGTTGAACTTAGGAAAGTTCATAATTTGATTTACTTTATATTAGGTTCATTTAATATTATATTTTCACTTGCTGATTTTCGAGATTCGCACGATTTCGGTAAAGGAGTAAACAAGAGCGAAAGCACGATATCTCGAGGATAAAGGATGCGATAACCTACAAATTTGGCATAAACCTTCTAACTTATACTTATGAGGATACTAACTAAATGGCACTTAGATATATTAATATTATTTCGTCTCAGGGACGAATCAGCAAACACAGAAAACCCGATACTCAATAACAGTAAATCGTGAGCAAAACAAAGCGAAATACAAGGGTCGAAATCAATTGCGAATAAAATATAAATAATGACGGTAACTCAAGTACCTTAAATAGACGGGACGTCAAAAAGTTCGTATGATTTTCGATTAATGTTCGTGGATAAGGTTTATATGTTCGATTTTGGAATAAAAAGTTTGTGGCTGTCAATTGGAGTAACAAGTTCGTGGCTGTCAATTGGAATCTCAAGTTCGTGTAGATTTGATTACAAGTTCATCCAGATTTGATTACAAGTTCGTGAATTGATTACAAGTTCGTGAATTGATTACAAGTTCGTGCAGATTTGATTACAAGTTCGTGCAGATTTGATTACAAGTTCTTTCAGATTTGATTACAAGTTCGTGAACTGATTACAATTTGACATTTGTTGACTCGTTGATTCAAGTTCGTTTTGATTAATCTTCGTGAAAACAAGTTCGGCAGATTCTATAAACAAGTTCGTTAAGGATTGCACGTAAACAAGTTCGTCACATGTTCGTAGTAATTGTTCGTTCTTCATGTTCGTTTGTTACACCTGACTGTTGATGCTACATGTGCGTGGGCTGTTTTGATTTGGACTTGGGCCCGTTTTGATTTGGACTTGGGCCTGTAATGGATTTGGACTTGGGCCTGTAATTGATTTGAACTTGGGCCTTTAATTCTCTAATTGGACTTTTAATTTTCCAATTGGACTTAATTTTCTAGTTGGACTTTAATTGATTTTAATTTGGGCTTACTTAATTTGACAAATAGAATTACATTTTATTTCGAGGTCTTATAAAAGAAATGGAATCTTTAAAATTCGAAAGTCCACCCAAACTTATTAACGCTTCTCATTATTACGAATGGACTGACAAATTTTAATCTTACTGTAGATTCAACGACGTACATATGTGGTTGTGTACTCAAACAGAAGTCCACCCAAACTTATTAACGCTCCTCATATAATGTTATTGTGTTTTGAAATTCATAGTTAAAGTTGAAATCATGTGTTTTATTGTCTTATAAGATTTCGAAATTTTACATAGATAATAAAATCACAGATGATATATAATATAATCACATGTGATATGTTTACTATCACATGTGATATGCGTACTATCACATTTATGTCAAAAGAATGAAGGGAAAAAAATCGTCACTAGTCAATATTTTTCTAATTTTAGGTAATTTATACGTTTTATAGTAATTAACTTTTATAAAGTTTTAAGAATTGGTGTTAATATCACATGTGATATTATCGTTACAATTTCAATACCCCCCCCCCCCCCCCCCGCCCGACCAAAAAAAAAAAAGGTCGACGAAAGTATATAACACCACTGCTCTGATTAAACATAAAAATGAGAGGATCGCAACGCTATAATTTGTTTCGTCTAACGATTAACGGTTTGTGAGATAAATTAATTTATTTAAAAAAATAAAAGAAAAGTGGATTTTGGTTTTAATCTTAGTCATTAGATTAAAATGGAATAATGACCAAGATTGTGTCTTTTAGTCGTTAAAAAATTATGTGTCTCTATGATCATTACCCATAGTAATAATATATACTTAATTTTTGGGAAAATTACCAAATTATCAAAAGGGGTTATTTTACAAAATGTCAAAATTTAACAACTATTTTACAAAATGTCACGGAGTTCGCATATGCAAACCACTTAGCATATGCGAACTTCATTTAACAAAAAAAAACACTATGCTACATGACGTCATGAGTTAGCATATGACGTCATCTTGGGTATAAAAGGGGTTAAACTTTTGGTCAAAATCCCTAATCTCACATAGCATACCCAATTTTCTTCCTTTTTCCTTTTTACACGAACCCATTAATCGGTGAAATTGAAGGCAACCAATCAACGGAAATGGATCAAGGACACCCTAGACTTGATAATCAGGTATAAATTTACATGTTTTCGAAGTTTTTTTGTTTTAATTTGATGATATATGGCGTCGGTTGTTAGTTTGAATCAATTAGTGATGTTTTGTTAGTTATAAATACTATTTAGTATAATCTGAATTCTATAGAGTTTATTAACTATTACGTTTAGTTGTTGTTACGACTGAAAAACCCTAAAACTCCAAATCGAAAAGTTCGCATAAACTGGGTTGCTTATTATGCGAACTGGTCTGTTTTTTTTTTAAACTATGTGAACCCGGTATTTATTTTTATTTATTTTTTTATTAGTTTAACATGTGTGTAGGGTTTAGGGCTTTAGCTTGATATGCGAAGTTGGTTTTTTTAAGGCTTTAAGTCCTTAGTTTAATATGCCAAAATCCGTTCGTTTTGTTGGTTTTGCAGTATGTTCATGCGATAGTCACTATACGTGTATGTTCTATATAGGTATAGATATTAGACGTAGGTTGGAGTTGGTAGATGCTCGGTTACGCCTTTTTCAGAGTACGTGTTTTGGTTGTTGGCTTGATTTTGTGGATAGGAACAAGGACCCGTTTTTAGTTCATCTTTTTCTTCAGACTTTGGATACCCCGAAGGTCCCGTTGGACGAGGAGTTGGTATTTAGTGTGGGGGAGTTCACGTTGTTAGGTTTAAGCAAGAGGATTTTTGTATCATTGGGATGCGTTTTGGACTACGCGCATTCCCTTCGAATGGTGACATTCCGTTTTAGAGACGGGTATTTCCGAGTATAGATCCACGTACTTCACACGTGAAGGGTGATGTTGGAGCATAAAGGAGTGATGGTTGAAGCTTCCAAAGACTCTTCATCAAGTGTTGTGTCTTAAACATTTAGTTCGGGTGAACATTTTTCATCATCCGAACCAAATCATAGTTAGGAAATTCATGAAGACTTTAAGTCGGGTGAACTAACACTTCACCAGAGTTAAGTTCAAGTTCACCCGAACTAAAAGTTAAATGAAGTTTCATTTATTTGTTCACCCGAAGTGTTTTTAAATAAACATAAGGGTTGATGTAATGTAATAGGTATATTGTATAGCCTATAAATAGTGGAGATAGTGAGTCATTTGAGAAGAGCTTGAGTGTAAGTGAGATTATCATCTGTAACAACCTTTCCCGCCATTTATGGATTTTGAATGAAAGTTACCTTTACTAATTTCAGATTGATTCATTGTTCTTATTTCTCTAACTAAATTCAGTAACTCGTGATTCCGCCACCAGTTACTGATTCTAAACATAGGATTGTTGCTTTGAAGATTGATCAGACCTGACAGGTACAAAAACAAGTTTTTCAGAGACAAATTACAATCTCCATTTGAAAAACTACTTGATAGTTGTTGGTGGTATGTCTACAAGATGAGTTGGTCAAATGAAGATAAAAACTTTGGAAAGAAACTAGTTAGATGTACAGACCAAGGTGATGGTAAATGAACTGAAGACAAAGAGAGAAAGAAAGCTGGAGGAGGAGATGAATAAGAGACAGATGGAAAGAGTATTACAGGATGTTGGTGGGTCTTCTGCAACAAATGTTGAGGTCAACTTGGAGAGTCAAACAAAAGATACTCCAATTGTAAATCTTGTGCACAATGTTGAGGGATCTTCTGCACAATCTGCTGATCAGAGTCAAAATGTGACTTTGAAGTCTCTTGTTGAAAAATAGAGTCAAGAAGTTCATTTGAGGACAAAGGTGAAGCAAGAAGATGATCCTTTTGCTGAGTACATGGAGAAGGAGTCATGTTTTACAAACACTCAACAATAAGATCAATTACATGTTAAACCAAAGTCAACACGTCCTGATGACTATTATGTTGATGATCCAGCTATCACTGCTATGATTGAAGAGTTATCAAACTGGATAGATGATACAACATCAGATGGTGGTGATCTTAATCAGTATGGATTGCCAATTCGTTGTTGATACATAAACCCAAGGAAATGAAGGTGCAAATGGATCAAGAATCAAGAAGGTGACTCAAGAAGAGCTAAGGACAGAAAGAGAAGAGCTTCTGAGAATGAAGAAAGGCATTCTGCCACCTATTGTTGGTTAGGGGTTTGATTAGTATAGTGGTACTATACTGATTAAGAGAAAGAGGAGAACTGGAATTATGACTCAATCCTTTGACAAAACTGAAAAGCTAATGCAAATATCAGTGAAAGATGCCAGAAGGCTATGTCAACTGTAGATGGTGAATCATGGGTCATACTCACATGGATATGATTATAAAACGTTCATTCATGAATGTGCCAAAACAGACTTTGCCAACTTTGGGAAGAAATTCAAGGCTAAAAGGAAAAGGATGACAATGTACACAGCCCCTATGAAGAAAGTCAAAGTTGTGCAACAAAAGCCTATAATTCTCAGATGGTGGATGGGCTATGAGAATGATGAGATTTTTCTGGATAGAGAAGATGGTGAAGATGAGAGGCTTTTTGAAAATGCAGATCTAAGAGAGCTCTCAAATGAAGATATTCTGACTATTTTTCATTTACCTCTTGAGAAACTGCTACCTAATGACAATGAAAGAAGATAGGTACTGGAGGTTGTAGCATGGGAGGTGGATAAGATCAAAAGAGTTTCAAGGGCAGGAAGATAGATGCTTATTTTAATGTTTGAAGATGGGAATGCAGCTGATCCTAGCAAGATGAAGATTTTGGAAGCATCATCCAAGGTGAGATTGTTGGAGCATAAAAGGAGTGATGGCTGAAGCTTCCAAAGACTCTTCATCAAGTGTTGTGTGTTAAACATTTAGTTCGGGTGGACATTGTTCATTACCCGAACTAAATCATAGTTAGGATATTCATGAAGACTTTAAGTCGGGTGAACTAACTCTTCACCAGAGTTAAGTTCAAGTTCACTAGAACTAAAAGTTAATGAAGTTTTATTTTATTTGTTCACCCGAAGTGTTTTTAAATAAACATAAGGGTTGATGTAATGTACTAGGTAGACTGTATAGCCTATAAATAGTGGAGAGAATGAGTCATTTGAGAAGAGCTTGAGTGTAAGTGAGATTATTATCTGTAACAACCTTTCCCGCCATTTATGGTTTGAATGAAAGTTACCTTTACTGATTTCAGAATGATTCATTGTTCTTATTTCGTTAACTAAATTCATTAACCTGTGATTCCGCCACCAGTTAGTGATTCTAAACATAGGATTGTTGCTTTGAAGATTGAACAGACCTGAAAGGTGATCATATACGAGAGTTGTTTGGTGATCAGACTAGGTTTGCTCGGATTTCTGACGCGGATGCGGTTAGGGTTTGTTTGTTGCTGTTGGTGCATCACGGGTTTATGGGAGTTCAGGATGACATTGCCATATTGGAGGTTATGTTATGTTTAGTTGAGGATTTCGAGTCTTGGAACTCGTTTTCGTGGGGATCTTTCTTTGGGCACAGGGACATCGGTGCCTTTCCAGGGCGTTGGTGAAACACAAATGTATTATGGAGATACGCAAGGGTATGTTGGCGTCGACGAAGCCGCAGAAGAAAGGCCAAAAGGAATACCACTGGAGATACAACATTGGAGGATATGCGTTTAGGGTATGTAATTTAAACTTTAATTCATATTTTAGTTATTAATTTAATAATTTTTAACTTAGAAACAACATAACTTGAGTTTGTGTTTGATTTTGTAGATATGGATATTCGAGACGTTCCCGGGGGCGAGGGGTTTTTCTAGTTACAGGGAGACTATACCACAGGCACTTGGATGGCGCATGCGCACCAATTTTTTGTGGGAGTCGTGCTTGGCTTTCTTGATTTTGAGGATGTAAATTATTTTACTATAAACTTTTTTTTGTATTTAAAAATAATTAGTTTGAATATTTATATTTTGATTTAAATATATAGGAAGCCCATCATCCGCTTGAGATTATACCGACCGAGCGGGAGGCTGCGGCCGATTGGTATCAGGCAAGTAGGCGATTTTTTTATGGGGTCGAGGAGGTTGTGGTGGAGCCGGAGGTTGTGGTGGAGCATGTTGTGGATGATGTGGCTACCACATCTAGCCCACGTAGGGGTGTACACCGACGGTCGGGTCTTCTTGATGACATTGTGGAGCCTTCTTCGAAGAAGGATCGAGGTCCGGAGACGGCTGATAAGACGGGACCTCAAGATGTTGATCGGTGGACATTGTTGGAGGGTAGTATGATGGCTCATGAAGCTCGGGAGGTTCCGGAGACGGCTCGGGAGGCTCGTACTTCTGATTTGGAGCGTCGGATGACGAGCTCGGAGGGTCATCTTCATGTAGTGGAGCTCCTTCTGGGTATAGTTTCACCTCAGGTTGACCCGTCGACACCAGGTTTCGATCGCATGGAGGATATGGAGGATCGTATCTCGATAATACTCTTTAACACATATTTGTAACATTATTTTGTTTCGCATGTTTGTAATTTATTAAAAAATGTTTTTTACGCAGGTCTTTATGTAGGATTTAGCGGGTTTGTTTGTTTACCGAGACGATGCTATTGAGCAGCCGAACGAGCATGTTGACCCATTCGATAGATCGCGTATGCAGGCACCAGGTTTAGCTCGAGGTCGTGATCGGCGAACGGTTCGTATTCCTCCTTATTTATGTGATTATATTATAGCCACTCTCTGCCAGACTGCCACACCCTCCACTAGACCATTACCCGAGACACGTACACGATCACTTGTACACATGTCATCACCTAGACCATATTTTTCTCCATCTTCACCACCACCACCACCATTATGCTCGTCGCCACCATCACTTAGACCACAACAACTACCATCACCACGTAGATCACCGTCACCCATACCCATGGCATCATTATAATCACCACCACTTGAGCTGACATCATTATTACCATTGTGACAACCGTCAAAATATCAGGTGCATTTTACACTCTATGTCTCTTTAAAAGTCAGTCACTGTCTTTAACCGTACTTTTACCGGAAACGCGTCAGTGTCGGAATCACTCTCGGAATCAAATTATATAAGTCCTAATACCAAGAAAACACCTAAGGAACTTTCCTAAGTTCATAACGTATCATAATTAAGAACTTATAGTTAACGCAAAGGTCCAACGAAACAAAACGCAAAAACGAAAAATCAGAAAATAATTACAAAAATGGTCCAGGACGCCGCACACCCCCCTTGTGCGACGTCCTGAAGGTGCTAGTCCGAAATTTTTTGAATTTTTGAGACTTGTCTCGATTTATACAAACTTAATACCAATCACAAACGACTTTTATCCATCATTACTGCCATTGCCAGTCCCCAAACCCCTATTATCATTATTTTCTTTATTTCCTTTTCATTTTTCATTTACATTAAACAAAAACACACACGCACACACAAGTTTTTCTCTCAAAACCTCTCAAGAACGTCACCATTTCCAGTGATTTCCAGCCACCTAAATCCACTTTTCAACCATCAAAAATCGTTTAAACATCAAGGGAAGCAAGAAGGATCAAGTTTATTTCGGTTTCAAAGCTTTCTACCGATTTTTGGAGCTCAAATCCGTCCAAAAACATCATCCATCCACTTTCATCCGGTAGAAATCATTTTCTTATCTTTATTTACTGTTTTTACATCTTGCATGGATGATCTATGGATTAAAAACAAGTTTTTATAAAGATTTATACCACTTTTTGGACAAAAACGATTTTTAACCGAAATAACATTTAGATCTAGGATTTTATGGTTAAAATGGTTTAGAAACTGTAAATATACTATTTTATGAAGTATCTACTAAATGCATGTCGAAATCTATGGTTGGAATAAACGTTTTTGCAAGAAAAACACAAAATGAGAAGCTGACCACGACCTGTGCGCCGTTCCAAAGGACCAGGGCGACGCAGCGGGGCACTGGGGTGTTCTGTGCGCCGTTCCTAGGGTCCAGGACGACGCACAGGGCTGCTTTCCTTCCCGAAATGTTGTCGTTTGGTCGTTTTAAACTATTGTACACCGCTGATTTTTCGTGACTAGTACTTTGGGACTGAGAACAATGAAATATACATATTCATGACCTTTTGTTGGACTATTTGGACTAAAATGAACTCGTTTGATATGATTATGTGATATATGTATTTTGTGAGCAGGAAAGTGACTTTCGATTTTGGACATGAAATTTGGGCGCGAAAGCGCTGCCCAAATTTCGTTAGAAAATCCAAACCACTTCAGCGATCAAAATCTATGTATCATAATAATAAAAACGTTAACTTTGGACTTTTGGACTAAAACATAACGATAACCGTTTCGGACTATTTTTGGACAACTGGACCTTGACACTTAAAGTTTAACTAAAATTCATCTATTATACATTATATATAATAACATAATGAGATCATAACACTTAAACAAACTTGGTATTTTTAGGCTTTCCGTGATTCCCGGCTCTCCTTTCCGACCGTTTTCCCGTATTCGCTATCTTCGTAACCCGTGAGTTACACCCCTCTACTTTTATATTTTAAGTACTCTTTTTGGGGGAAACATGATATCTAAACTGTTTATGAACTATGTCTTTTATGTACAATGACTTTGATGAACTATGTCTTTTACGAACAATGAACATTTATGAACTATTTGACATTTTGACTTATATGCGTAAAACTATTTTTAGACGCCCTATGTGGCACCTTGGACATTTGACATCTTGACTTAAACTATGATTGTTTGATTGTACTTGGACAAACCCTTGATGAGAATATAAACTCCGTAAGAGCCTACTATCAGTTTTTGGACAAAAATTACATAAGTTGCCCTAGTTTTTCAGACATTTTCACACTATTAGCTTTAAGCCGTTGGTAATTATGGGTATCGATACTTAGGAGAAGTCACTCCTTACTTTAGGCTAGCTACCTGGGTACATATTACTAGAACAGACAAACCTCGTCGATAGTGCGAGGTCCGGGCAGGATCAGACCAGTTAATCGGTTTAGTGTGAACTACTGAACTCTTACGTTATATTATGCCAAGTGGTTGATACAATTCAAAAATCATATGTTATTATTATTACGCATATACATACTTATCGTCTTACACATGTGGATTATTCCACCGCTGAGGTAATGACAACTTTTACTTATCGTCTTACACATGTGGATTATTCCACCGCTGAGGTAATGACAACTTTTACTTATCGTCTTACACATGTGGATTATTCCACCGCTGAGGTAATGACAACGTACATTTATTGTCTTGCTACGCAACTTGACCTTTTACAAATATTGAGCTATTTGTCTATGATCTACTATAAAAGTATATATATTTTAAGCGCCTTTATCCGCTATCTTTCTTTTAAGAAAATCTTATACTTATATATACTTGTCGGAACTCTTGTCGGAACTTTTGTCGGAACTTTTGTCAAAACTTATAAATTGTAACTCACTCACTACGTTATGTAGTTTGACACTTTATCTCATGTTTCAGGAAACTAAGCGTAAGTCATGAAGTGCATTGCTCGGGCGGGTCAAGATGGTTATGTGAAGTGTAATTCGGGAGAAGACCTTTGTCATTTTGGGAAATTTTAACAAACATTTTATTATGTATTGTTGTCTTAAACATTGTGTATCTTGGTTGTATCTTTTGAACATGTGAACTTTTTCAAACTTTATATTTTAATGACTTGAACCGTTAACCCTTTGTTATAACTCGTGAAATGATTCTTTGCTCTTCACATCTCGTGTTTCCGCTTTAGCGGGGTGTGACAACCATCATTACCATCCACCGCATCACGGGGACTACACATTTCACATACCATCGTCGCGACCACCACCACCATCATCTTCATCATCGGTACCATCTTCATTATCATCGTCGGTACCATCATATTCATCATCATCACTACCATCTTCATCATCGTTGGTAGTATCTACCACGAGATCCCACACACCCTTTGCACGACGAGGGGGATCGGGCCCGGGAGGAGGACGAGGGGGATCAGGCTCCGGAGGTGGACGAGGGGGACCGGGCCCAGGGGGAGGGGGAGGGGGAGGGGACCCGGGAGGCCGTCCACCAAATTTCATTTATTATGTGTCGTTCAAAGACTTCTATACATCTACTGCGAGTGCGTGTTACCTGTCATTACCCAACTCGAGCTTCCGATACACGAGAGACTTTTGGCGGGCACTTATGGGAGACATTGTGAATGGTTGGATCGATGACCCGGTATGTATTATTTAATTGTTATTTAGTTAATAAATGTATTTAATCTTGATTATATTATTGTTTACTAATTTTTCTTCTTACTTTTTAACAACACTTGTTGACTTGGTGTCACTATCTGTATAAATACAGATCCAACACCTGTACAGAGTGGTTGGATAATGAAGATGTTGGACAAGGAGCACTCCAGCCCTGGTTTTTTCACAGACGGGAATCAAGAGCCGTGGACGGCTTGGGGGACTGTAGATTATGTGAGTAAAGTTATATTGAAAATTAAATTATTAAAATAGTATGTTTATATAGTAATAATATTAATATATTGAATACCATTAATTTTGCAGGTTATGATGTCGGTGAATATCGACAACACTCACTGGGTTTTGGCGATTTTGGACATGCTAACGTGGAGGGTCAGTATCTTCGATAGCCTGTCATCGAAGGTCGTCAATCCTAGTGTTGCGGAGAAATTTGATAGGTTTGGGCGATGGTTGCCTAAGTTTTTGGATGATATCCAGTATTGGGAGATATCGGGTAGGGACCGCTGTACGATGATAGAGTTGACTCTAATTGGTGAGGAGGTCCTGATTCAGAGAGGTCTCTTAGGTGATTGTGGTATTTGGGTGATGATATATATGTAAAACACGATCACGGGTTGGCGTATGATGTCGTGTACAGATGCGACGAGTGTTGCAAAGAACTATCGATTGCGTGTTGCTGGTGGTTTTTTTTTACATTTATGATGATCATACACCCATACCCAGACCCGCCGGTCAAGCCCCTTACTAGCTCCGCTGATGCGGTTAGGGAGTAGTACTTTATTTTTGTTATGGATTTTTATGTAGATTTTGGTTATGGATTTTTGTTTAGATTTTGGTTATGGATTTTTGTATAGATTTTGGTTATGTACTATATAAAAAGAACATAACGTAACAAGTAAAACAAACAAGAACATGACGTAACAAGAACAAACAACAACATTACATAATACCTAAATACAACTTAAATAAAACATAAAACATAAATAAATAAAAACTTACATAAAACATAAATAAATAAAAACATTACATAATACCTAAATAAAAAGAACATGACGTAACAAGTAAAACAAACAAGAAGTGTTTTAAGTACGTTTCGCATAGAGCTTACGAGCCATGTTTGTTCGAAATTTCATTAAGGTTTCTTTGTAATATGATCCTTCTTCTAACATCACTGGTTTGCATGTAATGAGATTTTGTAAAAACATACAAAGAAACACTCCAGAATTTTCCGCGATTGTATAACATTGATTGGTATGTGCGAATCGTTATTCCGGACAAAAGACGTGCATTCAAACACTCGAAAATGCCTATAGTACTGCTCCAGTACGAAGTTCGTGAGGTGCCGTTGATTCTAGTTTTTCTCCACGTGGACAATAGTTAGCCCAATTTAAATAAGTCTTAAAATATTGTTCATAATGTGAGAAAAGACAGCTTCGTTCTGTATTTGATATATATGATAGATTTGTGTCATAAATTTTATAAACATGTGTTCTCAAGTCTAGATGAAGTAGACACCAATATTATTCACGGAAACATACCGGGATTAGTACCTACAAAATGAAAATATATAATTATTTTCATTATATTATAATAAAGAACATTAAATGAGAAAATACTAACGTTCTTCATTTTCCAAAGTGCAGGGTAAGGACCGATACTTCCATCTCCATATTTCACAATATCATTAGGAGATTGAAACTTAAAGTTTCTATTAAAAGATGTTGGCAAGACGGCCCATTGCGCAGGACAATTCATCGCTATTTGTTGACACAATAATACTCGTGTAATCCAAGCGTCTATATGCTGATAAGAAAAAACAACCTTGTATGTAACGACCCAAAAATATTTAAGGACTATATTTGTAATAAGATTTAAGTAAAGAACTTAAGTTGTTAAGTTTGTGGTCAAAAAGGACTAATTGTGTAAGAATGTGGCATTTTGGGCCAAAGTTGTCATTTTGACAAAGTAGAGGGTTATATATGAAAAAATTTAAATTAAATCTTACTTAATAGGGAAGTAAGTTAGAAAGAAATAAAAAAAGGTATTTGTTTGTGTGCGTGAGATTGTGATAGAAAGAAAAGAAAGAAAAAATAATATAAGTCAGATTGTGATAGAAAGAAGGAAAGTATATTTGTGCTCCTGGTGTCGAGGGGATCATTTCGGTATAATCGAATGTTGGTTTCGTGAAGTTTTGTTTCGGACCGTATAGAAAACCGGAGTATAATCGAGGTATAACGTGTTTCTTTCGTTTATATATTATGTGTTGTTGTTTTGCTAGTGTTTTATAAGAGTTTTGTAGAGATTAGTTAATTTATGAAACCTGCAAGTATGGAGGTGTTGTTTGAGGTTGAAGATGATTCGGTTGGTATAGTTACGCTAGAACGTAACTGTAGTTACGCTAGAACGTAACTGTAGTTACGCTAGAACGTAACTGTAGTTACGCTAGAACGTAACTATAGTTACGTTAACGTCACTGTGATCAGTTCCTCAAGTGTGTAAAAAAATCATTTTCGTGGTGGAATTTCATCTTTTGGTGGTAGATTTCGATATGTAATGATAGAGACATCAAAATACATTATAAAAGACAATTTCGTTGAGGTCTTGTGCTAGTTTAGTGTGGCGCAAGTTGCATATTTACTGCCCCGGCAAGTGCTCCTCATCCGTCGGTTGAGTGGTCGGAAGGAAGTTCTTAGTTTACCGTTAAGCTAGTTAGCGCTAATCGTTGTGAGTTGTTACGGTCTTATTAACAGGCATCTTATGATCTAACTAGATTGATCATGACAAGTGTGGCGAGGACGTTGCTTATGGATTGGAAACTTAAGGTGACTTACAAACCCCTTTTTCAACTATTTTTGATACATGTTTTTCGGGGAAAATACGAGTACTCAAACGGTATTGTTTAAATGCTATTTTACGATTGTTATCGCAAACTTATTCTATAAGCGTTATATGCTAGTTTGCATACTTATAACGAGATACTTTTATGCTTGAAACATATACTTTATACATGGATTGTATACGCATGAACACTTAAACTAAAACATAATTTAGCATTGTTGAATGTTTTGCCAACATGCTTTGATCACTCTAGAAACTTATACATATACTTATTGTCTTACACATGTGGATTATTCCACCGCTGATGTAATGACAACATATACTTATTGTCTTACACATGTGGATTATTCCACCGCTGAGGTAATGGCAACATATACTTATTGTCTTACACATGTGGATTATTCCACCGCTGAGGTAATGACAACATATGCTTATTGTCTTACACATGTGGATTATTCCACCGCTGAGGTAATGACAACATATGCTTATTGTCTTAGACATGTGGATTATTCCACCGCTGAGGTAATGACAACATATGCTTATTGTCTTACACATGTGGATTATTCCACCGCTGAGGTAATGACAACATATGCTTATTGTCTTACACATGTGGATTATTCCACCGCTGAGGTAATGACAACATATGCTTATTGTCTTACACATGTGGATTATTCCACCACTGAGGTAATGACAACATATGCTTATTGTCTTACACATGTGGATTATTCCACCGCTGAGGTAATGACAACATATACTTATTGTCTTACACATGTGGATTATTCCACCGCTGAGGTAATGACAACATATACTTATTGTCTTACACATGTGGGTTATTCCACCGCTGAGGTAATGACAACATATACTTATATTCTTACACATGTGGATTATTCCACCGCTGAGGTAATGACAACATATACCTATTGTCTTACACATGTGGATTATTCCACCGCTGAGGTAATGACAATGTGATACTGCTAAAATTCCCGACACTTCCAAGTGACATTAGTTGCTATTAATCCCTTTGGAAAGGACCATTAGTAATATGTGGATAGCGCTATTAGGGTAGTGAGACCCTCACAACAAAGTCAAATAACGATTGTGCACTATTATTAATTGGGTAGGCTTTGAGGCTTGGAAACAAAACATTGTGAAACACTAGGATCGTCACATAGTCGTACACTATGTGGTCGATGCCTACATACTTTATATGCCACGTTACCTGGTTAGGTACAACACGCATATGTAAACTTTTATACTTATACTTTAATTATACTAAATGTTTTAATAGTCTTTACTATTTATTGACTCGCCAGCTATATGCTGATACTCTTTTTCCAAACCCGTCTTTTGCTCGTAGGTCTCTTAGACGTGCTTGTTGAGGCGGGATTACTTGGGGTAGCTTGATATCCCCACTGTTTATCATTGTTGAATGATTAATGTTTAACATTTTTATAATGTGAGTTTTAACGTAACGAATGGTTTAATTAATGAAATAGTTTTACGAACCGCTAATCCCGTTTTCGTAACGTTTTCCGCTGTGTTACTTTCGATTACATAAAAAGTTTTTGTTAAACGTGATTTTTGAAACCCAGGACATTACAAGTTGGTATCAGAGTCGCGTTGCGAGTGAACTGAGACCAGTGTTCAGACTCGTACAAAGACGCGGTTCAAATTTTTAAAAAGAAAACCTTGACCTAAGTTGGGAAGGGTGTCTGATGAGAGTTTTACGTTAATGCTATTCGTTTCTAGAATAGCGGTTGTTTCCGTTATTTATTTCTGTTCTAGTATTGATCTAAGAAGAAGAATTTTGTAAACGTTAATGCTCGTTAAAAAGTACTCGTGTTTTTATTGTACTCAAGTTAAAGGAAATGCATTGGTGGTGCATAAAGAGAGTGACGTCTTTAGAATTTGCTGAGTTAGTAGAGCAACTAGGGGGCTATAAAACTCAGAATTGAAATGTCATATATATAAGATGATTATATTATAATCCCTTCGAATTTGAAAGACGTAAAGATCCGTTAGTTGTTATTAATGGGTTCGATGTTAAGTGTTGCTATGTTTATAGATGAACATAAAGTTTGATATGTTACTTGTATACGGATAGACATTGGATAGGTGAGACATTGTGTGTCTCGATGTAAGCCTGATTTAGATAGGCTAATGTTGGAATGAAAGAAAGAATTATGAATTTAATCTTTTGTTTATTATGGCAAGTAGATATTTGGTATAATCGAATTTTGAGCCCAAGTGTGTTATACCTAATAGTTCGATGGAATTTACTTTAGAGGTAAGTATAACGGTAGAAATCCGTATAATGAGATAAGTTTATTATTTGTCCCATTGGTATATTAAGGATGATTTTCTCTATATCTTTATCTCTGGTGGAAATGATCTAATGATTAGTGATAAAAAAATCTCGTTAAAGCACATAGAGAATTAAGTACTAGAATTTAGTAAGATTTCTCTAATTAAAACAAAAGAGGGTTTAGAATGAATGTGTATCATTTACGTTTCATTCCATCGAAAGACACGAGGAAATTTTGAAAGTGAAAGATGTTGATCTAAGTTGGAAACATTTATACGTTTTCGGAATTGAAATTTATTGCTAAGGTATCTTATTGTATAGTTCTGTCGAAATTGTTAGAAATGATAAAGCAGTTTTAGGAATTGCTTAAATTGTTGGATTTAATTTCTCACTTTGAAATAGTACCATAACTATTTGTGTAATAAAGGACGGTATATAGAAAGTGAATATAGATTTTTAGAAATATTGATTAAAGATAGTGTTAAGTATAAAAATCCTTTACTCATGATGAGTGATTGAAAGAATTGTGATAGAGGAGTAGTTATTTCTCTAAGGTTGATTTGTGCTAAAGTTATCTTTAATAAGAGCGGAAAGGCAAGATGTTCCTTAGATAATTTTTAGAACCATGTGTGGTTAGTACGAGTTCTTAGTGGTGTTAAGAATTCTATTCGATTATGAAGAGTTGATGTATATACTATGCATGTGAGATATAGTAAGAATTTTGGTAATGATTTAGTGTTCCTATTCGAAGATAAGAATAAGTTAAAAGAAGATCATGATAAGATTTGAATTTCTATAGTAGTAATTCTTGTAAATTATCTTTGATGAGATCAGATATAAACTTAAGAATTGTTTGAATTTAAATATGACTTAAGGAATGGAAAATGATATTAAGTCTTGATATTTCCATCTATTTTGAGTTTGATTCCGGGACGGAATCATTTTAAGGATGGGAGAATTGTAACGACCCAAAAATATGTAGGACTATATTTGTAATAAGATTTAAGTAAAGAACTTAAGTTGTTAAGTTTGTGGTAAAAAAGGACTAATTGTGTAAGAATGTGGCATTTTGGGCCAAAGTTGTCATTTTGACAAAGTAGAGGGTTATATATGAAAATTTTTAAATTAATTCTTACTTAATAGTGAAGTAAGTTAGAAAGAAATAAAAAAAATAGGTATTTGTTTGTGTGCGTGAGATTGTGATAGAAAGAAAAGAAAGAAAAAATAATATAAGTCGGTTTAATCTTTCGGCGGTGATTCGGTATTCATTTATCGTCGGAAAAATAAATGGAAAGTATATTTGTGCTCCTGGTGTCGAGGGGATCATTTCGGTATAATCGAAAGTTGGTTTCGTGAAGTTTTGTTTCGAACCGTATCGAAAACCGGAGTATAATCGAGGTATAACGTGTTTCTTTCGTTTATATATTATATGTTATTGTTTTGCTAGTGTTTTATAAGAGTTTTGTAGAGATTAGTTAAGTTATGAAAACCTGCAAGTATGGAGGTGTTGTTTGAGGTTGAAGATGATTCGGTTGGTATAGTTACGCTAGAACGTAACTGTAGTTACGCTGGAACGTAACTGTAGTTACGTTAACGTCACTATGATCAGTTCCACAAGTATGTAAAAAAATCATTTTCGTGTTGGAATCTCATCTTTTGGTGGTATATTTCGATATGTAATGATAGAGACATCAAAATACATTATAAAAGACAGTTTCGTTGAGGTTTGCGCTAACTTAGTGTGGCGCAAGTTGCGTATTTACTGCCCCGGCTGGTATTCCTCAATCGGCGGTTGAGTGGTCGGAAGGAAGTTCTTAGTTTACTAGTTAAGCTAGTTAAGCGTTGATCGTTGTGAGTTGTTACGGTCTTATTAACGGGCATCTTTTGATCTAACTAGATTGATCATGACAAGTGTCGAGAGGACGTTGCTTATGGATTGGAAACTTAAGGTGAGTTATAAACCCCTTTTTCAACTATTTTTGATACATGTTTTTGGGGGAAAATACGAGTACTCAAACGGTATTGTTTAAATGTTATTTTACAATTGTTATGGTAAACTTATTCTATAAGCGTTATATGCTAGTTTGCATACTTATAACGAGATACTTTTATGCTTGAAACTTATATTTTATACATGGATTGTATACGCATGAACACTTAAACTAAAACATATTTTAGCATTGTTGAATGTTTTGCCAACATGCTGTGAACACTCTAGAAACTTATACATATACTTATTGTCTTACACATGTGGATTATTCCACCGCTGAGGTAATGACAACATATACTTATTGTCTTACACATGTGGATTATTCCACCGCTGAGGTAATGACAACATATACTTATTGTCTTACGCATGTGGATTATTCCACCGCTGAGGTAATGACAACATATACTTATTGTCTTACACATGTAGATTATTCCACCGCTGAGGTAATGACAACATATACTTATTGTCTTACACATGTGGATTATTCCACCGCTGAGGTAATGACAACATATACTTATTGTCTTACACATGTGGATTATTCCACCGCTGAGGTAATGACAACATATACTTATTGTCTTACACATGTGGATTATTCCACCGCTGAGGTAATGACAATGTGATACTGCTAAAATTCTCGACACTTCCAAGTGACATTAGTTGCTATTAATCCGTTTGGAAAGGACCATTAGTAATATGTGGATAGCGCTATTTGGGTAGTGAGACCCTCACAACAACGTCAAGTAACGATTGTGCACTATTATTAATTGGGTAGGCTTTGAGGCTTAGCAACAAATCATTGTGAAACACTAGGGTCGTCACATAGCCGTACACTATCTGGTCGATGCCTACATACTTTATATGCCACGTTACCTGGTTGGGTACAACGTGCATATGTAAACCTTTATACTTATACTTTAATTATACTAAATGTTTTAATAGTCTTTACTATTTATTGACTCGCCGGCTATATGCTAATACTCTTTTTCCAAACCTGTCTTTTGCTCGTAGGTCGCTTAGACGTGCTTGTTGAGGCGGGATTACTTGGGGTAGCTTGATATCCCCACTGTTTATCATTGTTGAATGATTAATGTTTAACATTTTTATAATGTGAGTTTTAACGTAACGAATGGTTTAATTAATGAAATAGTTTTACGAACCGCTAATCACGTTTTAGTAACGTTTTCCGTTGTGTTACTTTCGATTACATAAAAAGTTTTTGTTAAACGTGATTTTTGAAAACCAGGTCGTTACATTGTATTATTGAAACTTTTACATATATCATTGTGATTAACAAAAGGTTAGAAACATACCCTAAATCCCAATGAATTATTATCGGTTAATCCTAGAAATACACCAAAACACATTCTACTACATCTATGATCCCCTAGGTATTTAATATGCCAGTAATGTTCACTGGGAGCGAAATCCCCAACGTGATAGAAATCCTCAACGGTAGCAGCTCTAACACTTACATTGAAATCCATATTAGGAATTACGTTGTCTCAAAGGCTAACGACCCCTACTTCAACAATCGTGTCTTCTATTATTGGATCATCTTCGTTCTTTTCTATATCCCTAATTTCTTCTTACATCTCACGAATACATTCTTGTAAGTATACAATTCTTTGTCTTTTGAGAGACATAACTGCGAAAGTAAAATTGTAGTGATAAGTGTTTGAGACAAGATACTCAATTTATAGGTATGTCCAAAAAAGTACATTCAACGGTCAAATTTACAGTGTCTACTTATATCATAATAATTCACCTCGCATAAATGAATAATGTGAGGTGTAATCAATTATGTGAAATCCGTACAAAAAGTACATTCAACGTTCAAAATTACAGTGTCATGTCAAATCAGACTTACATTTTGTACAAAAAGTACATTCAACGGTCAAAATTACAGTGTCTGGTCATATCATAATAATTCACTTCGCATAAATTAATAATGCGAGGCGTAATCAAGTATGCGAAATTCTTACAAAAAAGTACATTCAACGGTCAAATTATAGTGTCTAGTCTTTTCAAATTTAATATTCGTAAAAATAGTACATTCAAAGGTCTATTTAAGCATCACCAAAGCTCTCATATTTTTATCTTCAAAATTCAAACAACATTATTTTCCATTTTACGCACACAACCATAATGAATTCAAATACACACCGAAGACAAAGACTTGAAGATCTCATTGAAGAACTCGCCAATCTAGACGAGCGAAGACAAGTACTACGAGACGAAATTGAACGGCTCCTAGCTGATATTCAACAGCATGAAACGTAATCTTCCCAAAATATGGATAGCGATGAAAAACCAATTGTGTTAGCGGCAACTGTTGAAGAATGTTTTCTTCAAGTGGATAGAGGGAAAGGTGACGAAGAACAATATTGCTATATTGCTTATTTAGAAAAAAAAATTCAAGTGTTGTAGAAGGTTCTGGGGCGTTTTGCTTGGACGCACGCAAGACAATGCTTTGTGGGAGATGGTAACTTTTACATTTTTAAATTTTTACAATACCAAAATTAGTGTTGAATCTTGATTATAAATTGTGTATGTTTATTTTGTGAATAACAACATGTTGATGCTTGGATAAGACGGTCACAAGTACTTCATAAAAAAACCATAGAGAGGGAGAATATGTTGAAGCTTAGGTATGCAGTGATGCCATCTTTTTTCAACAATGACTTTGTTGAAGATAAATGGAAAAGAATTGTTAAAACAACAACAGGAAGTTTGAAGATTTTCTCTGCTTGGTGGGAAGTTGACATAGTCCTTATTCCAATAAGTTTTCCAAATGAGCACTCGTTCCTTCTACAACTTAAAATTTCCACTCTTGAATTGACCATTTTTTACAGAGAATTAGCAGAGGTTCCGGATACCCATTGGTCTCGTATCATGACTTATTACAAAGAAAACCTCGTAAGGTTTTTGGAAGAAATCAATTATACGCGTAGAGGACCAACACTAAATGCCCGAAAACCATTCAGATATGTCGCTAGAGTTACCAAATATCCAAATAGTAGACAAAATTCAGCTTTGTTTATCTGCTTGTTTATACACTACGTACCAACCAATAAACAAGGGAGATAGTTACTGCTGATGTCTCTAATGAGTAAGTGGAGGTATTCAGAGAAGGGATGACAAAAGTCTTCTATGCAAAACGTATCGACCGTACTGTTGGATAGAAAACTTTCTTATATTTTTGTACATTTTGTTGTTGTCTTATTTCAATTATTGTCTTAATAATGCTCTTGTATTTTCAATATTATGTTGTTTCCTTTAAATCAAAGTTCTATTAATAAAGTTGATTTGTATTTTCAATTGCGTTTTTCTATTTTAAAATATCAAAAATTGAGTTGTATTAATTAAAAAACAATCATTTATTCAACTTAAGTAACAAAAACAATTACAGTGTTATGTCAAATCAAACTTACATTTCGTAAAAAAAGTTCATTCACCGGTCAAAGTTACCGTGTCTGGTCATATCATAATAATTCACTTCGCATAAATGAATAATGCAAGGTGTAATCAATTAGGCGAAATCAGTACAAAAAGTACATTTAACGGTCAAAATTACAGTGTCATGTCAAATTAAACTTACATTTCGTACAAAAAAGTACAATCAACGGTCAAAATTACAGTGTCTAGTCATATCATAATAATTCACTTCGCATAAATGAATAATCTGAGGTGTAATCAATTATGCGAAAACCGTACAAAAAGTACATTCAACGGTCAAAATTACAATGTCATGTAAAATCAAACTTACATTTCGTACAAAAAGTAAAATTAATGAAATAATGCAACGTACATTGAGTCTTCTATATAAGCAACACAAAAACCAGTGTGAATTCAAATATTACAAAAATCTATCTCTTTAATCTCATTCTTGTTTCATAAAAAGTATGAATCCAAACCCACAAAAAATTAAGGTATATGTTTGTATGGGAGGGGAGTGGGAGTTGGTAGACAGAGCGGTCCATTATCTTCATAAAGGGTTATTAAGACGTAGCCTTTATATACGTATTGATTCTACGTTTTCGTCGTTTCTAGCTAGTGTAGCATCAAAGTTGTCTTTGAATGCTAACTCGGATTTCAGGTTAACATACAAATCGGGTGATGATCTATTAGAGGTTGGTGATGATGATGATGCAACATAATTCATTTTCTATGTTGTCAATAAGCCTAATCTTAAAGTTACATTGTTTGTCGTGAATTCAACTACGAGTGACGGAGACCAAGTCGAAACCGAAGTTCAACCTCTCTACAATGTGCATGGTATCGAATCGTCCACAGGTGACCAGTTCCAACAAAACTCTCAATCTCATTATGGTCATGACACATATGATTATCAAAACTCTCAATATCATTATGGTCATGACCCAAATGATTTTCATAACTCTCAACATCGTTATGGGAATCCAACATGGTTTTCAAAACTCCCACGATGTTCAATATGTTTTTCCAGAATATGATTATTCTGTTGACCAAGATGTTGAGTATGTTTATGAACATAACCAACAAAACGATTTTCAAAACCAACAGAATGATTTTCAAAACCAAGAAAATGATTTTCAAAACTCCCACAACTACGTTTATTCAGAACATGATTATTCCCTTGAGGAAGATGTTGAATATGAATATGTTTCAACAAATAATTCAAGGGATGATCAAGGTTTTTCAGACGAGGAAAAATCTAGCGATGTTGAAGATAACCCCCTTCTTCAAGTGCTCGAAAATGTGTTATGGGACATGCCCCCAATTACTGAAACACCTGCCCATTTAAGCCTCCATCAAAACCTCTTCGATATAAACCTTCTGATCATGTCAAATTACGTGATGTTTTCGATAAAAAGGAAAAATTAAAAGTCGCTTTAGGGTTAAAATGTATAAAAGAAGGTTTTCAAATAAAAGTTAAAAGATCAAGTAAAACAAGGTTTGAGGCAGAATGTAAATTTGGAAAATGCGAGTGGTTCTTGTTAGCCACAAAAATCAGAATTCTTGAGTCTTTTGTAGTTAAAAAGTTAACCGATAGACATACATGTTCAACAACTCAAATTCATCCAAATCATCGACAAGCAAACAAGAAAGTCTTGGCATGTTTAATAAAAGAGGCACCTGAAGATACAAGCACGAAATACACAGGAAGAGACATTATCACGAACATGCGTGTTAATCAAAACATTAGCAGTTCATACTAACAAGCATGTAGAGTAAGAGAATATGCTATAACACAGATTAGAGGGACCCCGGAGAATCATTTGCTCAACTACCAATTTATCTACACAATTTGATCTGTCACACCCCGCCAGTGGCGGAAACGCAGGGTGCAACTGATTGGCGATCGTCATAACACATAAGTAAATAAAGAAATAATCTATATGAATTAAGTACAATTCGTATGTCATGACGTCTCCATGTCCAAGGTAAAACCCCTTGGTACACAATTACGTCAATCACTACAATGAAATAACATCCAAAATAGATCCGAAAATGAAATAATGTACTTAGGCATGCAAGCCCTAAATATAAGTAAATGAATGTATCATAATCAAGCCACAATGCAAGAATAACTCTAAGTCTCTAAGAGTCCAGTCCAGCTAGATCCTATGCCTGATCATTGCCTGAAAGTAAAACTAAAAAGTCAACACAAAGGTTGAGCGAGTTCATCGAGTATGTAATAAAACAGTTTAGTAAACATTTGAAGATAAGTTTCTAAATTTAGTAAGTTTCCTAAAATAGAAAATGTTTCTAAAAATAGAAAATTCTATTTTTAGTAAGTTTCCCGAAATAGTAAGTTTTCTCAAATCAAAAAGTATTTAAATAAACATCCGTATCTCAATTCATCAGTAATAAATGTAAATAAAGGAAAACATATAACCATATGCATGTAAGTAAGAAAATAACCGTAATCCCACAAGTATAAGTAGTAGTAGCCACGCTACCGTATGAAGACACAATTAGTACTAATGTGCACGTTAGAAGACTCCATTAGTAGATCATTTCTACTAACGAGCACGTTTAGAAGACTCTACTAGTAGAACCCATCTACTAGTGAGCACGTTAGAAGACTCCATTAGTAGAACATATCTACTAATGAGCACGTTTTGAAGTAACCCATAATAGTAATCTCGTAATATTTTGAAAGCATGCATAAGTTTGTAAACGTTTTATGAAATCTAATTCGTAGTAAGTTTCCGAAAATATCAAGTTTCTAAAAGTGGTAAGTTTCTATAAATAGGAAGTTCTATTTATAGTAAGTTAATCGAAAGTAGTAAATTTCCCGAAATAGAAGGTTTCCAAATATAGTAGTTTCCATAAACAAAAATATCTATTTATGGTAACTTTGAAAATAGTATCCGTTTTCTTAAAATACTAATGTGAGTTTTACTTTCCCCGGATTAGTTTTAAAACATATAAAGCATTAGAAATAGGGGCAATGAACTCACTTTAACGAATGAGCGATATAATCGGAAATGTGTGTAATAGGCGTAGTATGTAGATCACAAGTAGAGTCCTCACTAGTCCTAGAGCTCCCCTAGATAAAGGTATAAATGTAAGTAAAGATTTGACGGTTAGACTTTGAATGAAACGACACAATTTCTCGACGAACACATTCGTTCGTTCAAACTAAGATATATGAATTTCTAGAAGGAATTTGACGTCGAGGAATGTATATACGAAAACTAGACACCGAGGGCTACGTTTTAGACTAAGATATCATTGCAAAAGAGTCCGTTATGAATGAGATATGATTAAAACGAAACTGGTTACCTAATCTGTCCAAACAACGATATATTTGTATAAGTTGAGTTTATTACGTTTTAAAGTCGTATAATTTAGGTGTAGACACGATAAATATCTTAATACCTTTAATACCTGTTTTTAACTTATAATAAATCCATTTAATCACTTTTAAGGTTATCTAAATGGTTATACAAAATAGATTATTAAACCTAGTAATTTTACTCGAAATATTCAGATTAGACCCTCGTTGGTAATTTACGTTTTTAGGAAGTTCTGTAAAGAGTTAGGAAGTGAATCTTACATTTTTGAAAACTAGACTCCAAGACCTACAACATTCATTAAGGTCTCAGATTCTAATCTTAAGTCAATAAAGGGTTAGACACTGAGGAAGACAGACTACCGAATAGTTTCGAATCTGTCCAAAATCAATACGTATATAGTTAATGAATAAAGGGAGTTTGAAATACATTACAAATACTCAAACGATCCCGAAATTTAATTATCATATTTTAGACCAGTGGTGAGACATCTAATATATATTAATTTAGATTCTCGTTTACTAAATTTTTACACAATTTCCAATTACGAATCCTAAGTAACATCGTTTAGCAAATTTCAGTTTTGATCCATGTTCACTATTTTGCAGATTCTAGGAGTTTGGAAAACAATTAGACGATGTATCTTATATTTTTGAAAACTAGAAAGGAAGAGCTACAATTTACTTTTAGACTACAGAATCAAATTCAATAAGACCTGAGAGATATTAATCGATTACGACAGCTTAAAATAGGAGCAACTTTTCAAACGAATAAGACTTTACAACATAGAATAACAACATACGTATACATGCAATAGAACCGATTTTGAATACGATAATGACAACAAATTGAAAGTCTGATCAGACCTGAGATAGATGAATTATAATGAATTGGAGATCAAATCTCGATGCTTGAAAATCAAGGCTGCAACAATCAAGATTATACACCGAATGAAAGCTTTAAATAAGAATCGGCCAAAACAAATTACATACAAGAAAACCACGACACAAACCTTGAATAAATGTTTGTTGGAGCACGATTTAGAGGCTGAATAAGGGCTGCTCGAAGGTGGGGAATAGCTGGGAAAACACACAAGGACAGCGGATTAACAATCGGTTATTAACAACCCCAAATAGGGTTTTCGACTATGAAGGAATTTACAAAAAGAACAACACTTTACCTTGAACAAGGAAGATGACGACCACGATGGAGAGGGAGGAAAGTCAGTAAACGTTTTGTGGAATGAAGTGAAGAACGGAAGCTACAAGATTCAAGATGGAGGGGCGACGGTTTGGGTAGGCAAGATTAGGTTTAGGGTTTCTTTTGTGTTTAGGTTAAGAATGTTATGTTTAGATTTGTTTTAGTTTAGGATTAGTTAAGATTTCGGTTTAGATGGCCCATGATTCGATTTACAGAGATTAAGAGTTAGCCCAAGAGGCTTGGGCTCGACACAAACCAAACAATCGAAACTTGAAAGTCTGGTCGGGCACCCCGGTGCGCCGCACCAGGTGTGGGTGTGGCACACCTCCATCAGACACAAACTCGATTTTTCGTTTAACTTGTTTTCGAGCAACAGATGGTATCCCAAAAGTGCGGTACACGAATTACACGATACGCGGAACATAGAATAAGTACAAGTTGTTGTAATGATGAACTGGAAGTTCTCGAAAGTTTATATAGAGTAGAATGAATATGTCATAGTATGAATATGAAATCTAGAAAGTTTCTTGTTAATTATCTAGGAGCTCGACTAGGGAACTATCTACTGTGCACCTAACTAACAAATGCATCACACAAAAGTATACACACATATCAAGAAGTCATCTTATATCAGAAAACATAACTTTTAATCTCGTATCAATAGTAATAAACAAGTTTCAAAATTTTCAGTAAAATACGGTAATGATCTACAGGCATACTAGACTAACTAAGGACGAAGAGAGTGACGGTTATCACATGATCCAACAAAACCGGGAACCATAACACATATGACGAGGGACAGCGAAAAGCGTTTTGAAATGCTATTTGTTGCAATCGGTGAATCGGTAAGATTTTTTAAGTTATTTTTGTTAATATTATTATTACATGATGTCTCATCATACTAATATGTAACAAAATCTATTTCCTTACAGCTTCGCAGTTTCGTCGAAACATGTTGCCCGATAATTGTAATAGAAGGGGCTCAGCTTAAAGGAAGATATCAAGGTACAATGTTTGTTGCAGTAGGTATGGATGGGAACAACAATATTCTTCCTATCGCATATGGAGTGGGGGCGACAGATTGGACCTGGTTTTTGTCGAGGCTTAGAGAATGTTTCGGTCAGATCGATAACATGGTATTTATCTCCGATAGAGCAACTTCCGTTGACCTCGCAATACGAACAGTGTACCCAGATGCTCTTCACGACATTTGTTGTCGACATTTGTGCATGAACTTACGAATTAAGTCGCAACCAAACGAAGACAACGAATTTCATTTCTGGAAAACATGTAAGGCATACAGGAAATCGGACTTTCTGGAGGCATTTAGGCAACTACAACTGATTCTTCCTGCCAAATCAAGGAAATTTATTGATAACTTAGATAAGGCAAAATGGTCAAGGGCTTATTTCCCCCGAGATCGTTATAACCTTATAACGTCTAACAGTGCTGATCTCTAAACTCGGTAACTCGTAATGCACGCAAGCTTCCGATTTGTATGCTTCTAGAGTTTATGCGGGCAACTACTCAAAAATGGTACCATGAACGTCGCAAAATTGTAGGTAATTCTTTGTCGTTCATAATATGTATGATTTTCTATTTTAATAACTTACTATATTTTTATTTTTTTTTAACAGAGGATTTGGATAAACCATTAACACCGTGAGCTGCAGTGAAATTAAATGGTAGGATAAAAAGAGGCACCGGATGGAAAACCATACCAATTAATGACTACACGTTTGAGGTGATAGACAACAAGAATATTGCAATCGTCACTATTCGTGATAAGAAATGCACCCATCAAGTTTGGAAAAAGTCTGGTATACCTTGTTCACACCTTGTAGCAGCATTAAATTTTTTGAAAATGGAAAATGTCGCGGGTTGGGCACAACATTGGTTCAAGGCAGAAAATTATAAACGAACATATACAGGATCCATATTCCCGGTTGGACATCCGTCTGAATGGTTGCACCAAGATAAGATCCCAACGGTCAACCCACCATCCATGTAAAGGAGACAGGAGGGTCGTCCAAAAAACAAAGACCGTATACTATTGCAAGGAGAGGCAAAACCAGTGACATGTGCCCGTTGTAATAAAAAAGGTCATACTAGAAAGACATGTGGTGCAAAGATTCCGGAATACCAAAGTTCAAGTCAACCTTCAACCTCCCGTTCAACAAAAGCTGCTTCAACATCTCGCGGAAAGAAAAACAAAACCAATCGTTTCAAGAATTGGTTAATTTATATGATGATTAGTTATTTGTAATATGATGTATTTCTATGTTCAAAAATGTAGTATTTTAATGTATTAAGTGGTTCCAATAACAAAAATAGTATGAAAATACAACAAAACGCAAAAAATCACAAAAATATAAGTTGGCATATGCGAACTGGATATAACATATTTGTAGTGATTGACAGTTTATAAAATAACCCTTTTGACAATTTGGTAATTTTTCCTTAATTTTTGGTTTTGAATTGTAAATGGATCGATATTTGGGCTTAATCTTGATAACGAGCCCATATAGTTTACATTAAAGAGACGCCTGTTGCTCGCTCTACCTAGGCTAGTATAGCAGCAGGTGATGGAAGACATCGAGGATTTGTTGGTCGGCGTTAGTGGCTCCGGTCCACCCGGCTTCCGGCTACCCATTACTGCTTCCGTTAGTATAAAAAAGAAACAATCATCAGCTTTGCTTCAAAACATTACCAATCAAGTCCCTGGCACCCAGACCATTTTTTTGAAGACATTTGGGTGTTCACATAATCAGGTTTCATTTCTAATATCACTATTTATCTTTACAAAAATTATGTAAGTTATACATATGGTTTTGTTTATATTTGGAAAAGAGGTTCTACTTGTTACGAATCGCTTATGTTGTCTGTAACAACTAACTGTGAACCCTTCTAGTAATAATATTTTCTAATGTAGGCGTTAGATTTGGGATGTGGAATTTCGTTTCTGTTTTTGTACAACATGTGTTTATTTATTGTTTTGCATAAAGCATGTCTGAGGTTGGGTCGAATGTGTCCAACTTGCTAAACTAGATGACCCTTGCCTACACTGTAATTATAAAGAAAACAACCTACAAACTCGTTTTAATTAAAGATTATGATTAATAATATTGATTTTCTAGTCTTATTTAATGCCTTCTTTATTTATAATTTCTTTTTTTTTTAATAAAGTGGGTCAAGCAAAAGGGCCAAACCAACTTGGCTCGTTTCAACCTGTACCAAAATATGACAATTGTTAACCCGTGTCTGTTTTGTCCCTCACCCAACACTACCCACCTGTCCATCTTCGCACCTCTACTTATAGAGTTTCCACTGTCAATTAAGCTAATTCAATTGGTGATGTTCTAAGTAAGGTGTCCGTTACATGAATATTGTAGCTAATAGGTATCAACTTCACGTGTAGTCTAGAAATGCTGTATCATACTATTTACATGCGAGCTTCTGCTTGAAAGTAGTTAAAAATTAAATTAAATTTGAAGTTTGTTATCTCCCGTTCATACTTTAAAGTTGCTTGTTTGTATTTTCAGAGTGACAGTGAGTACATGGCCGGCCAACTTTCAGCATTTGGTTATAATGTCAGTGACATTGCAGAAGGGGCAGATCTTTGGCTGATAAATACGTGAGTAATTTTTTTATGAAATTCCCTGTAGTCTGCTCTCTTTGTGAAAGGTAAATGAAACATATAAAAGAATATACTAATGAAAATTAAGAATGTTGATAATTTGTAGATCAAGAATCACGCTATACTCCCTGCACCAATACTTTCAATTTGCCTATTAGTATGAGTTAAATGTTGTGTTTCTATAATTAGTAAGCCAATTCGTACAAATAGTTATTAGATATTTTAAGTGGAAGATGATTGAATAAATTTATTCCTAAGTTTTTATAGAGTATTATCCAATATATTTGTAATTATTAGCTAATTAGGCATTAGTTTTGATCCTTTTAGTTACAAATTGCTGATTTAGTGTATGTTTTATCTCTAATTGGTAGTTTAAAAATAGTAGATAAAAGAAAACAGGTCAAATTAATTGAACGGGTCTAACGGTTGCCGAAAGGGTATTTTTAATGAATAAAAACCTTCTATCATTGTTCAAAAAATGAGAAATTATTATAAAAAGATATAAAACTAACTATCATTTCTTGGGTTCATTTATTCCCATGGTTAACTCAAGGTCAAAGCTTTGTCTGCAAAGAAAAGATTAAAAATGTCTTCTATATGTGATGACTGATGACTTCCAACTTCTTTTTATTGCAACACCATTTCATAAGTATAATATATAGAGGAAGGGATAACCTTCTCTGTAACAAAAGATTATACACGGTGAAACCATGTTCTAGTATAAATAAGATAATCATTGTACCTTTACATGCGTCTTTTTTTTTTCTTCTGAAATTTCCCATTCATTTGATGGATAAGTCAGTGAATTATTAAAGTCCCTTTAGCTAGATTTTACGTCATCGTATTAACTTTAAGAGTTGGCATGTATTTCCTTACTGGGTACCCCTCTTGAGCAACTGTCACAGTGAAATATGTGAAAATTCCACTTAGTGTTTTGTAATTGACAAATTTGTTGACATATTTATTGATTTCTTTTATCACTAAGAAAGTAAGAGTATTCTGGGAAAATTCTTTTCATACATAGACGAGAATCTAGAAAATACTCGAAACAGGTTAGTTGACATGCAAACACTTCTCTTTTTAAATATTTTGTTTAAAATTTATTGTGTTAAATATGATTACCTGTATAAAAGAAAGAGTAGCAATAATAACAACAATAATAATAATGATATTCTACTTTTTTTGAATTCAACGATTTATGAAGTTTTCTGCACTAAAAATACACCTTGGGCAACTTTTGATCCCTCTGACCTGTTTCCTTTCTTAGTAATTCTTTTGATTGACCCATTTGGCCCATTAGAGATAAAGTGAAACCCAAGTTGAGCCCTTCATATATTTGTCAAGTGCTAAAGAAAACCGTGACTTAGCCTATGGTATTTCAGAATGTGTACGGGTTATGGAATATGTACTTGTTTGAAGTCACTTCTACAACAATGTAAACTTAAACATATGTGGATGAACTCTTTATATTGCAGATGTACTGTTAAGTCCCCAAGCCAATCAGCAATGGACACATTGATATCAAAATGTGCAAAAAAGCCACTTGTGGTGGCAGGATGTGTGCCTCAAGGAAGTCGAGATCTGAAAGAGCTTGAAGGTGTGAGTATAGTTGGAGTTCAACAAATTGATCGGGTCGTAGAGGTTGTTGAGGAGACACTTAAAGGTCATGAGGTCCGACTTTTGAATCGCAAAACTCTTCCAGCACTCGATCTTCCTAAGGTATTTATTTCCATCTCTTTATTTTTGGTTACTTTGGTGGTTCACTAATCCAGAGTCCAATCCCACCACCACATAGTCTTGGCCATGTAAAGCTTTCCCTTAGGAGACTGGTGTTGCCTTCACAAGAATTATTTGCACCTACGTCAATGGGGTTTAAATGTGCGTTTTGAATGTGATTATGTGATATTGAATTTCAGATCCCCCCCGGCCCCCCTTGCCTGATATTTGCTGCAGGATTCACATGTGGAAAGAGCATTTGTCTAAATGTTTCTTATATGTAGTGTTGGGTTAATATTTTTTGTTGACTAATTTCAACAGGTAAGGAAGAACAAATTTGTTGAAATCCTTCCAATAAATGTTGGTTGTTTGGGGGCTTGCACTTATTGCAAGACAAAGCATGCTCGAGGTCATCTGGGAAGCTATACAGTTGATAGCCTTGTAAGTATATCTCTGGCATACCTTTGTTCCCTTATTTAGCTACTGAAGTTGTGTTTGGACATCCTATTTGAAAGTATTGTTAAATAATGAGAATCAGATAATCAGTTGTGACAAAATGAGCTGTAGGAAATATGGTTTGGTCGTGTTTCTGCTGTTTGAAATTATAATATTCAGATTGTTAAATGATATTTTTGTGAAATAATGAGAGTCGTTTTGTGAAATAGGAATAAGTCATTTGAATTACGTTAAAGAAATGGTAAAAAGGTATATACTTTTACTCTTTGATAATCAGTTTTCTTGCAGCTGGCAGTGAAACTAATTAAACTCATTACTTGACCTCAAAATCATTGATAACCAGAAACCCGATTTGTTTACATTGAAAAGAGCGGATAATCAGTTTCAACCCGCAAATTAATACAACCCCTAAACTAGTGTTTTTGTGTGCAGGTGGGACGTGTCAGAAGTGTTGTAGATGATGGAGTCAAAGAGATTTGGTTGAGCAGTGAAGACACCGGGGCATATGGTACTGATGTGGATTCTTTCATCTTCTTCGAACCCTCTCTTTATAAGCTGTTAAGTTTGTGCAGTTGATTTCTTAGAAGTCTCTTACTAGAGGTGGCACTTATGACTTGTTTACCTATATATGGGTTGGTTTGGGCTGTGTTTTATCTCAAACGAGTCTTGTCAGAAATCTTACCCAAATGGGTTGAATGGGTCAAATGGGTATATTTAATATTGTTCTGTAATCATAACATATAGATCATTTATAATTATTTAGAACGGATAAAAGATTATTGGGTCAAACCAACCCAACCCAGCCCATTTTGACCGATACTAAAAATGCTTGTTTCAACCTGTAACCTAATTTCACTGACTCACCTATTTTTCCACCTCTTCCTCTTAAATAGGACACAGCCTCTTGTTATGATTGTTTTGATACCTTTTAAATCTAATTTGAGGATGGAAAATAGTGTAAAGAATTATAGTTAGAAATCAGGTTAAATTGTTAACTAACACGCTACACAAACATATAATGGAATATTTAAGAGTAACATTCGGTCCTTTACTGCACCTCATGTTTTCCTCATGCCCTCAGTTCTGATTTGTATTCTCTCTTTGGTGTACTGTGAGACATTTTGCTTATTCTTTCATATAATACTCATGCATAGTGCTTTTTTCCTTATTTTTTTAGAGAAATAAGGGAAAATATACGTGATTTAGATAGAATGTTGACATAGTTGTATATTGGGAAATCCTTTTTCATTTGGAAAGGTTCGTTTTTAAGTGCTTAGATGTAAGTTGGAATACATAGGCAATACCTTCTGTTCTTAAAGATTGAGTGATAATTGTTGCCAATATAGTTTAGTTTGAGTAGCTTGCAGTTTTAAAAATCATGCATGGTAATTGTAAGGACATTCTTTCGCGAACAAAGCTTGTAGCTTATTCCATTCTCCACATATTTTACTAGTTTCATCGTATACTTCGACCCCTAGTATCATGAAGCATATGATAAGATAAATAAGTCTAGATCTAACTTTTCCAACTCTAGGAGACTTTAAAGGTGGCCCTTCACTCCTTCCTAGTGAATATAGTAATATATAAAAATTTGAGAACTAGACTCTTCAATAAGATTATCACTACCAGGTCGTGAACATGTTTCCTTGGCCTAACAAAAAAATCGATGAGAAATTTACCTTTTATATGTAAAGAATCAACTGAATAAAACTAGGCTAATAACATAACATTAATAGCTAATTTTATCTCATATTCATTTGGAATCGGAATATGTGTCCCACTTTCCATGTTTAGGCATGCCCTTCTAGAAAGTCGTTACATTTGAGAACCACACTCATTTCTTCAGTCGTGCTAAGTTTTTGAACGCTATAGTACTAAATGGAGTGCATAATTGCTACTGTAGAGACAACCATAGAAGAATTGGTTCTTATTTTGTTAGTATATTGACATTTGCATGCCAGAAGAAGGTTAGGCTGTCTGCTGAGATAATTTTTGATCATATTTAACATATTGAATCCACATAATACTCTATTTTGTGATAACCCAAAGCAAGACATATGGGAGAAACTTGTATATGTCGGCTTGGAGCAATGATACTTTTAGACATTAAAAATCGGTGTGCTTGATCTGAAAATAAAGTTGAAGCCATATGTTTTTCAGTAATGCAATTTTAAGTGTAGTTTTGTGCTGGTTGACGTGATTTGCAGGTCGTGATATTGGAGTAAATATTCCAATTTTGTTAAATGCAATAGTTGCAGCACTACCATCAGATGGGAGCACAATGCTTCGCATTGGGATGACTAACCCTCCTTATATTCTGGAGCACTTGAAGGAGATAGCTGATATTTTGCGTCACCCTTGTGTCTATTCATTTCTTCATGTACCTGTTCAATCTGGGAGTGACGCTATCTTAACTGTAAGTGATTATGTTAGTTGAAAAAGGCATAGTAATGAGGTGTTCGGATTTGCCTTTTGGAACTGAATATTATGATTATTTGCAACTTGTAATCGAATTTATCCTTTTTTCAATGTTTAGATAAACATATTCTGCTTTTGATTATCTCTTTATTGAGGGGTTGAATTATCAGTTTTGCGGCAGCATAGTCAGTTTCATTCTAGCAAATTCTGATTATTTAATAAATTAGAACCATAAATGGCCCAAAAGGATATGTTTCAAGAAAAAGGGGATATGTCTCACGGGATGGGTGTACATGTCTTTCATATTAGGCTAAATGAAGGGGTGATTACGTAATTTCAGCTTCTATTCCGATAAATAGTAAGCAACTAATTATCTGATTATTACAACTTTGAACATCAATATTATATCCAACCACTATTTTATTCCTTTTATTTTAATTCAGCTGTTTATCTGATTATTCAATATCACATTACTTTTCTAACGCATATCCCAATTATAAAGTCCAAACACCCCTCTTATTAGGCTATCCTTGTTGATATCATTTGGGTAACGGCATAAGTTACAAGTTCGTGATTTAGTTATTTCTCATTTGTGGATGACAGTCAATGCATCGAGAATATACGGTAGGCGAGTTCCGGAAGGTAGTGGATACATTGACTGAACTTGTTCCTGGGATGCAGATTGCAACTGATATTATTTGTGGATTTCCTGGTTAGCATATGTATTTGTTGTGAAAATTCTTTTACATTCTTTCTATAAATTGCTACAATTAACTATACATACATGAATATGAAGAAATGTGTTTGATTACAATCAAATATGTGAAGTACCCTTGCGTCTTTGAGAAAAGGGCTTATAATTGTTTTGTTTCTAGCAGAGTTCCAAAAAGTAAAAAAATTGATTGGGTATGCAGGTGAAACAGATGAAGATTTTGCTGAAACAGTTAAACTAATCAATGACTACAAGTTTTCCCAAGTTCACATTTCTCAATTCTATCCTCGACCAGGTATACCCTAATCTTATTCAATTGAAAATTACATTAGTTTTGTCTCACACTTGTACAGACTGGATATCTAATTTGATTGTCACGTTACTTTTGTCTCATCAACTATATTTTGTCCTTTTGATGCTTGCTAAGATGGTAGTTAACTTTCCATATCTCATAACTTAACACAGGTCGGGCTGGGTTGGCCGGACCACAAACACTTTTTGTAAAAATTTCCTTTTACATTCTTTAACTAATTATTTTGTTAAATATAGTTACAAAAACTGTATTATTACAATTATATCTAACGGTTTCGTAAACAAAGCGGTTTAGTAGGGTACTAGGGTTTTTGCATATGTATACGGTGTGATATCAATGTTTGACACTTTTACCAATTAGAGATGAAATTTTACTAAAAGATACTCATTTATAGGAAAAGGGCCAAAATTGTCATCTCTAATGGGTATGAACAAATGTGTAATGGTGGTGGTGGGTGGAGAGTTTCTTTGACATTTGTTTGTTTGCTTTTTCGCTACCCTCGTAGAAGGCTTGCGTATTCTTTGGGAGTATTTCTAGCAACAATATGGCTCTATTTATATATAAAAATAGCTTAGATAAGGATACTAAGTAAATGTAAGGTCGTAAGCTAGTAAACTAAATCACTCATAATTTTTTTCTTTGTTTGAATTAATGACTCATTTTGAGCCTGTAAATGTTCTTAGTAAGAGTGCACCTAGTGGGAATCGAACCTTTGACCCCTCATCTTTTGGTTAGAGTTTATCCAATTTCAAATACGCCACCATGCTAAATCAATCATAGTTATGCTCTGTGAAGTTCGAATTTAATATCGCATGTGATTTTTATTTCTAGAGGTGCTTTAGTAGAATTTAACTAATGGAAACTTCCAGAGAGTAATCTGCTATTCTCTTAAAAGTGTAGGGGCATTAGTACGATATCTGAAAATTCAAGTCATATGAAATAAAATCTAAATTGCTTATCTCCATATAGCCACCTTTGTTGACATATACAGATTGCTGCATTTGATTGTCTTGTTTTGCCATCTAAAACCTAAACATCTAGTAATGACCACCAAATTATTTAATCTTTCTAAAACCAGTATGTTTATGATATCTCTGAGTGTAGGAACCCCGGCTGCAAGGATGAAGAAGGTGCCAAGTAATGTAGTTAAGAAACGGAGTCGTGAATTGACTACATTATTTGAATCATTTACACCTTACAATGGCATGGAAGGAAACATCGAGAAGATATGGATTACTGATATTGCAACTGATGAAATTCACCTGGTAAGTCTTTACTTTGATCCTTCTGCTAGAAGCGTAAGTATCAACCCATTTACTTATGAATGGTGGTCGGCAGAGCGGGTTGTGTTTATCTCAAATTGGTCAAATGGATCAAATATAATTTATTAGCTAATCGGGTAACGTGTTGAAGCTCTCGATAGTCTATTCTTAATGTGTACAATCTCCTAAAATGTTTTTTTAGCTAAAAGAAGTGTTTGCTGGTCAACCCAACTCCATCCAGCCCATACTAAGATGACCTGTTTCGCCCAAACCCGTATTGACCTACTACCCAACATACTCTTCTTCCCACCTCTAATTACGTCTCATATAGACTCCGCTTTACTTTGCAAGAATCCAAAGTTATTTTTTGTTTAATCATTTAATCCTCTTGTTCCACCCTAGCTTTTAATCTGTGTTCCATTTCTTGATCTTACATGATGCTTCTATAAATTCTTGTAGGTTGGCCATACAAAGGGATATGTGCAGGTTCTTGTTGTTGGTCCAGAAAGTTTACTTGGGTCTTCGGCAACCGTAAGGATAACATCAGTTGGACGATGGTCCGTTTTTGGAGATGTCATCGAGATTCTTTCTCAATGTAATGGGGCAACAAGTCCAAGTAAGAAAAAGGACACAAGCAACAAGGAGATATGCTCACCCTGCGTCAATCAAGAAGAGACATGTGCATGTTCATCTGCAAAACCCGAAGCTTGTGCCTGTGATTCAGATGTTTGTGAATCAAATGGTTGTAGTATCACTACAAATGATTCATACTCAGATATCCAAACCCCCCCAAAGAGTTCAAGTTTATTATTGAGGAGAAAAGCCGCACCGGGTGTGGTGGAAATGGAAGATGGTGTTTGTAATCAGAAACTTGACATGAGCAAGGTTCATGATCGTGATTGGGGGTTTCTTGATACTGCTCTTGTAGGAGGGATTTTAATGAGCTTGTTGACGATAGTGGCCCTGGTTTTTTATGTGTCGTGAAAATGTTTTTCTTGAACCGTGTTGAATCTGTTATTGACTTTGGAACCTGTGATTTTGATTACAATACACTGTTTGTTTTAGTTTTACTAGCTTGTAGTTTTACATATACTTGAGAATGTACAACTAACATGCTTAGGCATTTGATTATCTAGAATTTTGCATTTTCTAACTTGTTTCTTACACATCCATTAGATCGTTAATGAACAACAATAAATCTGGTAAAGTAAAAAAATATTTAGGAACTAACATATATATGGCTAATGTAATTGTACATATATACATTACTATAAAAGAATTTTTTCAATTTTTAATTACATGGTGTCGTTAAAAGAGAAGAATAAGAATGGAATGAATATTATTAGCTCTACCAATATGTTATATTTATAGATACAAATATAGAGTAGCCTCTAAGAAAAGATCTTTGGAGATCTCTTGGAGTAGGCTCCAAGAAAGATCATTAATAATAATAAATACAATATTGACATACATACCATAAATAATTCATAACACTCCCCTTGGATGTCCATTTTAAAAGTATCATGACTCATTAAAACCTTACGAAGTAAAACCCAATGGGATAAAAACTTAGTGAAGGAAAAAGAGTGCATAATCTTTTAATACCCTTTGAGATGTTGCCTCATTAAAAACATTGCCAAGAAAAACTCAATGGGATAAAACCTTGGTCAAGGGAAAAAGAGTGCAACGCGTATTGTCTCCCCCTGATGATCATATCACTTGAGCTCTTTGAGTCGACGCATGCCAATGTCATGAACCAATTTCTTGAATGTTGAGGTAGGAAAGGCCTTAGTAAATAAATCTGCTAGATTATCGCTCGAACGAACTTGTTAAACAATAATATCACCATTCTTCTGCAAATCATGAGTGAAAAAAAACTTTGGTAGTATATGCTTTGTTCGATCGCCTTTAATGTATCCATCTTTGAGTTGTGCAATGCATGCTGCATTATCTTCATGAAGAATTGTTGGTGCCTCGTTATCTTAAGAAATACCACAAGATCCACTAATGTGTTGTATTACATTTCTTAACCAAACACATCCCCTACTTGCTTCGTGGATTGCTAAAATCTCTGCATGATTGGATGAAGTTGTTGTGATTGTTTGCTTTACAGAACGCCATGAAATTGCAGTACCGCCACTTGTGAATACATATCCAGTTTCAGATCGACCTGTATGAGGATCAGATATATATCCTGCATCTGCAAAACCAACTAAACTCGTTTTGGATGAGTTAGCAAAATATAAACCCATGTCTTTTGTTCCTTGAAGGTACCGAAATATTTGCTTAATCCCATTCCAATGTCTCCTTGTAGGACATGAACTATATCTTGCCAACAAATTTAAAGAAAATGATATGTCGGGTCGTGTATGACCTGCGAGAAACATTAATGCTCCAATGGCACGTAAATATGGTACTTCTGGACCAAGAATTTCTTCATTCTCTATTGGAGGTCGAAAAGGATCTTTTTCAACATCGAGTGACCTCACAACCGTTGGAGTGCTAAGTGGATGGGATTTTTCCATATAGAATCTTTTTAGCAATTTTTCTATATACGCTTCTTGGTGCACAAGGATTCCATCTTTGAGATGTTCGATTTGTAATCCAAGACAAAACTTTGTCTTTCCAAGGTCTTTCATTTCTAATTATTTCTTTAAATATTCAATTGCCTTTGGAAGCTCTCTCGGAGTTCCAATTATGTTCAAATCATCAACATAGACAACAATTATAACATACTCAGATCCGAATCTTTTTATAAAAATGCATGGGCAAATAAAATCATTTCTATAACCTTCTTTCATCAAATATTCACTAAGGCGATTATACCACATACGCCCAGATTGTTTTAACCCATATAATGATTTGTTCAATTTGATTGAATAGTTTTCTCAAGAGTTTATTTTACATGATTCAGGCAGATTAAATCCTTCAGGGAGTTTCATGTAAATTTCTCTATTAAGTGAGCCATATAAATAGGCCGTTATAAAATCTAATAGACGCATATCAATTCCTTCTTGTATTACCAGACTAATAAGATATCGAAACGTTGTTGCATCCACCACAGGAGAATATGTCTCCTCATAATCTATTCTAGGTCTTTGTGAAAAACCTTGTGCCACCAATCGCGCTTTATATCTTATAATTTCATTTTTCTCACAAAGATCCATTTATACCCAACGGGTTTGACTCCTGCAGGTTTACGGACAACTGATCCAAAAACTTCTCGTTTTGCGAGAGAATTCAGTTCTGCCTTAATTGCATCTTCCCATTTTGCCAATCATTTCTATGTTTGCACTCTTGTATAGATTTTGGTTCTTGATCCTCATCATTTTCCATCACTTCTAGCGCTACATTATATGCAAAAGTATCATCGACGTCGATTTTGTTTCGGTTCCATACGGTTCTAGACATTATATAGTTTATCGAGATCTCTTCATTTTCATGTACCTGGGGTTCTTCTGGAACCGTAATGTCTAGCATCTCTTCAGGAGACTCTTCTCGTGTATCTTTCACCTCAAATGGACCATCCTCAATATTTGCTCCCTTTTTCTTTCGAGGATTTTTATCTTTGGAACCAATTGGTCTACCATGCTTCAAGCGTGCCCTAGATTCATTAGCGATGTTGGATTGTCCTTCTAGGACATCAACTCTGATTGGAGCATTAACTACTGGTATATGTGACATAGTCACTTTTCTTGGGTCAGTGAATGCGTCTGGTAATTGATTTGCTAATCCTTGTAAATGAATTATCCTTTGAACTTCAAGTTCACATTGTTTAGTTCGAGGATCAAGATGAGATAATGATAATTCATTCCAAGTAATTCCACTTTCGAGCTTATTATTCTCTCCCCGTAATGTTGGGAATGTTGTTTCATCAAAATGGCAATCAACAAATCTAGTCGTAAATAAATCCCCCGTTGATGGCTCTAAATATTTTATTATAGATGCTGATTTATACCCAACAATATTCCCAACCTCCTCTGAGGTCCCATCTTTGTGCGTAGTGGTGGAGCAATTGGAACATATACTGCACAACCAAAAATCCTTAGATGGGAAATATTTGGACCAAAAACCAATTATACTGGAGAGAAAGTATGATAACTTGTTGGCCTGATGCGAATCAGTGATGCTGCATGTAAAATAGCATGACCCCAAGCAGAAACTGGTAGTTTTGCTTTTTTAATCATTGTTCTAGCAATCATTTGAAGTCTTTTGATAAGTGATTCAGCCATCCCATTTTGTGTGTGAACATGAGCTACAGGATGTTCAACACTTATCCCAATAGACATACAATAATCGTTAAACGTTTTAGATGAAAATTCACCGACATTGTCTAAACGAATTGCCTTTATAGGAAAATCGGGAAAATGTGCTCTTAATCATATTAATTGTGCAAGTAATCTTGCAAACGCTAAATTACGACTTGACAATAAGCACACATGTGACCATCTAGTTGATGCATCAATTAAAACCATAAAATATCTAAATGGTCCACAAGAAGGATGTATGGGCCCACATATATCCCCATGTATCCTTTCTAGAAAATTAAGGGATTCAAACCCTACCTTAGTTACTGATGGACGGGTAATCAACTTCCCTTTTGAGCAAACAACACATGTAATATCATTAGATTGAAGAATCTTGTGGTTCTTCAAAGGGTGCCCACATGATTGTTCAATGATTTTTCGCATTATCAATGAACCAGGATGGCCCAACTGGTCATGCCAAATAATAAATTTCTCTCTGTCATAAACTTCTGGTTTATGACTACGTTTGATTCAATTGCACTAATTTTAGGGTAGTACAAACCGGAGGAAAATTGTAACATCCGTCCCACATCGGTTGGAGAGGGGAACCAATCCTTCTTTATAAGGGGGTTGATACCTCTCCTAGTATGACGCGTTTTGGCACGAGTTCTGTGCCGGAAACAAATCCGTGCGCTGGTGAGTAAAGCGGACAATATCACGCTACGGGTGTGCTTGGGCTGTTACAAATGCTATCAGAGCCGGGGCCCGGACCGATGTACACATCGAGGACGCTGTATCCTGTAAGGGGGGAGGATTGTAACATCCGTCCCACATCGGTTGGAGAGGGGAACGAATCCTTCTTTATAAGGGGGTTGATACCTCTCCTAGTATGATGCGTTTTGGCACGAGTTCCGTTCCAGAAACAAATCCGTGCGCCGGTGAGCAAAGCGGACAATATCCCGCTACGGGTGTGCTTGGGCTGTTACAATACTGCTCTGTTACTACTGCAAGAGCCAGTTACTACTGCACGATGGTGTTACTACTGCAACTCAGTTACTATTGGTGCAACTTAGTTACTATTGCTGCAACTCAGTTACGGAAGACTTGAATTTAAAGATAAAGATGTAAAAGAATTAGTCTCCTAATATAACTAGGTTTCCTTATGTATGTCATATGAGACTCTATATATAAAGAGATCTCTAGACATTGTAAATGTGTGGTTTTTCATCATGTTTATTCTTTAGGAAAACACCAAACGATCTCACCACTTGAGATCGTTCCCCTTTGTTCAGCCTCAAGGTCAAGATTGATCCTTGTAAACAGAGAGAACACGTATATTTTGATCAAATAGATTGAGGCTGGTGTTTTTAGATGTTTCCTAGAAAAGCTAGGTTTAGCCTCAAGGTCTTTTATAGATCCTTGTATGTAAAGAAACACGTCTGTTAATTTATTAATAGATTGAGGCTTGATGGTAATCGTTATTGTGTTTATTGTTCTTATTGTTTGTATATATACAATATTCGATTATTATAAACTTGTGAATATCAAAGTGTTTATCCGCTGCAACTTCTTTGATAAATCTTGATCTACGTAACTATGGGTTGTGTTTACATAAACCCTTATCGATCCTGACAATGAATTCTTTTCTAAGTGATGACTCTGAATACCATGGCTGGTTTTCCATATGTTGAACCATTTCTTCTATCTTCACTTTTGATTTAGAGTGACTATCTTGTCTCTGTTTTTCTATCAAAGACTTCAATGTCACTTTATCTGTTTGTGAAGGTTGATCAGTTTCAAGTGTAGGGGATTCTTCAGCAATTTGTTCCTTAAGATTTGTTTCAGTTTGTCTTTTCTTTAGAATATCTTGAACCATCTTTTCCTTCTTTTCTTTCATGGCGCTCATCATCGGTTTTGTTTTCACATCCATCCAATTTCTTTCAAGTGTTTCTCTCTTCATCTGACAAACATATTTTGCCTTCATACTCCCAACAGTCACAAGATATTTCTTCAAGCGGAGTTTGTATTCCTTCTCTGTCTAATTCTTCTTGAAGCTCAACAATTTCTTCTTCAGACTCATTACTTTAGAAGGTACCAAGGATGTTTTCAAAGGAACAATTTTTACCCTTTTGTCTACTTTGCTAGCACTTGCTTCAATTACATGCTCCTTTTCTTTTATCATTTCAGCTTCCTTCTCAACTTATGTTTCCTCCTCCACTTGATTTTTATCATCATCATCTTCACTATCAATATGAATAATGACTTTTTCTCCACCAATCTCTTCATTCCATTCATCATAGGTATGTGCAGTCTTTGGCTCTCTGTCTTTAATTCTGATAGTGAATGTTTCCTCAGCCAATTCGTCAAATAAACCTTCATACATACCTTCAAAATGTTTTTCAAATGTTGCTTGGTCAACTGGTTCTCCATATTGATCCACTACTCTAAATTTTCTTTCAGGTTCCCTATCTTGAGCAGTTTCTTCCTCCAAACCTATCAGTTCCTAAGTTTTTGTGTTTTCCTTTTCTTCAGCCTTCTCCTTTCCCTTTATGCTTGCAGCATTCATGGATACTTTTTCAACAGTCTTTTCAAATGTAACTGTTTTACTCCCCCTTTCAACAATCTCTCCTTCTTTATCCAGTATATCTTCTCCCCCTATTTTGGAGGCATCATCCAATGAACCTGTTGTGGTAGCCTTCAACTTCTTCATTTGAACTTCATTCAACACCACTTTCCATCTCAATTGATTTATTAGAGTTTGCTCAAACAAATGTTCTAATCCTTTGTTCGCTTGGTGAGTTCTGCAATTCTCTTCAAGTTTCCTTTATTTCTTGAATATACTAAATGTCTGGATTCTTGAAGCACAATTGGTCTTGAGGGAGTAGAAGACATAGGAATCTGAGGAGAAACAGGACGTTCAAACTATTCCTCTAGAACTTGTGCCTCTGGTTCAGCTTGTGCTTGTGGTTCTGCCTAAGCTTGTTCAAGTTGAAGATGAACCTCCTGTTGTTCTTCTTGAATTACATTCCCAGCCACCTCCGCTTGAAATTCAACAAACTCATTAATTGCTATTCTAGCTTGCTCAATCATGTGAGGATAGAATGGTGTAAAATTCCCAGAAATACAACCCTTGCACTTGAGAAAGCCTTCTTCATGTTACCCATGATTTTCCAGTTCATGTTTTCATCTTTGAGTGTTGGGCCTTCTAGCATTAAACCCTGTACTTCAGAGTGAAGTATCATTTGGATAAATCTAGGATAGAGTAGAAATTGTGTTGTTGTGCCTTCAAGCATTTTCTGCCTATTATCCATGATGAAGCTGGTAAAGTTGAAACTTCTTTGTGTAATTAGACACACAAAAGCAGAGGCTAGAGTTTGATTGAGCTCATCAAATCATCCGGACCTCCCAGATATGACACAGAGTAAAACTGAAACACCCGGAACCAATTACACACCATTTTTATTTTAAAACTTACAAAACATTTAACTAAAGTTCTAAGGTGTTACTACTTCCTTTCTTTAGTTAACGACAAATGTCCGTTAACATCTCATTTTACAATTTGGAGCGGAAGCTCTTACAAAAACATTTTTAAACATTTAATCTTTACAATACGGTCCCCTTCCCTTCTTCCTTAGCTTGCCTTGCCATACAACTCGATTACCTACAAAACATACAATTAACATAATATATTAGCGTTAAGCTAGTGAGTATACCCTACAATTATGTTAATCACATCTAACACGATTACTTTAAAAATCTATTCTTTCTTTCTCTCCAATTTCTTCTTTTCTCTCCCGACAATCAAATTGTCGTATCAAATACTTATACATACCCTCGCGGTATGTAAAGTTGATGCTACATCTTCTCGACTACTGAAAGTCAACTTCTTTTCTTTCCCGACAATCAAATTGTCGTATTTAACCATTCTTTTCATTATAACAATTTATAACATACTTCATACACATAAACAACATCAAAACTACTAAAAACTAGTCTGAAGAACAACTACTACTCATTGAACAACATTGCAAACCAAACAACTCATTCTGATCACTCATTGTATATTAGCGTCATATTATGATTATCAACAACCCGAAATATAAATAACCACAACATAAATAACCACAACATAAATAACCTCAACATAACAACCATAACATAAATAACCACCATAACTTAATTAACAACCATAATAAAGCCTCTACGGTTTAATTCTCATTATATGCTCAAACAATATATACTTATCATTGATTACAAAATATTCCAAGACTAATTAAAGTCTCATCTTTCTCTTCTTTCAACTATATAGAGTTGGTTCTTACTTCTTTCCGACTATTAAAGTCGTATACATACCCTCGCGGTATGTAAAATTGATTCTACTTCTTTCCGAAATATAAAAGTCATTTATATTCATCTCTAGCTTAATAATAGTTTAGGATATCATTCCCACACTTAAACTACTTTAGAAATCACTAAAAACTGGTCTAGAAATTAACTGCTACGCAACTAACAGCAACTGCTACGCACCTAAGATCACTGAAAATCAAAACATACTCATTGAGTGCTAGATGCGGTGCACCTAGACCGAGGTGCGGCGCATCTAGGCCTGTGTGAGGTTGATTTTCGTTTTTGATGTTTTCCTGCACTTGCAAGTTAGTTTACGACACTTCTAGTTCTTATTTCCGCTAACAACTTAACCATATATATAAATAGTATATGAATCAAATTTCCAAGATATTTACATACAAATATAAACATTGAACATATCAAATAAGCTTCGTATACTCACCTCGAATTCGGATTAAGCTACAACATACAAAGCTCTTCCCTTTTACTCTTTTTCTCCAAATTTGCGTTTTTACAACCAAACACAAATCTTTCCTTCAATATATTTTACATACATATAAATACATGTATTAACCTCATTACAACTCTTTCTAACTCTTTCTAACTTTTTTTCTAACACTTTCTAACACTTTTGGCAAATTCTACCCAACTTGCCTCTCCTTGGGTCTTTTGACCAATTCAACTCTCTAATGCACAAATAAGCATTTTAACTCTTTAAACACATTACATCTAACATAAATAACACATTGCAAGTAATGTTTTCTTCTCTTTAACCATTTCTTACCCATTTTCCACCTCTTCACGGGTCACATGACCCGTTTGGCAACTAGTATAACACACTTAACATCATTTCACCCAAACACATATTCAAGTACATTTAGCTTATCTTTTCCATCATAAACATGATAATAATCATTCTTAACATAATTCTTTCATTCTAAAACATTATCACAATAATAAACACTTCTACATAACAAAATCATCTTTTCACCCTTATTAGCTAAAACATGAAATCTTACAAAATTTCATATACCTAAATCTTTCAATCTTCTAAACCTTTACATATATTATTAACATCAAATAACATATAAACAAAGCTTAATTCTAACAATTCTTCAACTTTAATGATTATCCCCAAAATAATCAAATATCTAATTTAACCAAATTAAGCATTTCTATCTTCAAATTAAACATCTAAATGATGTTATAACACACAATACAAACTCAATTTCATCAAATAACTTAAAGTATATGATCATACCTTCTTTTTCTTCCATTAGAACCAAAACTAAGATTCTTAAACCCTTAATCTTCACTTTAATTGAAGAATTACACTACAAAATAACTTCAATTTAATATCTTCTTCTTCTTTGATTTCATCTCAAACCGACTCACACACACACAAACACCTAGAAAAATCTGGAAATGCCACCTCTAATTCCACCTCATATTCAACTTTCCAAAATTACACTTTTAGTCCCTAATCTTTCAAGGCTTTATTAAGTTACTTACTTAACCATAATAGTTAACAATGTAAATCCTTTCTAACCAAAGCTAACTATTCTTATTACCAATCTAGTCCTTCTCCAATTCTAATTTCTATTAAAGACTAGAAAATAACATATACTTGTAAAATATTCTATTTTTGAAACTAGGATGTTACAAATCTTCCCTCCTTCTAATGATTTCGTCCCCGAAATCTATTCTTCGAACAAACAATAATAAAACTTACTTCTTTCACTCTCCGGATTCTAAATGAAATCCGATCCTTTTTCTATAGTTCCAATGAATCTTAACTACTTTGATCTACTTATTCTAAAGTTGCTTCACTTTTTTTTTTTGGTCAAAATAACTATCGTTTTTCAACATAAATCAACCTTTCATCAATTTCTATATCATATACTATTTCGAATAACTCTAACTAATAAACAATTTTCTAGTTCTTAAAACAAAAATTTCTAAACGGTCCAATTAACCTTGGACTAAAATTTCCTCTCTATCTAAATCATATTACCCATTTCCTTAAAGAAACTTCTAACACATTTTCTCTAATCCACTTCATATAAAAATAACATTACCTTTCTAAAAGCATGGCTAATTTCATTAGCCATCATTGCTCACCTTCTTTTTAACGACTACTTCTTCCCTCTCAAATTCTACTGATAAGAAAAATATTCAGTTAACATCATATAAAAATATAATATACGCAATTATATTAACATCATATAATACTATAATAAACATAAATGTAAGTATACACTTCTAGCACATACTTTCTAACCTTACTTGCCATTCATATATAACATCCATCGACCATAACGGATATACTCTTGTATAACATGTTCAAAATTAACGTTGGCCAGACGTTAACTTTAAACACATCAAACTCATGTACACGCAATCCTTAACATTGCATATCTTAGATTAGGGCATTACCAATTGCTAACAATTAATCTTACTTCACTTACAAAAACTTTACTTACTCTTATATTTTCCGCAAGGCAAGCTTCTTCCCCAAAGGTATTTCATTACAAAGCCTCAACTTGGGTTCAAGTATCGACTAGGATACTCGAATCACACAAGTCAAGGCTCTGATACCAACTTGAAACACCCGGAACCATTTTTTTTTTAAAAACCTACAAAAATTTTAACTAACGTTCTAAGGTGTTACTACTTCATTTCTTTACTTAACGACAAATGTCCGTTAACATCTCATTTTACAATTTGGAGCGGAAGCTCTTACAAAAACATTTTTAAACATTTAATCTTTACAGTACGGTCCCCTTCCCTTCTTCTTTAGCTTGCCTTGCCATACAACTCGATTACCTACAAAACATACAATTAACATAATATATTAGCGTTAAGCTAGTGAGTATACCCTACAATTATGTTAATCACATCTAACACGATTACTTTAAAAATCTATTCTTTCTTTCTCTCCAATTTCTTCTTTTCTCTCCCGACAATCAAATTGTCGTATCTAATACTTATACATACCCTCGCGGTATGTAAAGTTGATGCCACTTCTTCTCGACTACTGAAAGTCAACTTCTTTTCTTTCCCGACAATCAAATTGTCGTATCTAACCATTCTTTTCATTATAACAATTTATAACAACAACATCAAAACTACTAAAAACTAGTCTGAATAACAACTACTACTCATTGCACAACATTGCAAACAAAACAACTCATTCTGATCACTCATTGCTACATTAGCGTCATATCATGATTATCAACAACCCGAAATATAAATAACAACCATAATATAATAACTATAACATAAATAACCACAACATAAATAACCACAACATAAATTACCACAACATAAATAATCATAACATAAATAACCACCATAACTTAATTAACAACCATAATAAACCCTCTACGCTTTAATTCTCGTTATATGCTCAAACAATATATACTTTATCATTGATTACAAAAG
>CAJVGC010000432.1:23141475-23238089 GCA_910822075.1 Senecio squalidus | reverse complement strand
TCCTGGAGCGGATAAGATGTACCGTGACTTGAAGGATTTTTATTGGTGGCCTGGTATGAAGAGGGCGATTGCCGAGTATGTAGGCAAGTGTTTGACCTGTTCCAAGGTTAAGGCTCAGAATCAGAAGCCTTCTGGCCTTCTTCAGCAGCCTGAAATCCCGCAGTGGAAATGGGAAAATATTACTATGGATTTTGTTACGAAGCTCCCTAGATCTTCAGGAGGTTATGATGCAATTTGGGTTATTGTTGATCAGCTGACTAAGTCAGCGCATTTTCTGCCTATTCGAGAAGATTACCGAATAGAGAAGTTGTCCAGATTATATATTGATGAGATCGTGGCCAGGCATGGAATTCCTGTATCGGTTATTTCGGATCGCGACGCGCGTTTTACTTCGAGATTATGGCAGACGCTACAGCGAGCTTTAGGCACGAGATTGGATATGAGCACGGCTTATCACCCTCAGACCGATGGTCAGAGTGAGCGCACGATTCAGACATTGGAGGATATGTTACGCGCATGTGTTGTAGATTTTGGCGGGAGTTGGGATAGACATTTACCGTTGGTCGAGTTTTCGTACAACAATAGTTACCACTCCAGTATTAATTGCGCGCCTTTTGAAGCTCTTTACGGTCGTAAGTGTAGGTCTCCACTCTGTTGGGCTGAGATTGGTGATAGTCAGATTACGGGTCCCGAGTTGATCCAGGAAACGACTGATAAGATCTTTAGGATCAAGGATCGTCTGGTAGCCGCGAGAGATCGCCAGAAGAAGTACGCGGATTTGCGTCGTAAGCCTTTGGAATTCAAGTTCGGCGATATGGTATTGTTGAAGGTTTCTCCCTGGATGGGCGTGTTTCGTTTTGAGAAGCGCAGCAAGTTAAGTCCACGTTTTACGGGTCCTTTTAAGATTTTGTCACGTGTTGGACCGGTGGCTTACCGTATTGAGTTGCCACCTGAGTTGAGCGGTGTGCACAACGTATTCCATGTATCGCATCTCAAGAAGTGCCTTGCTGACGAGTCGTTAATTGTGCCTTTGGAGAAACTAAGTTTGGATGAATCGCTTCACGTGATAGAGGAGCCGGTAGAGATCGTTGACCGAGAGGTCAAGCGCCTGCGGCGGAGTCGGATTCCCATTGTGAAGGTCCGATGGAACTCTAAGTTTGGAGCTGAGTTTACGTGGGAACGGGAGGATGAAATGCAGCGGAAATTTCCCCATCTATTTTCTTCTAGTGATGCTCATCAGTAATTTCGAGGACGAAATTCTTTTAACTGGGGGAGGCTGTGACGTCCCGTCTATTTGAGGTACTTGAGTTACCGTTATTATTTTAATATTATTCGCAATTGTTTTGACCCTTGTATTTCGCTTTGTTTTACTCACGGTTTATTATTGAGAATCGGGTTTTATGTGATTATTTTGATTCGGCCCTTGAGACGTAAGTTGATTTTTATCTAAGTGCCAAATAGTTAGTATGCTCATGGAAATAAGTTAGGAGGTTTATGCCAAATTTGTCGGTTAACGTATCCCTATCCTTAGAAATCGTGCTTTGCTCGTGTTTATGTTTTTACCGAGAAGTATGTATTTCCATTTTGGAATTTAAATTTCCTCATATAATGAATTACAATACCAAGAATACCTATAATGAACTTGTCTAAGTTCATATGTAAAACAATCGGGAACTCTAAACAACGAACGTGCGTAACCATAACTTATAACGAAAAATGAATATTTGCTGTTTGGAGGCTTAGTTGCTCCGCAACTCATTCTCTTGCGCCGCAAGAGGGTGCAGATCAGCAACTTGTGTTTTTTCAAACTTTTGCAATTTCTCACTTGTGGGCCTAAACATTTGATTCCGGGTTTTTACTTGCCCAAAGGCTTTTTGAGTCCAGTAATAAGTCACTAACACCCCTTGATTCATCCCCACTTTCATTTCATAATTTCACACACACACAACTCATCTCTCTCTCTCTCTCTTTTCTTTGAAGAACACACACACAAACACAAACACTCCTCCCCTTTTCTTCTTGTACCTGGGATTTCCAGAGCTTAAACCACATTTTTCACCACCATAAATTGTTGTTTTCATCAAGAGGAGTAAGGTGTGCTCATCCATTTGGAGATTTACTTGGCTTATAACGTTTTCGGGTCGAAATCACCATCTCACATCAAGATCTTCATCACATCTAGCTTGATCTTCAAATCTTCATTTTCTTTGGGGTATATTAACTTAAACTTTCTGTATTTTATAAGTTTTATTCATTGCATGTATCATCTAACTAAAGAAAATGAGTTTTATAAGAGTTTGATGGTAAAATATGTATGAAAATCAAGTTTTTGTAAAAATGTGTATGGATCTTGTTTAAATGATGGTAAAAGCTTTACAAAATGGTTATTTGAAAGTGTTTTTGAACATATTATGACTTGCATGTCCAAATCTACCATCAAAAGACGATTTATTAAGCACGAAAAACGTTTTCGGTGGGAATCTGCCCAGGAGTTGCGCCGCAACTCTCCCTGTTGCGCCGCAACTGGGGGACAGATTACCCATTTTCGTTTTGTTTCACTATTAAACGTAACCGTAAGCTTGTATTCGTAAGAACTGGTATTAACGGATGGTGTATTGTGTTTTGGAGTTAGAAATCTCATCACCACACCATCAAAGGATTTTGTCTCGGGTTCTTAGCTTGCTAAAATTTCGGTTGTTATCGGTAAGAATTGACTTTCTTCCAAATTTCTCGTTTATCATACGTTCGGTTTTAGCCTTGAAAAATGGTTAGGAATAAATATTAGACCAACACATGTTATAATTTCGGATTTGGACAACTTTGGACTAAAAGACGTTAAAATGTGAATTTAACCATAAGTAACGTATTTAACTTATATCATATTATGTATTATGAGAAAGGTTTAAAAATGCAATTGTTGTTAAGCGGGAAAGTGTATAAAATTTGGACAAATAATTTACGATGCGGAAGCGCTGCCGAAATTCATTTCACGTCTTTTATGACTATAAAACACTTATATGAGTAAACTTGTGCATAAAAGTAACATATTACATTATAACATCGTCTTTGGACTCAAAGACGCTAACATATTTATAAAAGCCATAATATTACTTAAAACGGATGTTTTAACCTCTTTCAACAAATAAACCTTCGTTTCATAAAGCGTTCGTAATCTAAAATTATCAAATGGCGTTTTTACGACAAACTCTTGGCGAAATGGTTTTGAAGATTATATTACTCTTATATTTTGAAAAGTAAGACTTCAAATTTTCCAAAGTGTCAAATTGGACTTTTAAATTGATTTTGACTTTAATAAGTCAACATAATGACATTTGACTTTCATAAGTCAACATCTGTGACTTTGACTTTTATAAAGTCAACATTCCTTACGTTTGACCTTGACCAAGTCAACATTATTTTCCGTTGACCTTGGTCGATCTATTGAAGCTTGATGACGATATTCTATTAACCGATACTCCTAGTAATCATTTTCGATTCGGATTATCATTCTCTTCCAGTTGACGGTTATGACGTGGAATGCCGATATCTCTCCGGACGGTCCTGTTTGACGCGGAACATCGCCTTCTAAATACGTCACCTCATTTAAACTTATTAATATTTGGATTATCTTATTTAACTTAATCTTAACCGACAAGGCTAAACCGGACCTAGACTTATAGAGATACTGAGACTATATTGTTTATTGTTTTAAGGCACTTAGGCGGCGGAGTTGTAACTTTGTGTTGGTGTACCCGATATTTGTTTGCTGAGGCTTTATCAGTGAGTTATTCGTAGCCCTTGTCTTAAATACTTTTGGGCTGTAAAGCGTATTTTAAACTGTCTGTGTATTTTAAACTGTCTGCATGAATGCGGAATATTACTGATTATCTTGTTTACCCAGTGAATTTGGTCTGCCTTAGTTTTAAGCGTTTAAGCCATGGTGGCTCCCCTCTAATACACTCGTTAAGCTTTTGCCCGTGGTTCATATGTATAGATCTGTATTGGGTTATGTACCTAACCCGCATTCCTCTGTAGGCTGTTACTACGAGCGGATGTTATGACCTTTGTTTTAAACTGTATGATTAAACTGTTTGCCTTTGGTTTAACGCACCTTAGGCTAGGGGATTAAACTGATTGGTTCAGGATCGAGATGTATGACTACTTAGGCATAGTACCTTTCACTTTTGGACGAATACAAGATATATGATTTTAAACTTACTTGTTTGCTGAAATTTATCGATGGGTCACTTTTTACTTAAAATTGCGAATAATTCACCAACATGTTGTTGATGTCGTTTTAACGCTTTGCAGGAAATTGAGGATTTCCGTGATCATGCCATAGTTTATTTTTGGATCGCTTGCTTTTTGGGAAATTTGAATTTGAACTGTTTATTGTAATTTCCATGACGATCCTTTTGTTGATTTCTTTTGGAATTGTATTTGTACTAGGCGTCTTACCGCCCTTGACTTATTGATGTATTTTGTAACATTTGGCATGATCTATTTAATCTGTTGTTTTGTTTATCGGTTATATTGTTGTAATCTTGACTTTGATATTATAACTGGAACGCTCCGGTTTTCCGCTTCCAAGCGGGGTGTGACAAATTATGTCCATTTTCAAATCACTTTCCCGCTTTAAAATACACAATATAATCATTATGAACGATAATACACATGTTTCAATTCAAAAAGATTTTCCAACCAATTTATTTACCAAAAACAGTAAGCTCTCCAAAACATATATTCTGTGACAAATTATTTTAGCTTATCTTTACGTTTAAAGCTTTTAAAACGACAAAAATAGTGAACAACAGCATTCAGGCGGCGGCTGGAGGTACTCAGCCGCCGGCTGGACTTTAGCCGTCGGCTGAGAACCTTCGGCCGCCGGCCAGTTTCAAGATTGCTTTATTTTCCGATTTTTAGCTTGTTTAACCGTTAGATTCGACATGCAAACTGATATAACTCAAATATATGTATTTTCATAGTAAAATCACTGTTTTCTTTTAGATTTACATGTTAAAATATAGATCTATCATAAAAACTCGTTTTTAAGTAAGGAAACGTTTTAGATCTTTATGAAAACACATTTTCAGTTTATGGATCTTACATGCAACCGATTATTTATGTAAAAAGAGTAAAATAAAGAAGTTCTACCGGAGGAAAAAGCAAGGTGATGGTTTGGATGAGATTTAGCTCCAAAAACTTCTTGAAAACCCGATTTAAACCTTTCCTTTTGCTACCCTTTACTCTTGGAACGATTTGTGTATGTTTGATGGTTGATTTTTGTGTGTTTATGGACTGATTTTGGATGTAATATTTCTGTATTTGTTTTTAAGTTCTTGAGAGAGTTTGAAGATAGAGAGAGAAGTGTGTGTTTTAGTTTGAAAATGAAGTAATGAAAATGAAATGGGATTAGGGGTGTGTGGGGAAGGCCAAGACTGGTCTTGGGGGTCACAATGGCAGTAAATTCTGCCCAGTCCCGAGTTGTTTGGGTTGGTCCAATGAAATTTCATGCAAAAATGAGTCATCGTCCAGCTGGACAGCGAGATTCAGCCGCCGGCTGAATATATTCAGCCGCCGGCTGGATTGAAAATCCAACTTTTTGACGTTTTAAGTTTTCCGTTATAATTAGTTAGGGACTAGAATCTTTTTGGTTTCCGTTATGAACTTAGTCAAGTTCTTGTATTGTTTATTTGGTGTTAGGATTAATAAGTTGATTCCGACTTTTGGTTCCGACAATAAAAGACACAATAAGTATGAACCCGAACAATATGAACACGATAAAGAGTAACTAGAGATTCGAACAGATTAAGTAACTGAGAATCACCTGAAATTTAGATGGTTGTCACACACTTTTAGTCCCTCATCTTTCAAGGCTTTATTAAGTTACTTACTTAACCATAATAGTTAACAATATAAATCCTTTCTAACCAAAGATAACTATTCTTATTACCAATCTAGTCCTTCTCCATTTCTAATTTCTATTAAAGACTAAAACATAACATATACTTGTAAAATATTCTATTTTCGAAACTAGGATGTTACAAAAACATGGAGTAAGTATCTCCAGTTGAATGACACCCTTGCTTTCTTGACCATTTTATCAGGGAAATCTCCTTCATAACCAATGTCTCTGCACAATGTTTGTATTTCCTCCATACTTAATCGTTCAATCCCTTCAGCATCATTTAGCTTTAAGACCCTCCTAATCACCTCCTAAGTAACTGTCACATCTTATCTCTGCACTGATGATGTAATTGTCCTTATTCCATCAACGACCTCAAACCTTGCTTTTCTCCAGAATTCTTGTAATTTGTCATTGTACATAACTGGACTTTCTGAGATAGCTTCACGTAGGTTTGAGTTGATTAAGAAGCCAAATACTAGTTTCTATTCATTATCCACCTCTGAGTGGTTCATATCTAGAAAAGCAGCGACATTATGCTTGGATTTGAATTTCAAAGCCATTTGTTACACAAAAATTAGGTTAGAAATGTTGAGTAATCAAGAAAACATCATTAATTCATATATAAGACATTGTAAAGATACCTTAAACTTTTAGGGAAAAATGAGAGAATAAGACAAATAATAAGCAACTGCTAAATTGCTAATGAAAATGCAGGGAGAATGAACCGACACTGCTAAAGCTTAAACTTTTTGGGAAAAATAATTAAAAGCTATATTGGGATTAGATATGTAGAATCAATTTAGAGAAATGATATTTTTGATTAAAAAAAAATGATTTAAATTTAAATGAATAAAATAATGAGTTAGAAGAATAATATATTTAATTTCACACCAAAAGTTCCCTGATCCATAAAACAAAACTTCCGACCGAAATGACTCCGAATTGAAATTTAAAACCTCTGAATTTTAACTAACAATCAAAGAAGTCAAAGACCTTGAATTAAAAATAAATTCCGAATTGAAATGATTACTCAGAATTGAAAGAATAGAGTCAATTATTTTCATATTCTCATTAACATCAACTTCAACTTTACTTTAAAATATTCAACAATCAAGAAGTAGTTTATAAAACATAATTTTCAGTATCAAGATCAGAAACTTATATTCCAAAATTTCTTAAATTAGTTCATAAGAGCAAATTTTTAAAGAAAAGAAATGTTTTATAAAATGCTGAAACCTGTATTTCTATTAGAGTACATCATGTGTCAAAAATTCATTCACTGCAAGTTTTGATGCTTTAAATAGGACCTAATACACAATCAAACTTTTCAATTCTTGACAAGAAATAAATTAAACTGATATTTTACTAAAATATGGCATTTATATCATATTTATTTTAAAAACACAGTAGTTTGTGACATATTTTACTCAAACAATTTTGACTGAACTCATGACTAATCTTCAACCTTTATTGAGACTCCCCAGAGTATGATTTCACAACCTTATAAACAGCTTCTTCTCTCAAGGTATTTTTGATTAAATGCGTGATTTATGTGTTCAAATTTGGCTTAGTACAATTGTTCAACTCTTTCCCCTGTCTTTGCCGTTTATCAAGTAAGCATTAAGGATCTTAGAGGACAAAAGACTAGTTTGTTAAAGCTTTGGACTTATTCACCTGTCTGCCGTTTATCAAGTTAGCATCAAGGATCTCAAAGTCAATAATTTATTAAAAAGTCACTTTTAAACACTTCATAGTTTATAGAATAAATAGATGTATATGCTCCTATTTGGTGAAAATATGATATTCTTTTCTTTTTCTTCTTGACAAACACTGAACTCCCATTTGAAAGATATTAATTTTTAGTGAGCTTATGCAATGAATAAACCACAAGATATTAAGATTTTCAAAATACATAAATATGTGCATTTGTTAAAAACATTTGGTTTCATGAAATTCTTTAAATATTGAACTATGATAAATAACCTTTGAATTTATGTTTAAGATTCTTTTCAAAGAGAATTATGTTTTTGTGAAATATTTTCAAATTTTATACTTTTTTTGATTTTTCAATTTTCTGACAGCAAATTCATAACCTTGCAAATAGAATAGAAATGAAATCTTTTTGGGCTTAAACTGTACAGTTTTGAAAGAACATATTTTTGATGTTTTTCAAAAAGAGACTCCGAATTGTAAAAGAATACTCCGATTTTTTTATTTTTTTTATTTTTTTATTTACTCCCCCTCTTTTGGTATTTTTAAGTAAAAAAAAATATGTACAAAAGTATTTTTGAGAAACACTCAATCAATATTTATAAGACCAATAGCTTGAACAAGAAAATTGAATCTTGTTACATCAAATGCCTTTGTGAAAAGGTCCGCTAGTTAAAGGTCTGTATGAATCTTTACTAAGTGAATCAAATGTTTGTCAAAGCAGTCTCTAATAAAATGATGTCTGATTTTTAGTGATAAACATGGCAGCTGTGTTGTCTATGTGTATAGGAGTGCTCATGAAAATAAGGCCATAGTCTAGCATCTGATTCTGAATCCATAACACCTGAGATGTGCAAGAACCAGCAGCAATATATTCAGCTTCAGCAGAAGACTGAGAAACAGAAGTTTGCTTTTTGCATGCCATGATACTAGCCTCTTTCCTAACTACTGACAACCTCTTGTGGTAGATTTTCTATATAAGTTTCATCCCCCATAGTCACTATCAATATATGAATAAAAGTCAAAATTGGAATTCCTAAGCTACTGAAGGCCTAATGAAGATTTTCCCTTAAGATATCTAAAGATTCTCTTGACAGCAACTAAGTGAGACACCTTAGGGGCAGCTTGAAATCTAGCACACAGACACACTCCAAACATGATATCAGGTCTACTTGCAGTAAGATACATTAAAGAACCTATCATAGACCTATATAAATGTTGGTCAACACTCTCTCCATCTAAATCTGGATGTAACTTAGCCATAGTGTCAACAGGAGTGGAAACAGATTTACAATCAGAAAACCCAAATTTAGTTAATATATCCTTGACATACTTTCCCTGATTAATAAAAAAGCCATGTTCTAATTGCTGAACTTGAAGTCCTAAGAAAAATGACATTTCACCCATTGAGCTCATTTGAAATTTAGATTTCATCACAGACTCAAAGTCCTTACATAACTTTTCACAAGTTGATCCACAAATGATGTCATCAACATAGATTTGAACAAAAATAGATTCCTGGTCAACTGATTTGATGAATAAAGTTTTATTTATGGTTCCTCTTAAATAACCATTTTCAATTAAGTACTTGGACAATGTCTCATACCATGCTCTAGGAGCTTGATGTAATCCATACAAAGCTTTTTCTAGTTTGACTACATGATCAGGGAATTGAGGATCCAGAAACCGGTTGACTACATGATCAGGGAATTGAGGATATACCTTGAAGTTCTTTAAAGCAACAAATGCAAGAAATAGTCTTATAGCCTCTATCCTAGCAACTAGAGCAAAAACATCATCATAATCAATACCCTCTTCTTGAGTATATCCTTTTACAACTAGTCTTGCCTTATTCCTCACAATTATTCCCCTATCATCTTTCTTAACCTTAAAGATCCATTTAACACCAAGCACATTTTCTCCTACATGTCTTTCTACCAATGTACCTACTTCCTGAACCTTAAATTGCAATAGTTCCTCTTGCATGGCTTCTACCCAACTATTTATGGTTAAGGCAATATCAAAATTCTTAGGTTCAAGTTGAGACAGAAAGCAAGAAATAAACAAAGATTGATTAAACCAAAGCTACTTCTAGTTTTGACCCCATCATGCAAATTTCCTATAATATTACTTAGAGGATGAGTCTTGTGAACTTTTAAAAATGAGTTCCTCATTAATATTTGTAGGAAGATTTGTTTGATTTGGGACAAAATTATCCAAAAGTGAGGGTTCAAAAGTTTCTTCACTGGGTTGTTCATGGCTTGGTTCAGTAGGCAGAGTCTGCATTTGTTCATCAGTATTGAGGTGTGCTTCATCACTAATATTTCCTTCTTCCGAATTATTCTGAGTATTTTCCGAATTTTCTTCCATTTATCACTTGAATTTTCTTGTAATCCATCCAAATTTTCTTGAAGTTCTGGATTGACTTGTGGATTATTGGAATTGAGTTCTTCATTAACTTGATCAACTGAAATGTTTTCAGATGAATGTTGTGCACCCATATCATCATGATTTTCATCATCTTGAATTTCTTGATCTTGAACAATGTTGACTTGATCTTCAGAGTTCACTGGAATGTCTTCTTCTTGAGAAATATCTGCATCAGTTTGACTCTCAGAAAGATCTTCAGTTACGATATCATATTTAGCATTGCTGTGATCTTGATTCAAATTTAATGAGTTTGCATTTGCTGGTCTTCCTAGAACAAAGTCGTCTCTTTCTTCAACATTTGTCATACCCCGCTAAAGCGGAAACACGGAATGTGAAGAGCTGGAAGATCATTACACGGGTTATATAAAACACAACGGCATTTAAGTCATTAATTAAGGATAAATTGTTTACAAATTCGAAAATAACAACCAAGTCACATCATTTAGTACGAAATACATAAGATTAAAGTTTCAAAGTGAATTTCCCAAAAGTAATGGCCAAGTCTTTTCCCAATGAGGTTCTCACACGACCGTCTCGACCGGTCCATGCCATGCATATCATGCTTACACTAATTTCCTGAAACATAAGATAAAGTGTCAACTACGAAAGTAGTGAGTGAGTTACAGTTTAAATAGTTCGGCAAAAGATAAGTAAGGTATATAAAAGTAAAAGTTTCCAAAAGGAGGTTAGCGGAGAAAAGTCGCTTAAAAATTTATATACTTTTAAAGTTCAAGTAACGGGCGAACCGGTGCCCTAAGTTTGTAAAGACCAAATAGATTCATATTTAGTCAATTTGTTGTTGCGGAAATTAATCGCTAAAAAGTTCGTAAATTATGCGTAAGTAACTAATTAGATTTCTTGTATCAACCTCTTGGCATCTATAACTTAAGTGTTCACACTAATCCGATTGTTCAACCGTGAGGCCCCTCTTCCCGCCTCTCCTACGGGAAGTTGTTCTAGTTCTTAGTAATATGTACTTAGACTGCCATCTAAGCAAGGAACGGTTCTTTCCTAAGTATCGATACCCATAATTACTATACGGCTATGTAGTTAATAGTGTGTAAGTCTAAGTCCAAAAAGTAGCTGGGCACTAAGTAGTTTTGTTTTAAAGAGAGATAGTCGTCCGCCACTTAAGATCATGTTATAGTTCCATCAAGGGTTGGTCCGTATACAAGCATCAATGATTAGTTTAGTTCAAAAGAGAGCGAGCCAGTAAGTTCAAGTAAAGTAAAATGTTTTACGCATAAGAGTTCAAATAGTTCGTACAAAATAGTTCCATAAGTTCAATAAGTTCCAAGTCAAAACAGTTTATAAGTTCAAAAGTCAAAGTTCAACAAGTTCAAAAGTCAAAGTTCGATAAATTGCTATTTGATTCATAAAGTTTTCAAATACAATTAATCTTATGTTTCCCCCAAAATTCATGTAAAATATATAAGATAAGGGGTTGTAACTCACGGTTTGCGGAGAAACGAGAACTCGGAATCGGTCGGAAAAGGAGCCGGGAATCACGGAATGCCTAGGAATACCAAGATTGTCCAAAAGTTAATTTCTTATTAGGTTACTTTATATAAGAGATTATGTAACTTTTGTTTAAAATTAAGTGTTAAAGTCCAAATTGTCCCAAAATTGGTCCGAAGCGGTTAACGTTTATTTTTAGTCCGAAGGTTCAAAGTTAAAGTTATTATTATGATAGACATGTTTAGGTTACTGAAATGGTTTAGGTTTTCTAACGAAATTTGGGCAGCGCTTCCGCACCCAAATTTCATGTCCAAAACCTACCACCATTTCCGCTCACAAAACATGCATATACACATAATAACTTAATAACAAGTCCAATAAGTCCAAAGAGTCCAATACAAGTCACCATTATTATAGTTTTTACTCATCTCAGTCCCATAATATTATTAATGAAAGTCCAGAACGTGTATACAAGTTTTAAACCGTCAAACGGCGATTTTTCGGGAGGAACAGCAGCCCGGTGCGCAGCACCTGTCAGGGGGTGTTGCGCACCTCCTTGCTGTTCTTCCCCGTTTTGTGATTTCTTTGCTAAAAACGTTTTGTCACCCATAGATTCCAACATGCAATGAGTTTAAACTTATTAAAACATCTTTTTAACAGTTTATAAAGCATTTTTGGTTACAAAACCGTGGATCTAAAGGTTATTTCGGTTAAAAACGTTTTTGACCATAAAAAGTCATAGATTTGTATAAAAACACATTTTCAACCGTTAGATCTTACATGCAATTGATTATTTGTATAAAAACAGTAAAAAAGGAAGAAATCTACCGAAGGAAAAGCTCGGATGATGAGTTTTGGTCGGATTTACGCTCCAAAAACCTTTACAAAACTAGTCCTTTTTGATATAAACGACACCCCCTTGCTTCTCTAGATGATTGGGACGATTTGTATGGATAAAAGGTAGGTTTTTATGGTGAAATGTTTCTGGAAATGGTGTTTGTTAGAGGGAGTTTAGAGAGAAACTTGAGAGAGAAATGTGATATGTGTGTTTTTGTTTTGTAAAAGTGATTTAAGAAAATGGAAATAATGAAAATGATAATAGGGTGGGTTGGGACTGGTAACAAGTCAGTAATGAGTGAAAAGTCTCGAGATTGATTGGTGGAATTGTTACAAAAACGAGGCAAGGACTAAAAATGTAACATTTTTGAATTCTGGCACTAGGTGCTGCGCACCTAAACAGCAGGTGCTACCTAGCCCAAAATCAGTATTTTTCTGATTTTTCGTTTTTACGTTTTTGCTTCGTTGGACCTTTTTGTTAATTGAAAGTTCTTAAGTATAATTTGTTGTGAACTTAGGAAAGTTCATTATATGTTTTCTTGGTATTAGGACTTATAAAATTGATTCCGGGAGTTATTCCGACACTAGTTCCGACAAAGTACAGACTCAACAGTTACGAACTAGAGCAAAGCGAACACGATAAAAGAGTAACTAATGTTTTGAACCGATATAGTAACTGAACAAGTACCTGAATTTTAGACGGTTGTCACAACATTTGCTACATTCTCCGTTGATATCTTCACTTGTTTTGCAACATCTTGGCAAACACTGTCCCATAGTCAAGGATCCATTTGTTACATTTGCTTTTCCAGTTATCAAACCACCAAAATCAACTCCAAAAGAAACATCTCCACCTCTAAAAGCACTGAAATCATGTAATAATTTGATATTTCCTGTCATGTGTCTTGAGCACCCACTATCAAATACCCATGTGTTGGGTTCTAAAGGATTTGGGAACTTCCTCTGCAAAAGTTGGAATTCAATGAGATTTTGGAATCCATACTTTTCTGAATTTTGAAGACACACCTTTGAATTTGTTAAATTTGAAATAGTCATGTATTTTTCTTCTAGAATCAAACAAACAAAATTCTAAATCATATTTGGAATTATCCGAGCTAATTCTATTTGCATCCGAATCTTTATTGTTCAACCGAGTTTTGTCCGAATTGATTTTGAAAATGTGTTTTTCCGAATTAACTTTCATTATATACGAATTCAACACATTTCCATCTGAATTTAGCTCTTTTAACTTGGACATGGAATATTTTAATTTGGATGATTTCAAATCAATTAGCAATGTTGGATTTATTCTACCAAACTTCAACTCATTTACACCTTTTGAATTTGTTGTTTTCTCATCCATGAAATTTTTGAAGTCAATTTTTCCAAACTTCAATTTCACAGAAGTCAACTTATCATTAGAATCAATTTCCTTTTTAGACTTTAGCCAACATTCTTCTACCTTATGTTTCTTTTTGTAGGTTAAACATCTTGGTTTCCTTTTTCATTTATTCAGTTTAGTATTTTGATGTTCAACATTTTCACTTTTAATCACAGATTCATAGACAGATTCAGATAGATTAACATTCACACATGCAGAAACAGTTTCAGAATTATTTAATAAAACATCATTCAAGACAATTTCTTCTACACTTCCACCATTCATGTTCAGATTATGAAAAAGAAAACATCTTTCATTTTGACAATTGTGCTTATGTTCAACAAATTCCTCTTCAATTTCAACTAAGTCTAAGTTATTACAATCTTTGACTTTTTCTTCACAAATACCCTCGATAACTTCTTGACCTTTTATATTTCTGTCTGCTACACAATTAGAAGTTCTATTTAGACTAGTATTATTAGACAGTAAATTCATGTTATGCACAGAAGAACAATTTTCATGTGATTCTAAATTATCATGTAGAGCGGATGATTCATCAAATAAATTTTCAACAAGTAGACTACTTTTGAATGAAGTAAATACATGCTTACTTGAGTAGTTGCCATTGAAAGGAGGAGGTACTACATTGAATCCAATACCTGCGCTTGACTTATGCACCATTTGATGCTAAATGATTCCACTCAAAGTTTTTGATGAAATGTTGAAACCTTTTGAAATCTTTTGAAATCTTTCAAACAAGTTTTCATGTTGAGTTTCCAACCTTCCCAGTTTTCCTTTGTATCCATCTACATCACTTGTCAATAAGTCTATTTTTTCTTTATAACCTTTTTCTTTCTTTAAAAACTCTCTTTGATGAAACTTGATCAAATCAATCTCTTTAATTAAACTCAAATTATGCTCTCTTATATATTTAACGGTGTGTAAACAAGATAGAGTGCAAGTATTTGAAAGTACCTCATCAGTGTTGACAGAAGAAGATATTTTACTCACCAAGGCAGAAACACTCTGGTTCTTGAAATCCTTTTCAGCAACCTCATCCCATTCTCCAAATGTGATTAATGTTGTTCCACTAGAGCTTGATCCTTCTCTGTCATTCTTCATTTCTGATCCAGTGATTTGTTTTTGATCAGTTTGTTGATAGGTCCTTTGAAATCCATTGTTTTGATTGCTTCTCCTTGGTGCTCTACATTCCCTTGCAAAGTGACCATTTTCTTGACAGTTGTAACACTTCACTTTAGATTTGTCAAAACCCATCTTATCACCATTTTCCTTTCTAAAATTATTTCTGCCAGTCTTTTTAAAGAAACTATTTTCTCTAACACTCACCATAGCCATCTGCCACATAAGATCTATTTCCTCTAAGTCATCAGGATGTAGTTGTTCTAGATCTTCTCTTGCTAATTCTGCTTGATTAAGACTTCCTGCTACAAAAGCTTCATAGGTAGCAACAAATGCTTTGTACAGAGTCTCTCTATCACCAATAGCTGATGTCCCTAGTATTGGAGACAGTGTATTTTGACCTGATTGACCATTGTACATTGGAGTTTGAGAACAACAGCTTGTGGAATGACAGTCCCCAGAGTAATGACTAGCATATGATTGAGGTTGTGGTAATGCTTGAATGGAGTAATGTGATGAGTTGACTTGTATTGATGCTTTCAGTGCACATCCAAAGGAGTTTTTTGATTGCTTCCTTTCATACAGCTGCATATCAACTTCATATGATTGAAGGACTCCAATTAGCTCAACAAGTGTCATTGTGTTCAGATTTGTTGTTCTCTTAATGATCATCACTTGTACAGCCCACTTAAGTGGAAGAGAGCCTAGCAGCTTCTTCACAATGTCACTGTCCTTCATCATTACTCCAACAGTTTTCAAATCACTCACTAAAACTGAATACCTCGAGATCTGCTCAGACAAAATTTCACCTCTGATATATTCAAACGCCTCATATAGTTTCTTCAGGATGTCTCTCTTACTTTCCTTCAGATCAATACTTCCTTCATACCTTAGTTCCATTGCATCCATTAGTTCCTTCGCCGATGAGCAATCCTTGAAGTTGTTGTAGATTTCAGTAGGCAGAGCTAGAATTACAACTCCTAAAGCTATGAAGTCTCGGTCAATGATTTTATTATCCTTCTCAGTATACCTTTCAGGATCCAGATCAATCATAAAAGTTCCTCCAGTTTCCTGAACCATTGGCCTATGCGGTCCATTGAAAATAGACGCCCAAATCTGTCTATCGTTGTAGTATACAAACGCTTTGAATCTCAATTTCCACATCATGAAGTCCTGACCTAAAAACTTAGGAGGTCTACCACCGGAACCAGTTTCGTTATCATAATTCACTGCAGGAATGTTTGCTGGAATAATAAACATGATGAAGCTTTGCAATTGATTTTAAACCGGAGATATGACTACTTAATTCGGACTGATTGATTTACCTCAAATAGAATATAGATCACTTGAAATCACTAAAATCTTAATGAAAATTACTAATAATACTGAAGCTCAAAGCAGAAAATACTTAATTCGATTAAACTAATGCAAGTGTGTAGTAATCAAATTTTACCGCCAAAATTTAAAAATTCAAACCTCGAACAAACGTGTTGATCTTATATCTTCTAAATCCTCGGTTGATTCAAACACTTCGACTGTAGTTGAGCTGAATCAAATTTAATTGATATCCAGCTCTGATACCACTTGTCAGGTCTCAGTGATCTTCAACAACTAACAACAAGTGTAAGATCTCAATTATATGTAGCGAAATTAGACATAATTGATTGAACAAATGATTTAGAGATAGTAATCAACGCTGAATGGAAAAGTAGAATGAAAATTGTATTTGGGCGGGAAATTCAGTTACATGTAATATTCTGTTCAAAAGCATGTATAATACATGATTGTTATCCACTATTTATAGACCTATGCTATCTAACAATTACATAAAAACCATCCCTATGTTTATTAAAAAAAAAATTCGGAGTAGACATAAACTTATAGTTTAGTTGGTTCAGTTCGGAGGAACTTGAACTAATTCGGTAAAGAGTTAGTTCCTCCGAACCGAAACCTTCCTAAACTTTACACTTTATTAAAACAATTCGGAGAGTCCGAATTGACACAAATCTACTCTAATCTATGACTTGGTTATTTTGGAAGCTTCACCATTTGACTTGATATCTCCAACACCAATAATACAAATTTCATCTGTAAAATGGATTTTTTTTACGTACCCCTGCATGTTTGTCTGCTAAGCTACCTTTTCCAGGTAATTCTAAAGTTTTCCATGAGGACCTGTTCAGATGAAATTAAGATTGATTGTTAAAGTAGGTGCACCAAAATCAAATTAGATGTCGAATAATTCAATTTAATAATGACCCACCTAATGTTTCATCTTGTATGCTCATATCACATATGTATGTTTTGGGAAAATTAAGGTACCCTCCTATATGAAAAAAAGAACGAAAAGAAGTAATTAAGGTGTTAGATTAAAGTCTCACTATGAAAAAGAAAGAGAAGTATAACATATCGGATTGCAAACTGCCTTTTCTGGTGTGTCATCGATCATCAATGTATTTTTCATATTGAAGTTATCAGAAGCATCCCACAATTTTTGAGGTAGTTTCATATATGTTGCGTGATCACCTACATTATGTTATACAACATGAGACTGATCCTGTCTCAAATATCATTGGAAGTTAGTGAGTCTAGGTAGTAGTTTATTAAGACGATTCTTCATTAACTAAAGTTGTTTACCAAGAAATTTAACAAGTCCTCTAAATTTCCAAACATACACCAAACTATTACCTTGACATTTTACCTGAATATTTTTAAGATAATGTTGAGATAACTTGGTAGGAATGAACAGAAAGCTAAACATAAAGCAAATATATTAGAATGATAAAGACACACAAGAGTTTTTCAATAACCAAACAACAACTTCAAATCATTATAAATAGAACATGATGAAGTCTCTGCCATATGGCCTCTCGAAAACTAAAAAGAAAAAACCGAGAAAATCAGTTAGAGAAACTACACTGCGACAATGCCCTCGAGACATTAGGATAAGAAAAGTAATGTACCAAACTGACAGGAATTCGTAACTCGCACTAGATTTTCTACAGCAAAATATCTGTTCATAAATATCCCTATGCCTTTTGGATCAGTCTTCCATTTTTTCAGATAAACCACATCAGCAAGAATACCGTTCAAGTCCATAACCAAAAGCTTGTTATGTCTAATCACCTTATTATTTCTAATCATATTGTCTTACTTCTCAATTTGACCTTCAACTATTTCAATACGGAATCCCTTGATCAGGCTGGTACCCGAACCCCGACACTAAACCTAAAAAAAACTATTTCTAAATTTATATAAGTTAGATCAATTCACCTTGAATTGATCTAACTTATATAACTTTATAAATACTTCGTTTAGGTTTATTATTAATAAATAAAAATATTCATGATTTATGAATTTATAAATAGTTTATTTTTGTCTTAGTTCTTGATGAAAGTCAAAACCATGACTAAAACCATACGTCATAACAATATCCAAGATTTATAAATTTATAAATAGTTTATTTTTGTCTTAGTTTTTAAATTGATGGAAGTCAAAATATGGACTAAGACTATTTGTCTTACTTATCAAATTAACCTTCTGCTATTTCCAACACGGAACCCCTTCATCGGGCCAGTACCCGCCACTCCGACACTAAACCTAAACAAACTATTTCCAAATTTATATAATTAGATCAATTAAACTTAAATACATAATATCCAAACGCCTTTAATATATGGAATGTACCTCATTTTCACTCCCATCAGATGAAAATGGGTGGACCCTCTCAACGGCTAAAGGTTGTGTTGACGTTATCCGCTTAACAATCAATTACAGCTAAGCTTAAAAATTACCTCATCCATTGCCAAACAATCAATTAAAGCTACGCTTAAATTTTTACACCGCCTTTCTCGTCGCATGGTTTCTTTTCTCACTCCACCGAAACTTCTTTTCCTGGTTTTCATTTTAATTAATAAGAAAAAGGGATTAAGAAAATGGTGGGAAAATAGGAGTATTGTTGTGATTGGAAATGATTTGCAAAATAGAGTACTGGAAATGACAACACGAGAGAATAGGGGGAGGGTAGATTCAGGAAACAGAGATAGTTGGAAAATAGGTAGGTAATAAATTGAAATTGAAATTGAAATTGAAATTGGTAGATGAAAATAGTTATTATTAGAATAATAGGGTAACTAATAAGGATATAAATAAATTAATAATAATAAAAGTTATATTTATTACATTTTACATAAATGAACTGAAAGTTTTCTAGAATGTGCCGAATGGGCATATGATTTCGAGCATTAAATGAACTGAAAGTTTCCTTATGTATTGATAAACGCATTTAATAGAAGTTAAAAAGAACTGCATCATTTAATGTGTATTAAATGCGTTTAACAATATATAACGAAATTTGAAGTTCATTTAATGCTCGGATACATGTTCCCATTAGGATTTGGATATAGGGACTATATGCGATCAATTAGATTTCTCTGTCGACATCGCTTAGATGTCTCATTTTCTTTCCTTGGAATATCCGCTACAACCGAATATTTAAACATATCAGTTTCTTATATTATTCGATCACTCATCTTGATGATATCGATGAACTAATGAGTATGATAATCAGCTAACCAATTTTCTTAATACCTAAATGTATGGATATTTATTAATCAATGGAAGAAATTCTGGTCTACAATGGGTATATTTTACCATATTGGAGAAACCATTTAAAACCAATTAAAACCATCTCCTATTCATTGATTACTGGTACATTTTTACCTAAATGTGTGTTTGGAGTCTATATGGAATCTATAATATATACTAAAAGAGCTGCATTAAAGCTGGCAAATATAAGCCATTAGATGAGTTTTAAGATTAATATTACACCCTTAGATCAATATGATGATGTAATATGACATCATCATTAGTGTTGGAGCATAAATAGAGTGATGGCTGAAGCTTCCAAAACATCATTAGTGTAGTTTTGTTTGTAAGGAATTAGTTTGGGTGAACAATGTTCATCACCCGAACTAAAACTTAGTCAGTCTTTCTGTTAATATTTTAACTCACGTGAACAAGTTAGTCTACCGACTTAACTTGAAGTTCACCAGAGTTAAATTTTACTAAAGACATAATGTATTTTGTTCACCCGAAGTGTTCTTATATGAACATAAGGGTTGTTTTAATGTAATAGTTAGTGTGTGTATTAGCCTATAAATAGTGAGAGAAGTTACTCAGTTAGATAGAGCTTATGTGAGTATCTTTTGTAACCACTTTTCCCACCATGTTGGCTTTGAATGAAATATTCGTTTACTCAAACACACTTTGATTCATTGTTTGATTCATGAATTCAGTCATTAACTTGTTATTCTGCAACCTGTTAATGATCCTAATCACCTAGTTATTCTTTTAAAAAAGATCAAGACCTATCAATTGGTATCAGAGCTGAAAACCAATTTTATTTTGATTCAACTCAGTTTTCGAGTGATAGTGAGCTAATGGTGTTTAGACGAGTTATTAAGGATTAGACAGTAAGGTCAACGATTTGAGTATTTGTATTTTCGAAATTTGGCGGTAAAAGACGTTGAAGGAAATTCAGTTGTAATTGTTTGTTCTAAGTGTAAATTTGATTGTTTGAGTGTTTCATAAGGTTTAGTTGATAGTTTCTGCAATTTTGATCAAGTTTGAACCATTTCGTGTTAAGTTAGTTCATCCGAGTTAAATTTTGATCATCCTTGTTAAAATTCAAATTCCTCAATTCAAATTTCAGCAATAGTAATGGCTGCTCCAGTTGTGAATTATGATAATGAAACAGGTTCTGGTGGTAGACCTCCAACATTCCTACCAGGATCCGATTTCATGATGTGGAAGCTTCGCTTCAAGGCATTTATCTACTTTAGTGAATTGCAGTTATGGAATTCAATTGTTAATGGTCCTCATCAAGCTAGAGTGCAGGAGACTGGTGGCACTGGTATGGTAGATGTTGAGCCTGAAAGGTACACTGAAGCAGAAAACAAGCTAATTGATAGAGACATTGGAACGCTTGGAGCTGTGGTCTTGGCATTTCCTACTGAAATTAACAATAATTTCAAAAAGTGTTCTTCAGCTAAAGAGCTAATGGACGCCATGGAGTTACGATATGAAGGTAGACTAGAGCTTAAGGAGAGAAAGAGAGACATGTTGAAGAAGCTGTATGGAATCATTTGAATATGTGAGAGGTGAGAGCTTATCTGAACAAGTCAGTAGATTCACATTACTGGTTAGTGATCTAAAGAGTGTTGGGGTTGTGTTGAAAGATAGTGATGTGTGAAAGAAACTATTGTGATCTCTACCTACTAAGTGGTCAGTGCAAGTTATGATCATTAAAAGAACTGCCAATTTGAATGCAATGACATTGGTGGAATTGATTGGAATTCTTCAGTCATATGATGATGATATGAAGATTGATGAGAAGAAGCAGACCGATACACTTATTTATGTTCTTTGAAAGCTCAAATTCCTGTGAACTCAACTCACTATCCTAATGCTCAACCTCAACCTCAACCACATGCAAATTTTCATTATGGAAGCTGCTATTCAACTTATCAATCATCTGTTGGGTACAATGCAAATGATTATTGTTGGAGCAAACAAGAATGATGGTGAACCTTCCAAAATGTCCAATTCATGGTTTTGTATAGTGTAGTTTGAATTCGGGTGGACTGTGTCCATCACCCGAATTTTTTAATAAAGTGAAAACTTAGGAAGGATTAAGTTCGGGTGAACTAACTCTTTAACCGAGTTAAGTTCAAGTTTACCCGAACTGAATCTATCTGATTGTGAGCTGTGAAGATTTCAAGACCTGACAAGTGGTATTAGAGCTGGTTTTCAATTCAATTTGATTCATCTCAAGCTATAGTGTGAAGTGTTTGGAATTGCTTGAAGATTTAGAGTATTAAGGTCAACGTTCGTTCAGAGTTTCAGATATTTTGAATTTTGGCGGTAAGGTGTAGTTATTGAGAAATTTTATTAGATCAATCGATTTAAGTGTTTTTGTGCATTCAGGAATATAGTTTGAAAGTAATTGTTGAGGTTTTAGTGAATTTAAGAGAATTAGATTCAGTTTGAGGTTGTTGTGTTCATCCGAAATAAAATCAATCGATCAAATCATCATGTCTGTTGTTCCAACAAACGTTCCTGCAGTCAATTACGATAATGAGACAGGATCTGGTGGTAGGCCTCCTAAGTTCCTACCTGGTCATGATTTCATGATGTGAAAACCGAGGTTTAAGGCGTTTGTATACGATAGTGATAGACAAATCTGGAGTTCTATTGTTAATGGACCTCATCGGCCAATGATATAGGAGACAGGAGGAACATGAATGATTGATGTAGATCCAGAGAGATATACAGAGGCTGATGACAAGCTCATTGATCGATATTTCAGGGCATTAGGAGCAGCTATTTTGGCTTTACCAACAGAGATCTATAACAATTTTAAGGACTGTGTATCAGCAAAGGAGCTAATGGATGCCATGGAAATAAGGTATGAGGGAAGCCTAGAGCTTAAGGAAAGTAAGAGGGACATTCTGAAGAAGTTGTATGAGGCATTTGAGCATATAAGAGGGGAAAGTCTGTCTGAGCAGATTAGTAGGAACACACTTTTGGTGAGTGACTTGAAGAGTGCTGGAGTAGTGATGAACGATAGTGACATTGTCAAGAAGCTTTTGGGGTCTCTTCCACTGAAATGGGCAGTTCAAACAATGATAATCAAGAGGACAGCCAATCTAAATGCTATGACACTAGTTGAGCTTATTGGAATTCCGCAATCCTATGAAGTGGATATGCAACTGGATGAGAAGAAGCAATCACAGAATTCATTTGGATGTGCATTGAAAGTATCAGCTCCAATGAATCCACCTCAGTACTCTAATCAAGCACAGTCTCAACCTTAATCTTATGCAAGATCTCACTCAGGGAGCTACCATTCTGCAAATTGCTGTCCACCAAATCAAATGTCAATTTGTTACAATTCCAATGCTTACAATTTCGTGGTCAACATAATGAAGCCACATCACACTCCATCTGCTAATTCAGGAACTTCTGGAATGGGTGATAGAGAGACTCTCTACAAGGCTTTTGTAGCTAGCTATGAAGCTTTTGTGGTTGGCACTCTTAATCAAGCAGAATTGGTAAGAGAAGATTTGGAACAGCTTCACCCTGATGACTTAGAAGAGATAGATCTGAAGTGGCAGATGGCTATGGTCAGTCTAAGGACAAACAGATTCTTTAAGAGGACTGGGAGTAATAACTTCAGGAAGGAAACTGGTGAGAAAATGGGATTTGATAAGTCAAAGGTTAAGTGTTACAATTGTGAGGACTATGGACACTTTGCAAGGGAATGCAGGGCTCCTCGAAGGATTAACAACAACAATGGCTATCAAAGAAACGATCAAAAACAACAAACTGAGCAAAAGAAGATAACTGGATTTGAGATGAAGAATGGGAAAGAAGAGGCAAGTACTAGTGGGAAGGCTTTAATCACCTTTGGTGAGTGGGATGAGGTTGTTGCAGAGGATTATAAGAACAAGTATGTGTCTGCTTTAATGAAAACTTGTTTGAAAGATTTCAAAAGGTGTTAAATAAATTTGAAGAGTCAAAAATTTATGTTGAGAAATTCAACCTATCAAAAAAGACTTTGAATGGAATTATTGAGCATCAAATGGTGCATAAAGCAAAGACAGGTATTAGATTCAATGCAGTACCTCCTCCATTCAATGACAACTACTCAGTTAAGCTTGAATTTACATCATTCAAAAGTGGTTTGCTTGTTGAAAATTTCTTTGATGACTCATCTGCTTTAAATTCTAAAATAGAATTGACTGAAACCTGTTCATCTGTGAATAATATGAATAATCTGCCTGCTGATTCTAGTCTAAATACAGTTTTTAATTGTGTAGCAGGTAGAAATTTAGAAATTTCAGGAGTAAAGGAAAGTGTTTGTGAAGAAAGTGTGGATGTTTGTAATAAAATTGAACTAATAGAAATAGAGGATGACTATGTTGCACCGGCTCATAATTGTAAAAATGAAAGATTCTTTTTGTTTCATGACTTTAATGTTTCAAATGATTCTTTGGATGAAATTGTATTGGATGATTTTGTGTTGAATACACCTGTTTCTGAATGTGTGAATGATTGTATGACTGTTTGTATGAATAAATTTGTGATTGCATGTGAGAATGTTAAACAAGAAAAGGTCACGGATTAATAAATCAAAGAGAAAACAAAAATGTTTGACATGCAAAAAGAAACATAAATTTGAAGAATGTTGGTTAAATTCTAAAAGGAAAAATGTTTCTAAATGTGTGTTAACTGTTGAGAAGTTGATATTTGGAAGGACTGATTTTAAAAAGTACATAGATGAGAAAAATGCTAAATCAAAAGATGTAAATGTTCTGAAGTTTGGTAGTATTAATCCTGAAATTTTAAATGGTTTAAAGTTACCCAAGTTAAAATATTCTAAATCCGAATTAAAAAGTTTCAATTCTGGTGATGATATGTTTAAAACGGGTAAAATGAAAATTAATTCGAATAAACATATTTTCAAAAATAATTCTGGTGACCAAATTTTAAATTCGGGAAAAAAAATGTTTAATTCGGATAAAAGTTTGAGTTCAAAATTTAATTCGGATATGGGTAAAGTTAATTCGGGTAATGAAAAATTAAATTCGGGTTATTCAACTTGTATTTCTGAGAGAAAAATGCATGACTATTTCAAGTTTAACAAATTTAAATTATTGCATTCCAAATTTACAAAGATTTGGGTTCCAAAATGTTACACCCCCAAATCTCAGGTTCCCGAGACTCGAGGTGTTGACTTCATGGGTCCCAGATAGCAATGATATATAGACGAACGACCTCTATATGAGTCGTTTTTAAAAAGAAACATACATTCATTGATATTAAAAATTCAGAGTTTTACATGATTACGAAAATATTACCAGAGTTCACAAAATAAAGATTTACATTACATAACTTAATGTAAAATAAGTAATGCAAGGGAAATCTCCCAAAAGCGTGAGTTTGAAATATGCGACTCTGTCATATCCCAAAATCCCTCCGTCGAAAGCCCTTTCGACTAAGCACCGGAGACATACATGCTAAAGTCAACATAAAGTTGGTGAATTCATAGGTTTAGTTTAGTAATGAAGTGGACCACAAGATTTCTATTTAAGTAAAGTTTTACAGTTGCACCTAAGCTCATGACATCGAAGCGTAAAAAAGTTCCTTACCCCATAAGTATTCCTATGTTATAGCCAATAACATATATAGTTTCAAAAGTAACGCACCCTACTCGAGTCCACGAGTTAGTTTTGGTAGACGTGTGTTACATCGTCTAGCCGTTGGGTGAGGGTTGTCAAACCCTAATAGATCTATCCAATACCATCGCGCTTAAGTCCTTAACTAACGATTCATGATAGGGGAATTTACTTTGGCTTAGTGGTAACTTAGGCAACTAGTAAAGGTTTTAAGTACTTGTGTCCATAAGTAAAAGAGCATGTAATCTCACCCCAAGTATGTTATAAAAACAAGTAAAAAGCGGGGCTAGGAACTCACCTTAGCAAGCCAGCTAAACGTAATGAGGTAGCGTGTGTAAGCCAACACGTAGGAGTCTCAAATCCGAGAATCAGGTAGGTCTAACCTTTACCTATTAAGTTTTGGAATTAAGGTTTTTATATTCTAGTCCAATGCACATGAAAAGGTATGTATATGTATGAATAAGGTAGGGTTAGGGTTCGGGTTTGATAATAATAAACTAACACCGTTCGGGCCATTATATACAAGACCATTCTATAATCGCATGCGGAGCTAGGACACTTTAAATCGTAAATCCAGCAAGCTCGGCACTACGAAATATCGAGATAGAATCATTGCATACAAAGCTCCCTAGTATTGTGTTATCGCTATTATTATCGAGTTGGTTTTAAAAGTTAGTTTTTATAAAAGTTTATATAAAAAAACTCAACAAGTATCTTTAAGTTTTACCCAACTTTAAAGTAATATATCTCGCCCGTTTCTTATCCGATTTTAATGAATATTATATAGAAACGACCGCGTTTGAAATAACTTTCAAATGGTTTTGGACTTGGAACCAGATTGAAAGTCTACTGATATTTATAACAGAAACACTAACAGTAGGTTTTAGGGTTTTCTCAAAGTACATGTTAACTTGAAAATATCATAATTCCTTGGTCGTTTATCCGTTTTTAGTGTTCTTTTTATGGAAATGTAGACATTTGATTTATATTTCAAATGAAACAGGTCTCATGGCCCCATTCAAAACCATTTTTCCCAGATTTAGTAAAAGGTCCGCTGGTATGCAGTTTGGGGGTCAAGGAATTAGGTCAAACTTCACAATGATATATCTTGCTCGATATTTATCCGTTTTTAACGAATCTTATATCGAAACGTTCTTTTTTGAGTTAACTTTAACATAGCTAAGGTCTCTTATTATTTTTTAATGGTCGTTTTCCCAGATTTCCCAAAAACAGTCCGTGTAGACACTTTATGTAGCTGAAACGTATGTTGTTGCGTAAAATACTTTTAAAATACTTAAACATATCCAAAAATTATGATTTTATATCTAAATCTTCAGAAAACATAGAAGTATCTTTTATTTAAAATGGTTTATCCAAAACATTTGGTTAAGATGGTTAAAAAGTGTCTACAAGTCGGTGTAAGTTTCAGGTTAACAAAATAACTTAACTTTTCTTTGTTTAAAACATGTTCTTGTATAAAAGACTTAGGTTTTATGAAATGAACGTATGACAATATGATGTATGAAGAGAGTTTTTAGAATATACCTTAGAGTATATGAATGCAAGGCATTATGTTTTCCTTATGATTAAAGTATGAAACTAAGTTTTTGATGTATGGAATGGGTGTGGTGATTTATTTCTTCCTTCGTCTTGACCGGTTTTTAGAGAGTGTAGGGGGGAGAATGATTTAGTTTTTGAGAAAGGAGAATGAATGCATGGGTTGGCTATTTATAGAGTGGAGCTTGGGTTAGAATTTAACCCTAGTTAGTCATTGTTTCAACCATGGTTAAGTCTCATTGATTGGTATGGGCAATTTAGTTCAATAGTGACATTCTATTCATCCAAGTGACCACCAAATCTAGCAAACAAAGTCAAGGAATCCCATGTGGGACTCCTTGTGGCCAGCCATGGGGTTTAGGGAGGGGGGTTGGGTAGTTTTTTGCAAAGTCTAGGGTGTTTATGCATGTATTGATGACTTAAGGGTTATTCATGTAAGTTTTGGTAACTTATACTACATGCATGCAACAATTCATGCAAAAATGATGAATGCATTGTTAGAGTTTTATGCCTTTCATGTTGGGCTAAAAATATAGTTGTAAAAATATATACGTTTACGTAAAGTGAATACCGTACCTAATTCCGGTATCCTTATATGTTTAGACATAGTTATTAAGCATCATTTATGTATAGTGTGACCTACCGGTCGTACATAATTGAAAACATATACTAGTGGTTTAAGAGTTCGAGTTGGTGTGAACCTGGATTTTTGTGCGTTGTCACAGTCTCCCCTTGTTATGGAAATTTCGTCTCGAAATTTAGTTGGTTTGTTCTGGAGGTTGGGTGTCTGAGAAGAGAAGAGGGTACTTGAGTTTCATCTGGTCCTCTCATTCCCAAGTGAATTCAGGTCCTCGGCGGGAATTTCATCGAACCTGTACGATAGGTATTAGACTCTGTCGACGTTGTTTGATCTCACGATCCATGATTTCGACGGGTTGTTCGATGAAGTTTAGTTTGGTGTCAATCTGAAGTTCCTCTTGTGGGATTATTAGAGTTTCATCCGACAAGCACTTCTTCAGATTACTGACGTGGAACGTGTTATGTATTCTGTCTAGTTCTTATGGTAGGTCGAGTCGGTAAGCTACCGGTCCAATTCTTTCCAGAATTTTGAAGGGTCCGATGTATCGGGGGTTTAGTTTTCCTCGCTTTCCGAAGCGAATGGTGCCTTTCCACGGTGAGAATTTGAGCATCACCTTGTCTCCAACATGGAATTCCAGTGGCTTACGCCTTCGGTCTGCGTAACTCTTTTGTCGGCTGCGCGCCGTTTGGAGTCTCTCCTGAATTTTCACGATCTTTTCTGTGGTCTCGTGAAGAATATATGGACCAATACGTTAGCTATCCCCAACTTCGATCCCAAATACGGGTGATCGGCACTTTCGTCCGTAAAGTGCCTCAAATGGTGCAGCCTTGATGCTGGTGTGATAATTGTTGTTGTAGGAGAATTCTGCTAAGGGCAAGTGTAAATCCCATCGCTTTCCAAAATCGATGACACATGCTCTTAACATATCCTCCAACGTTTGGATTGTTCTTTCACTTTGGCCGTCGGTTTGTGGGTGATATGCAGTGCTCATATCCAGACGCGTTCCTAGAGCCTTTTGCAAAGATCTCCAGAATCTAGATGTGAAACGACTATCTCTATCAGATATGATTGAAACAGGAACCCCATGCCTAGAGACAAATTCTTTAAGGTATAACCGTGTTAATTTTGCCATTTTGTCCGTCTCTTTGATGGGTAGAAAATGAGTGGACTTTGTTAGACGGACAACTATTACCCAGATAGTGTCGTAACCGTGCGGGGTTTTGGGTAGCTTTGTGATGAAGTCCATTGTTATTCCTTCCCATTTCCATTGAGGTATCTCGGGTTGTATCAATAATCCAGAAGGTTTTTGGTATTCAACCTTTACTTTTGAGCACGTTAAACATTTGCTCACAAAAGTAGCGATCTCCGATTTCATATTTGGCCACCAGTACAACATCTTGAGGTCTTGGTACATTTTGTACGATCCGGGGTGTATGGAGTACTTGGAGTTGTGTGATTCTTAGAGGATTAACTCTATTAATCCTCCAAAGCGGGGTGATCAAAATATTTGGTTCCATTGCTTTTGGTTTTGAATGATTTGTCCATACCTCGCAGGTTTTCGTTCTTTATGTTTTCGTCTTTAAGGGCTTCGATTTTAGCATCGCGGATTTGTGTGGGTAGATTCGATTGAATCATCATAACCAAAGCTCGAACTCGTAATGGTTTAGCTCGCTCCTTTCGTCTTAGAGCGTCTGCCACTACGTTGGCTTTTCCAGGATGGTAACGGATGTCACAATCGTAATCACTAAGTAGTTCGATCCAACGACGTTGCCTCATGTTCAATTCTTTTTGATCAAGAATGTGTTGCAGACTCTTGTGATCTGTGAACACTGTACACTTAGTGCCGTATAAATAGTGTCTCCAGATCTTGAGTGCGAACACTACAGCTCCTAACTCTAAGTCATGTGTTGTGTAGTTTTCTTCGTGAGTTTTGAGCTGTCGTGAGGCGTAGGCGATAACATTATCCCTTTGCATTAACACACAACCTAATCCTTTGTGTGATGCATCGCAATATACCACAAAATCTTCTGTTCCCTCGGGCAATGATAGAATCGGTGCACTACAAAGCTTCTGCTTCAATAGTTGGAATGATGACTCTTGTTCTTCACCCCAAACGAACTTCTCAGTTTTCTGCGTCAACCTCGTCAAGGCTTTAGCTATCTTGGAGAAATTTTTGATGAAGCGTCGGTAATAACCGACAAGACCTAAGAATTGGCGTATCTCCGTTGCGGTTCTAGGGACAACCCAATCCTTAATGGATTCAATTTTTTCTGGGTCTACGTGGATGCCCTGACTGTCAATAACGTGACCAAGGAATTGAACCTTCTCAATCCAGAATTCACACTTAGAGAATTTTGCGTACAATTCCTCCTTTTTCAGCAATTCGAGGATTAACCTCAAATGCTCTTCATGTTCTTTCTTATTCTTCGAGTATATCTAGATGGCGTCAATGAATACGATCACGAACTTATCCAGGTACGGTTTACAAACCCAATTCATAAGATCCATGAATACTGTCGGTGCATTGGTCAAACCGAAAGGCATAACCTGGAATTCGTAGTGACCATAGCGAGTTCTAAATGCAGTTTTCTGAATATCTTCGTCTCGTACTCTAAGTTGGTGATAACCTGACCGTAGGTCAATTTTAGAGTAGATACTTGATCCTCGAAGCTGGTCGAAAAGATCGTCAATCCTTGGAAGTGGATAATGATTCTTTACGGTTAGCTTGTTCAGTTGTCTTTAGTCAATACACATCCTGAAGGATCCATCCTTCTTCTTGACAAACAGAACTGGTGCTCCCCAAGGTGAGGAACTTGGAAGAATGAATCCTTGATCTAGTAGCTCTTGGAGTTGGTTGGATAATTCTTCCATTTTCGATGGAGCGAGTCGATATGGTGCTCGAGCCACTGGTGCGGCTCCTGGCACTAAGTCGATGTGAAATTGGACTTGTCTTGGAGGTGGGAGTCCGGTTAAGTCTTCTGGGAAGAGTTCGGGAAACTCTCGAACAATCAGTACGTCGTTTAGTTGTTTCTCCTTCGTTTCCGTCTCCGTCATGTAAGCCAAATAAGCGTCACATCCTTTTTGTAAGTACTTCAGCGTTTTTAAGTTGGATATGATGCTTAACTTTGATCGGCTCCCATCTCCCTTGATCAAGAGAGTTTTCCCGTCGGTGCGAAGGATACGGACAATCTTCTCGTCACATATGATTTCGGCGTGGTTTAGAGATAACCAGTCCATTCCTGTTACTATATCGAAGCTTCCGAGCTGAATAGGTATTAGGTCGATATTGAATGGGTGGTCAACTAAGGTTAAGGTACAACCTCGAATGATACTATTTGTAGTTACCAATTTCCCGTTTGCTAATTCTATTGTATACTTAGCTTCTAGGGTAGTTGGGGAAATATCAATCAAAGCTTTAAATTTCGTAGATATAAAGCTCCTATCAGCACCAGTATCAAATAAAACAGTTGGGTATTGATTATTGAGGAGGAACGTACCCGTCACGACGTTCGGGCCTGTTTGTTATTCTCCTGCTCTAATCACAAATGCCCTACCATGAGATCTGCCATTGTGGTCTTGGTTTGCTAATTGAGGGCAATCCTTTTTGAAGTGTCCCGGTTCTCCGCATTTAAAGCAGACGTTAGGAGCCTTCACATTAGCTACAGGGGCAGCTTTCCTACAATCCTTGGTTTGGTAGCCCGTTTTGTTGCAGTTTTTGCAGACCACAGTACACTGGCCGGTATGATGGAGTTTGCATCGGTTGCAAAGTGGCTTGTTTCCGATGTAGTTTCCCGTACCAGCTATGTACACCTTGGAGGTAGTGGGTTTCTTATTGGGTTGGTGGTTTGAGTTTTTAGAAGTGTCCTCCCACTTTTGTTTATGGTCATGGGACCTTTCTCATGTGTCTCCCTTACGGGTGACTTGATCAGTAAGGTTATGAGCCATTCGGATGGCCATCTAGTTGTTCGCCGGGTTGGACGAGGTGACATTCCCTTGGATTTGAGTACTTAATCCCCAGATGTACCTTTCGATCTTTTTATATTCCGGGGTGACCATCCCTGGGCATAGCAGAGATAGTTCCTGGAACCGGGTGGTATAACTTGCTACTTCATTTCCCTTCATAGACAGTTTCCAGAATTCATTCTCCAATTTCTGTATTTCATTTCTCGGACAGTACTCATCCCTCATCATGGTTTTGAGATCCTCCCATGGTAGCAGGTAAGCCGCATCAATCCCGACAGATTGTGCATATGAGTTCCACCATGTTAAGGAGCTATTTTGAAGGGTGCAGGTGGCAAACTTGACCTTGCAATCTTCCGAGCAGTTACAGATTCGGAAAACTGACTCGAGGTTATCGAACCATTGAAGTAACCCAACAGCTCCTTCAGTCCCGCTGAAGTACTGGGGCTTACAGTTTAGAAATTCCTTGTAGGAACATCCTTGAGTCACATTCTCGGCTCTTCCTGTGGTTTCGCTGTTTCCTCCGCCATTAATGTTTCCAGCTCCACTGGCTCTGTTTGCTTCATAGGTAGCGATAGCGTCTGCTACACGTTGTGCTATGATTTCTTCCATATTATCTGTGGTTTGCGAGTTCCTAGTAGTTCTTGTTTTCTTTGGTGCCATTTTTCTTCAAAACAAAATAACACCCATACAAAGTATCAACAAAACATTCATGATATATAAGTAATAATAAACATGCAACCATACCAAACACAAGTCATACAATAGAATAAGTAGATTAAAACCAATATTTTATTTATATAACTTGAATACATTGATTTCAAAGGAAATACAACAAAAGATTGGGTTTATAGAACACCCATTTTAGTTCAAGTACAAAGTAAAATATATTGGGCACAACCCGCCCTAGAAGGTTTGAAATACTAGCTATGTCTATGGATGACTAGGTCGTCCTCTGGTAAGTGCACTACTCAGCCCTCGAACCAACTCCTCCAACTCAGCAATGCGTGTCTCGGATGTCTCGACTCGGGTCTGAAGTGTGGCGATGTCACCACGTGTATGCATGACACGTGCATGTGTAGCACTCGCCGCCTGATTTGCTAAGACTGCATCCTCTTGGACCACATCAAAACTCTGCCTGATGTTAGCAGTATTTCGAGAGGTATAACTCCCGAAATCCTACTCAAGCATCATCTGCTCCCTTTCCAAACGGGCTACTCGTGCTACGAGAATCGTAGTAACTAGAGCTAAGACGGGAGCATTAGATGACTCCCCAATCTCATATGTGTTGGGTATCCTCTCAGCATTCCTCCATGCCTAGAGGGTAGGATGCATCCAGTCCCGGCACTGTGAGCTATAGTCCCGCAGAGGTGTGGTGGTGGTGGGTATGGGAGTGGTGATGGGAGTAGTAGTAGTAGTAGGAATGGGTGTGGTGGTAGGTGTAGTAGTAACTACGTGCACATCACGGTAGTCCCTTCTGACGACAGTACTGTCGGGAGTAGGTGCAGTCCGTCTGGCAACGACGTAAGGGTGGTATCTGTGAGGTGCGGTAGGAAGGATGGGAACTGACTTCCGTGCGGTCAAACGGGTGCGGGGTCCTCCTCCCATGGAGATGTGAGCATGAATGTAGCGGTGGGACTCCATGGTTGGGATAGTGGCAGGAGGTGTAGTGAAAGTATCGGAAGAGGCGGTGTCGGAGTCATCCTCCAAGGGATCCTCCTCCTCATCCTCCTCTTCCTCCGTCTCAGGGTAGACGAATCCCTCGGGAGTAGGATTGTATCCCGAGTCAGCTCGGAGAGTAGGAGTATCATGGGTAGTAGGCTCGGCAATAGGAGTAAGAACGGAAGGTTCGTCCTCCGGGATGAATCAGTGATACTGAATAGAAGGCGTTCCTAGCAAGGACGTGTGGGTATACATCTCATCGTCCGAATCCGTGTCGGATAAGTAGATGATGGTGGTGGTATGCTCGCTCTCGAAGCCGTCGTATCCGTCGTATGGTATAACTGGGGATTCTAAGGTAGAAGAGATGTCCATATCGACGCTCGAGTCGGCGTCTGGAGCAGTAGGTGTATGTGGAGGATAGTCATCCTCAGAATCAGAAGGTATAACGTAGTAGGGAGTCGACATACTGTGACAAGGTCCAAAAGTGTAAGCAATTCTATGTAAAGTATAAGTAAGTAGTGCGGAAACAAAAGTCTTAAAAGCTCAGTTATAGACTAGGACAAATGTAACCTAGTTCGCTATAACCAGAGCTCTGATACCAATCTGTCACACCCCCAAATCTCATGATCCCGAGACTCGAGGTGTTGACTTCATGGGTCCCAGATAACAATGATATATAGACGAACGACCTCTATATGAGTCGTTTTTAAGAAGATACATACATTCAGTGATATTAAAAATTCAGAGTTTTACATGATTAAGAAAATATTACCAGAGTTCACAAAATAAAGATTTACATTACATAACTTAATGTAAAATAAGTAATGCAAGGGAAATCTCCCAAAAGAGTGAGTTTGAAATATGCGACTCTGTCATATCCCAAAATCCCTCCGTCGAAAGCCCTTTCGACTAAGCACCTGAGACATACATGCTAAAGTCAACATAAAGTTGGTGAATTCATAGGTTTAGTTTAGTAATGAAGTGGACCACAAGATTTCTATTTAAGTAAAGTTTTACAGTTGCACCTAAGCTCATGACATCGAAGCGTAACAAAGTTCCTTACCCCATAAGTATTCCTATGTTATAGCCAATAACATATATAGTTTCAAAAGTCAAGCACCCTACTCCAGTCCACGAGTTAGTTGGTAGACGTGGGTTACATCGTCTAGCCGTTGGGTGAGGGTTGTCAAACCCTAATAGATCTATCCAATACCATCGCGCCTAAGTCCTTAACTAACGATTCATGATAGGGGAATTTACTTTGGCTTAGTGGTAACTTAGGCAACTAGTAAAGGTTTTAAGTACTTGTGTCCATAAGTAAAAGAGCATGTAATCTCACCCCAAGTATGTTATAAAAACAAGTAAAAAGCGGGGCTATGAACTCACCTTAGCAAGCCAGCTAAAAGTAATGAGGTAGTGTGTGTAAGCCAACACGTAGGAGTCTCAAATCCGAGAATCACGTAGGTCGAACCTTGACCTATTAAGTTTTGGAATTAAGGTTTTTATATTCTAGTCCAATGCACATGAAAAGGTATGTATATGTATGAATAAGGTGGGGTTAGGGTTCGGGTTTGATAATAATAAACTAACACCGTTCGGGCCATTATATACAAGACCATTCTATAATCGCATTCGGAGCTAGGACACTTTAAATCGTAAATCCAGCAAGCTCGGCACTATGAAATATCGAGATGGAATCATTGCATACAAAGCTCCCTAGTATTGTCTTATCGCTATTATTATCGCTATATAGAAAAACTCAGCAAGTATCTTTAAGTTTTACCCAACTTTAAAGTAATATATCTCGCCCGTTTCTTATCCGATTTTAATGAATCTTATATAGAAACGACCGCGTTTGAAATACCTTTGAAATGGTTTAATCCTTGAAACCAGATTGAAAGTCTACTGATATTTATAACAGAAACACTAACAGTAGGTTTTAGGGTTTTCTCAAACTACATGTTAACTTGAAAATATCATAATTCCTTGGTCGTTTATCCGTTTTTAGTGTTACTTTTATGGAAATGTAGACATTTGATTTATATTTCAAATACGACAGTTCTCATGGCCCCATTCAAAACCATTTTTCCCAGATTTAATAAAAGGTCCGCTGGTATGCAGTTTAGGGGTCAAGGAATTAGGTCAAACTTCAAAATGCTATATCTTGCTCGATATTTATCCATTTTTAACGAATCTTATATTGAAACTTTCGTTTTTGAGTTAAATTTAACATAGCTAAGGTCTTCTATTATGTTTTAATGGTCGTTTTCCCAGATTTCCCAAAAACAGTCCGTGTAGACAGTTTATGTAGCTGAAACGTATGTTGTTGCGTAAAATACTTTTAAAATATTCTAACATATCCAAAAATTATTATTTTTATATCTAAATCTTCAGAAAACATAGAAATATCTTTTGTTTAAAATGGTTTATCCAAAACATTTGGTTAAGATGGTTAAAAAGTGTCTACAAGTCGGTGTAAGTTTCCGGTTAACAAAATAACTTAACTTTTCTTTGTTTAAAATATGTTCTTGTATAAAAGACTTAGGTTTTATGAAAAGCAAGTATGACAATATGATGTATGAAGAGAGTTTTTAGAACATACCTTAGAGTATATGAATGCAAGGCTTTATGTTTTCCTTATGATTAAAGTATGAAACTAAGTTTTTGATGTATGGAATGTGTGTGGTGATTTATTTCTTCCTTCCTCTTGACCGGTTTTTAGAGAGTGTAGGGGGGAGAATGATTTAGTTTTTGAGCAAGGAGAATGAATGAAAGGGTTGGCTATTTATAGAGTGTAGCTTGGGTTAGAATTTAACCCTAGTTAGTCATTGTTTCAACCATGGTTAAGTGTCATTGATTGGTATGGGCAATTTAGTTCAATAGTGACATTCTATTAATCCAAGTGACCACCAAATCTAGCCAACAAAGTCAAGGAATCCTATGTGGGACTCCTTGTGGCCGGCCATGGGGTTTAGGGAGGGGGGTTTGGGTAGTTTTTTGCAAAGTCTAGGATGTTTATGCATGTATTGATGACTTAGGGGTTATTCATGTAAGTTTTGGTAACTTATACTACATGCATGCAACAATTCATGCAAAAATGATGAATGAAAGATTAGAGTTTTATGCCTTTCATGTTGGACTAGAAATATAGTTGTAAAAATATATACGTTTACGTAAAGTGAATACCGTTCCTAATTTTGGTATCCGTATATGTTTAGACATAGTTATTAAGCATCATTTATGAATAGTGTGACCTACCAGTCGTACATACTTGAAAACATATACTAGTGGTTTAAGAGGTCGAGTTGGTGTGAACCTGGATTTTTGTGGGTTGTCACACAAAATCTCACTGATTCTGATCTTTGCAGGGGCAGTCCACTAGTAGTTCAGAAGATAACACATGGGTAGTTGATTGTGGTTGTTCAAGACACATGACAGGGAATATAAGATTGCTCCAAGACTTCATTGCTTTTATGGGCGGAAATGTATCATTTGGTGGAGACATGGGAGGAGTAATCACAGGTCAAGGAAATATGACAAATGGACCTTTGACTCTGGAACAAGTCAACTTTGTTAAAGAATTAAACCATACCCTGCTTTCAGTGTCTCATGTATGTGATAATGATTATACCACTGCTTTCACAAAAGAGTTTTTCTACATTCTTAAAAAGGAATAAGTCATCCCAGATGATATGATTGTTTTGAAAACACCAAGATGTGAAGACATGTATATTTTAGATATGAATACTGTTCATTCAACTGAATCTTCAAACTTTTTCATATATAAAACTACTGAAAAAGAGTCTGATTTATGGCATAGAAGGCTTTGTCAATGCAACCTTAAAAACATGAATAAACTGGTCACAAATAATCTAGTTACTGGATTACCTAAAAAGAATTTTAAATTAATTGACCATTGTAATTCATGCCTTAAAGGAAAACAACATAAATCAAGTTTTAAACTAAAAACTCAAACTTCAGTAGATACCGTCCTTCACCTTCTACACATGGATGTATTTGGTCCAGTAAGTGTGAAGTGTCTTGGCATGAAATCTTATTGTTTAGTTATCACTGATGACTATTCAGGATTTTCATGGGTGTTTTTTCATGGGTCATAAAAGTGAAACATCATAACTCATTAAAGACTTTGTTATTCAAATAGAAAACTTTTGTGATAAAAAGGTTAAGTTTATTAGATGTGATAATGGCACAGAATTTAAGAATGTCACCATGAATGATTTTTGTGCACTTAAGGGCATTTCTAGACAATATAGCTCCCCTAGAACTCCTCAACACAATGGAGTTGCTGACAGGAAAAACAGAACTTTAATTGAGGGAGTTAGGGCCATGTTAAGTGCATCTTCATTGCCTGTCACATTCTGGGTTGAAGCAGTAAACACCATTTTCTATGTGAACAATAGGATTCATATAGTTAAGAGTTTAGGAAAAAAATTCTTATGAGTTGTTTTCTGGAAGAAAGCCTTTTGTAGGATTCTTCAAAGCTTTTATGATGGTTACTTCCTTGGGTATTCTAGTGTCTCTAAAGCTTATAGGATTTATAATAGAAGAACTAGAACCATAGAAGAATCAATCAATGTGGTATTCAGTGAATATACACAGAATGTTAGGAATTCAGGTGCTGGATGGTTTTTTTGATTTACATACATTTATGAATTCCTTTAATGGTTTTTGCCCAGTTGTTTCAGATGAAGTGCAGGTATCTGCAGGGGTGTAGCAAATCATGAGGATGTTAATGATTTTGAACTAGGAACACCAGCAAATGAAAGTGCAAGCCCTTCTACATTAAATCAAGATCACACCAGTTCATTAGAGGATACAACAATTGTAAGTGAAGATCTTGAAGAGAGTCAAACTGATGCAGACATTCTTCAAGAAGAAGACATTCCAGTAAACTCTGAAGATCAAGACAATGTTGTACAAGCTCAAGAATTTCAATCTTATGTGAATCATGATAATTCGGGTAAATTACATTCTACTGAAGATATTTCTGGTGCTCAAGATGAAAATGATATTAATTCTGGTGATCCACAAGTTAATTCGGGTGTTCAAGCCCAAGTTGAAGAAAATTCGGGTGGATCACAAGATAATTCTAGTGCACAAATGGAGATAGAAGAAAATTCGGGTGATATTCAGAACAATTCGGGTGTAGAAGCTGAACATGAAAACCATTCTGGTGAAGCAAATTCGGGTGCACAAATTCAGATTCTACCTACTGAACCAAGCCATGAACAACCTAGTGAAGCAAATTCTGAATCTTTATTCTATGATGATATTGTCCCTAATCAAACAAATCTTTCTACTAATATTACTGAGGAAATTAATTCATTTTAAAAGTTCACAAGACTCATCCTCTAAGTAATATTATAGGAAATTTGTATGATGGGGTCAAAACTAGAAGTAGCTTTGGGCTACCACTCTGTGCTTGTTTTCTTGCTTTCTGTCCCAGCTATAACCTAAGAATGTTGATATTGCTTTGACCATAAATAGTTGGGTAGAAGCTATGAAAGAGGAACTGTTACAATTTAAGGTTCAGGTTGTAGGTACATTGGTAGAAATACCGGTAGGTGTGAATGTGCTTGGAGTTAAATGGATATTTAAAGTTAAGAGAGATGATTGGGGGATTATAGTGAGGAATAAGGCAAGACTTGTTGTAAAAGGATATACTCAGGAAGAGTGTATTGATTATGATGATGTCTTTGCCCTAGTTGCTAGGATAGAGGCAATAAGATTATTTCTAGCTTATGCTGCATTTAAGAATTTTAAGGTGTATGAGATGGATGTAAAATCTGCCTTTTTGTATGGAGTTCTTGAAGAAACATTTTATGTTAGTCAGCCTCCTGGTTTTCTGGATCCTCATTTCCCTGACCATGTAGTCAAACTGGACAAGGCATTATATGGATTACATCAGGCTGCTAGAGCATGGTATAAGACATTGTCCAAGTATTTGATTGATAATGGTTATTTAAGAGGGACAATAGATAAGACTTTATTTATTAAAACAGTTGGCCAGGAATCCATATTTGTTCAAATCTATGTAGATGAAATCATTTTTGGATCAACTTGTGATGATTTATGTAAGGATTTTGAGTCAGTTATGAAATCCAAATTTCAAATGAGCTCAATGGGGGAAATGTCTTTTTTCTTAGGACTTCAGGTTAAGCAGTTAGATAATGGCATTTTTATCAATCAGGCAAAGTATGTTAAAGATATATTAGCTAAATTTGGATATACTGATTGTAAATCTGCTTCCACTCCAGTTCACACTAGGGCCAAGTTACACCCAAATCTAGATGGTGAAACTGTTGACCAACATTTATATAGGTCTCTAATAGGTTCATTGATGTATCTCACTGCAAGTAGACCTGATATAATGTTTGGAGTGTGTCTGTGTGTTGGGTTTCAGGATGCTCCCAAGGTTTCTCATTTAGTTGTTGTTAAGAGGATTTGTAGATATCTTAATAGACAACCTTCATTAGGCCTTTGGTATCCTAAGAATTCTACCTTTTACTTTTATGCCTATACTGATAGTGACTATGGAGGCTGCAACTTAAATAGGAAATCTACCGCATGAGGTTGCCATTTCTTAAGAAATAGGCTAGTATCATGGCAATGCAAGAAACTGAATATATTGATGCTGGTTCTTGTACATCTCAAGTTTTATGGATTCAGAACCAGATGCTAGACTATGACCTTAATTTTATGAACACACCTATACACATAGACAACACTGCTGCCATGTTTATTACCAAGAACCCAGTCCAACATTCTAAAACTAAACATATTGAGATTAGACACCACCTGATTAGAGAATGTTTTGAAAACACCTGATTCACTTAGTTAAGATTCATACAGACCTCCAACTAGCAGACCTTTTCACAAAGGCAATTGATGTAACAAGATTTAACTGTCTTGTTCAGGCTATTGGTCTTATAAATCTTGATTGAGTGTTTCTTAAAATTATTTTTATACATATCTTTTTGAATTTTGTTTTCTTTTTATTTCAAAATACAAAAGAGGGGGAGAAAATGGAAAAATCCAAAAATATTTTAAATTATGGTAGTGTCTTTCTTTTAATTCGGGAAGTCATTTTTAATTCTGGTAGTGTCTTTTTGTTAATCCGGGTAGTCTTTTTGGTTATTTTTTAAATTATGGTAGTACTTTTCATTCAATTGGGGTAGTTTTTCTAAAAAATCTTAAATTCGGGTAATTTCTATTTTAATTCTGGTAATAATGGTGAGAAAAACTTCAAAAATATGTGTTTGCAGTTTGTATAGATAAAATCCAAAAATATGTGTTTTCAGTTTGTATAGATAAAATCCAAAAATATGTGTTTTCAGTCTGTATAGATAAAATCTGAAAATATGTTATTTCTGTTTGTAAAGATTAAACTCAAAAAGATTTTCTTTCTATTCTATTTGCAAGGTTTTGAATTTTGTTTCAGAAAATAAAAAATGAAAAACAGTATAAAATTTGAAAATGTTTCAGAAAACAAAATTTCTAAGAAATGAGTCATAAACATAAATTCCAGAGTAATTTAGCATAGTTCAATATTTAAAGAATTTCTTGAAACCAAAATGTTTTCATAAATGTACATATTTCTGTATTTTGAAAACTTTAACAACATGTGGTTTATTCACTGCATACAATCACTAAAATTAATAACTTTCAAATGGGAGTTCAGTGATTGTCATATAGAAAAGCAAAAGAATGTCATATTTTCAGTAAATATGAGCATATAAATCAATTTATTTTAAAACTATAAAGTTTTTAAAGTGGATTTTGAATAATTTATTGACTTTGAGATCCTTGATGCTAACTTGAGGCAAAGACAGGTGAATAAGTCCAAACTTTTAATAAACTAGTCTATTGTCCTCTAAGATCCTTAATTCTTACTTGATAAACGCCAAAGACAGGGGAAGGAGTTGAACAATAGTACTAAGTCTAATTGAACATAAAAAACATGTATTTAATAAAAAATATCTTGAGAGAAAAAGCAGTTTATAAGGTTGAGAAATCATATTTTGGGGACTCTCAATAAAGGTTGAAGATTAGTCATGTGTTCAGTCAAATAATTTGAGTAAAATATGTCACAAAAACTGCTCTGTTTTTAAGTAAATATGCTATAAATGCCATTTATAAGTAAAATATTAATTTAATTTATTTCTACTTAACAAGAATTGAAAAGTTTGTTTGTATATTATGTCCTTTTTAAACTATTAAAACCTGCAGTGAATGAATTTTTGACACATGATGAACTCTAATAGAAATACAAGTTTCTGCATTTTATAAAACATTTCATTTCTGTTGAAAATTTGCTCTAATGAACTAATTTATGAAATTCTGGAATATCAGTTTTTGAATTCAAATTGAAATTTTGTTTTATAAACTATTTCAAGATTAATTAATGATTTGAATTGAATCAGTTATGGGTTAACAAAAATTAACCTAGACAGCTTTAAAGAGTTAATTTTGAATTAATTTTAAATTCGAATATTATTTGTAATTTAGTTCTGGGAACTGTGTTGACTTTATTGACCATTTATTCTAATTCGGGTCTATTCTTTTATTTCGGGTTGTATTAACTTAGTTGTTTTTATTTTTAGTTAGGGGTATTATTTTCAATTAGGGGTCCTTAAAGTTTTAATTCGGATTTTCATATTTTTAATTCGGTTCAAAAATATTATTATTAAATTTTAATTCGGGGTTATTTTTCTTTATTCCGGGTGACTTTTGGTAGGAAATTAAATATATTATTTCCCCTAATTCCATTTTTTTTAATTATTTTAAATTTAAATAATCATTATTAATAATGCAAATCGCAGCTCTAAGTCTGTTCTAAAGTGCTAATCTCAATACAGGTTATTATTGTTTATTCCTCTGAGCGATTAAGATTAGAACTGCCTCATCGAATTCTAGAGCGTTTTAGTGTGTTTTTGGTCGATTCTCTGTTTTTGATATTCTTGTTACCTTGTTTCCTTGTTTCCTTGTTTATTAAGGTATTGTTCAGTATTTAAGAAGTTATTCATTTGTTTTTCATCTTGTTTATTATTATATTTCAATACTAACGATATATGTTTGTTACAGATGGCTCTTAACTTTAAACCCAAGCATAATGTCTCAGCATTTCTTGATATGAGACACTCAGAAGTAGATGAAGACTGGAGGCTGATTTTGGGGTCTCTAATTAATTATAATCTAAGATTTGCATTTTCTGAAAGCCCAGTCCTATACAGTGACATGCTACAAGAATTTTGGGAAAATGAAAGGTTTGGAGTGGTAGATGGAGTGAGAACTATCTCTTCAAATGTGCAAAGAGAAGAGGTGATAGTAACTGAAGATGTTATAAGAAGAGTTTTGGAATTAAATGATGCTGAAGGAATTGAGAAACTGGGATTGGTTGAGATAAAAACTGTTTGTCGATAGATTGGTTATGAAGGAGACTTCCCTAAGAGTATGGTTAAGAAGGCAAGGGTTTCTTTTAATTGGAGGTATTTGATTCATGTCCTGTTCTGCTGCATGTCTAGAAGATCAGGAGGATTTGATGAAATGAATCAAAATTCTAGCCTCTGCATTTGTGTGCTTAATTTCTCAGAGGATATTCAATTTTTCTGGTTACATCATGGATAACATGCAAAGAATGACAGAGGGGAGTGCAACAAGTTTTCTGTTATATCCAAGGTTCATACAAATTATTCTCTATTCAGAAATCCAGGGGTTGATGCTTGAGGGCCCTATTTTAAAGGATGAAAATATGAATTGTAAAATTATGAACAATATAAAGAAATCATTCTCAAAAGCTAAGGTGGTCTTTTCTGGGCACTTCACACCTTTCTTCCCTCACATGGTTGAGCAAGCTAGAGTAGCAACCAATACTTTCTTAGAGCTACAGGAAGAAATAGTAGAAAATGTTCAGCAACAACATGTTCACCAAGAGCAACAAAGGTCCTCAACAAGCAGATCAAGCACAAATTGAAGTTGAACATTAGTCTCTAGTTATTCCCATTCCTTCACCTCCTCCTAGATCTCCCATTCAATAAACAGAATCAATGCCTAATTTGGCTTCTCCATCAGTTTCTTCTCTAGTTATTATTGCTTCTCAAACAATTTCTCAAACTGTTCCTACTCAAGTTTATACATCAAGAACAAGGGGAGTAAGAGGTAATTTGATGAAGATTATAAAGCTTACAAAGAAGACAGAGGAGTTCGAACAATTGGTCAAGAGACAAGCTACATTAATTAATTAATTAAGATGGAAGCAGGCAGTTAATGGGGTGATAATGAACAGCTTGAGATCTAAATGCAATATGTCTTCTCCTATGGATGATGCATCCAAAATAGGGGGAGCTATTAATATTGAAAGAATGAATGTGGAGAGAGAGGCTGAAGTGCAGACTAAGAGTGAGTCCAGAATAAGGGGGAGTGAAAGTGTAAGTTTGAATGAGAGAATGAGCATTGATTTATCTATAATTGGTAAAATTGTACAAGATGTGGAAATGAAGGAAGTAAGTAGAAAAGGAAAGGATAAGGTAGTTGAAGAGTATGGGGAGAAAGATAATTCTGGTGATAGAGAATTAAATTCGAGTGAAAAAGAAAAGAGTTCGGGTGAACAAGGAAAGAATTCTGGTAATGAAAAACTTATTTCGGGTGAAGCTGGAGAAGATTCGGGTAATGATGAAATGGAACAATATGAGAATCCTAAAAGAATATTTAGAGTTTTGGATCAGTATGGAGAATCATTTGACCAAGCAACATTTGAAAGGCATTTTGAAGGTATGTTTGAAGGTTTATTTGATGAATCAGCTGAAGAAACATTATGTATTTTCATTAAGGAGAGAGAGCCACGGTTTGCACATAATCAAAATATATGGAATGAAGAACTGGGGGAGAAAAGAATGAGAAGGTAATCATTGAAATAGATAGTGATGTAGAAGAGGAGGTGAGTGAAGAGATTAAAGTAAAACAAGAAGAATAAGTGGTGGTTGAAAATATTGCTGAAGAAGAAATAGTTGCTAGTGCAAGCACTGTTAAGATTGGAGGAAGAGTAAAAAGATTTTGCTGTCAAATCATAAACCTTGGTTCCTTCCAGAGTTGAAAGCTTAAAGAAGAAAATGTTGGAATTCAAACAGAAGCTCTTAGCAAAACAATATAAGATTCACTTAAAGAGCTATATGGTAACTGCTGGAGGAATGAATTCCAGGTCAGTTGGTCAAATGAAGGTAGAAACCCTTGATAAGAACTGGTTGGATATTCAAACAAAGGTGATGATCGGAGATTTGAAAGAAAAAAAGAGAAAAGAGGATTTTAGGAGGTAGTGCTAAAAAGGAAAATGGGTAAGGGTACTGATAATCCAACTGTTGAAGATTTTTCTGCTCATGATACTGATCAAACAGAAAGAGTAACATTGAAGACTTTAGTGGATAAACAAAGTCAAGATGTTCACTCCAAAACTAAAGTTAAGCAAGAAGAGTTTGCTCAATACATGGAGAAACATTCCTGGTATTCTCAATCTTCTCAACAACAAGAAGAAGTTTCAGCTCAATCTCAACCATCTTCACAACAAACAGAACATGAACCTGCTCAGACTTCTAAATCTCAATCATCCTCTTTGCCTGAAGATTATTATTTAGATGATCCTGCAATAACAACAATGATAGAAGAAATTTCTCAGTGGATGGAGAAGACTGCAGATGATGGAGGGGAGCTTGATTATTATGGTTTCCCTGTTGATGCTGATACTCATACTCAAGGAGAAGGAAATGCTTCTCGGTCAAGAATCAAGGATGTATCTCAAGGTGAACTGAGGGCAGAGAGAGAAGAAATTATGAGTCTGAAGAAGGGCATCCTTCCACCTATTGTAGGTGTTGGGCCAAGAAATGGAGTAGATGAAGCTATGGAGTCTTCAGTGTGATGGAATAAAGATGACTTTAGTTCGTGTAGAATCCGAACTGAAATCATCAAGAATAATCCGAAGTGAAGTTTTCAGTTCGGAGAACAAGTTAGTTCAGATACTCTGAACTAAATGAAGTTCCTCCGAACTGAAAATAAACCAAGGTTTAACTTAAGTCAACGGGAGTCAGCATTGAAGATATCAATTTGGAGGATGAAGATTTTGGTTCAAAACTGAAGTGAACTCCCCGAAGTGAAATTAAGATGATGATAATGTTGTAATAATTTAGTTCGTAGAGTGTCTGTTTTTAGATTTTGTCTATAAATAGTGAGATAGGTGGTTTGAGTTAGTTGTCTTTGAACCCGGAACTCTCTCAAAGAGGTTCCGTTGAGCTTGAATGTCGTTGTAACAAGCTCAGTTCAAAAACCTGTCACCACTATCAATGAAATCTTAAACAGTTACGCTCATTGTTGTTTTATCAGCTTCAATTTCAGTTTCATCTTTGTTTAATTTCGGTTTCAAATTCAAAGTATCCTGTTTGATTGATTCCAAACTCAGGTCATGAGATTCCGCATCATGACCTGTTTCAATTTCGTTTTGTTGGGTTAGAGATGAGGAAATTTAAGGACCTGTCAATTGGTATCAGAGCCAGACAAATCAATTGATTGAATTCAATTGAGTTTGGTTCATCGATTTGACTTGATTCGAAGATTAGGTCAAACTATCAGTGAACGATTAGAATCAAAGGAGTCCGAAGTGAAATTGAAGAGCTGTATTGAAGCATCTGTTTAGATTTCAAGGTGTTCATGGTGGATCGGATGTTACACATATTTATTCAAAGAAGGTTGGTGTGTATGGAGCGAAAACATGAGTTATCAATTTGAAAGAGGGGTGTGATGGAAGTAGAATGGAGCTCAGCCTCAGGTCATCAATTTGAGAGAAAGGTGTGACGTGGCGCTTCAGACTTAAAATCGGAGTGACAAATCATGTCGTCCAACTGATAGTGAAGACAATTGAAACTGTCAATGATCACTAAGGTATACAAATGATGAAAGAATGAAGACTACAAGATGATCCGAGAGTGATTAAGAACCAAATTTTTTAACTAACATGTATTCTAAAACTGGATGACCTTGTAGTTAAGATCTTAATTCGGAGGTATCTTAATGATCTACATGGATAAATCAGTTGGAGACTTGATGAACCTGATTGAAATTTCTGTAAGCAAGGAGGAGCTCGTTTGAAAATAAATTAGGGTGGAAGTGGTGGCTATTCACTTTCTTGTTAGGAAAGGTCAACAAGGACCAACAATCGGTAAGAACTAGCTGTAAGAAAGTTGAACTTGGCTACTAGTCAGGAGCTAACCATGGAAGATGGTTAAGCTATGAAGATTGGAAGACTCATAGCATCATCCAAGGGGGAGATTGTTGGGCCAAGAAATGGAGTGGCTGAAGCTATGGAGTCTTCAGTGTGATGGAATAAAGATGATTTCAGTTCGTGGAGAATCCGAACTGAAATCATCAAGAATAATCCGAAGTGAAGTTTTCAGTTCGGAGAACAAGTTAGTTCAGATACTCTGAACTAAATGAAGTTCCTCCGAACTGAAAATAAACCAAGGTTTAACTTAAGTCAACAGAAGTCAGCATTGAAGATATCAATTCGGAGGATGAAGATTTTGGTTCAGAACTGAAGTGAACTCCCCGAAGTGAAATTAAGATGATGATATTGTTGTAATAATTTAGTTCGTAGAGTGTCTATTCTTAGATTTTTTCTATAAATAGTGTGATAGGTGGTTTGAGTTAGTTGTCTTTGAACCCGAAACTCTCTCAAAGAGGTTCCGTTGAGCTTGAATGTCGTTATAACAAGCTCAGTTTCAAAACCTGTCACCACTATCAATGAAATCTTAAACAGTTACATTCATTGTTGTTTTATCAGCTTCAATTTCAGTGTCATCTTTGTTCAATTTCGGTTTCAAATTCAAAGTCTCTTGTTTGATTGATTCCAGACTCAGGTCATAAGATTCCGCATCATGACCTGTTTCAATTTCGTTTCGCTGAGTTAGATATGAGGAAATTCAAGGACCTGTCAGTAGGATGGAGATTTGATCACTATTCTGGTGCAATATTCATCAAAAGAAAGATCTTAAGTGGATCAATGACCAAGTCTTACAGAACTATAGAACAATTAAGAGAAATTTCAGTGGAGGATGCTATGCAGTTATGCAAATTGAAAATGGTCAATCATGGTGGTTATTCTCATGGATATGAATATGAGAATTTCATACATGAATGTGCTAAAACTGGATTTGTAAACTTTGGAAAGAAATTCATGGCCAAAGAAAGAGGATGACCATGCATATTTCACCAATGAAAAGAGTTAAGGTGGTTGAGCAAAGAGCACAAATTTTAAGATGGTGGGCTGATTACTCTAGTGGTGAATGGGTTCTGGTTAGAGAGGATGGAGAGGAACATAGGTTGTATGACATGGGTAATATCAGGGAGCTAACAAATGAAGACATCATTACATTGTCCAAACTTCCATTGGAATAAATGAAGCCTGATGATAGAGAGGGAAGAATGGCAGTGGAATGTGTTGCTATAGAGCTGGATAAAGTGGTCAAAGTTGAAAGGAAAGGAAGATAGACTGAGTTAACAGTTTGAAGATGGGAAGGGAGCCTAATACTAGAAAGACAAGGATTTTGGAAGCATCATCCAAGGGGGAGATTGTTGGAGCAAACAAGAATGACGGTGAAGCTTCCAAAATGTCCAAGTCATGGTTTTGTATAGTGTAGTTTGAATTCGGGTGAACTGTGTTCATCACCCGAATTGTTTAATAAAGTTTAAACTTAGGAAGGATTAAGTTCGGGTGAACTAACTCTTTAACCGAGTTAAGTTCAAGTTTACCCGAACTGAATCTAACTGAGTTGTAATCTTATGTTACACCCGAAGTCTTTTTTTAATAAACATAAGGGTGGCACTAATGTAATAGTTAGTTAGTGTAGGCCTATAAATAGAGGTAGGGAACATGCAAAATGTACGTTTTGAGAATAGAAATAGCTGTAACTGAATTTCCCGCCATCTAAGGCTCTCAAATAAACACTTTGTTCTTTCATTGATTTTGTATTCTTAATCATTCAAAGCTTAGTTCAATTACTAATAATTCCACGATTAGTAATTGTGTTCATTCACTGATTGTGAGCTGTAAAGATTTCAAGACCTGACAGTTATGGAGGTTATTCTGGTCCAAGTGGTGAATCTAGTGCTTATCAGTCATCTTCTGTGAATTTTGGAGTGAATGGAATGAGTTTGAATGGGTTAGGAGACAAAGACATGTTGTACAGAGCTTTTGTTGCAAGCTATGAAGCTTTTGTGGCTGGAAGTTTGACTCAAGTTGAACTTGCTAGAGAGGATCTTGAACAACTCCATCCAGATGACTTGGAGGAGATTGACTTGAAATGGCAAATGGCCATGGTGCGTGTGAGGGCTAATATATTTTTCAAGAAGACAGGAAGGATAACGAAGATAGAGTTGGATTTGATAAGTCAAAGGTCAAGTGATTCAACTGTGATGATTATGGTCACTTTCTAGAGAGTGTGCAGGGCACCTGGAAGGATGAACAACAATAACTATCAAAGGAACAATTATCAAGTGAAGGATGATCAAAAGAAGTTGACAGCTGTAGAAAGAAAAGTTGGGAGTGATGAAGCAAGATCAAGTGGACAGAAACAAGCTTTGATCACATTTGGTGAATGGTTGAAGTCCAAGAGGAGGATTTCAAGAACAAGAAGGTTTCAGCTCTCATGAGTAAGATTGATTCAGTTTCAGCTGATGAGGTATTCTCTAATTCTTGTTGTGTTGAATGCTTAAACACTCTTAAATACAATAGGGAACATAATCAAAGTTTAATTAAAGAAATTGATTTGATTAAATTTCATCAAAGGGAATTTTTGAAAACAGAAAAGGCTTATAAAGAAAAAATTAAATCACTTTTGAAAGATGTGGATGTTTACAAGGGTAAACTGGGAAGATTGGAAACTCAACATGAAAATTTATTTGACAGATTCAAGAAAATATCACATGATTTTGCAAATTCAAAAATTCAAGTTGATAAATTCAGTTTGTCATCTAAAACATTGTATGGGATAATTGAAAGTCAAATTGTGAGTAAAGCAAAGGTTGGTATTGGTTTCAATGTTGTACCACCTCGTTTTAATAACAATTATTCTATTAATCCTGAATCCACTTGTTTTGAAAGTAGTTTACCTGGTTTAAATAGATTTGATGATGATTCTGTGTTACAGTCTAAGGTAGAATTGAAATTAAAACAGTGTGATGAAATTGATTCTTCTGTGCATAATGTGAATGATTTAAGTGCTACTACTAGTCTTAATGTTAATTTTTTTATTGTTGTAGGAGGTCATAATGTAGAAAAGTCTGATGTTAAGGTTTGTGCTGAAGAGTTTAAGTAAAAGAAGGAGTGTATGAGAAATGATAAGATGATTGAGTCTGATTTTATTTCTAATAGTGTCTGTAATTTAGTGTCAAACAATGTCAAGTTGTGTAATAACGTGGATTTGTTAGAAATTGTTTATGAACCAGTTGATTGTAATCATAACTGTTTGCATGAAGGATGTTATTTGTTTCATAATATGAATGTTTATGTGCTTACTAAAAATGAGTTGATTTTAAATGAAATTTCCCTTAGGGAGTCTTTGAAGGTAGAATCTAGTAAAGTCAAAATTAGAAAGTCAAAGAGAAAACCAAAGTGTAGTCTATGCAAGAAGAGGCATAAATTGGTTGAATGTTGGTTGAAAAAAAAATCTAAAATTGTGTCTGAAAATGTTAAAATGTCTGTTAAACTGCAGTTTGGTAGAATCAATTTTAAGGAATGTATGCTTAACTATGAAAAATCTAAAAATGTGAATGTGATTAGATTTGGTAGAATAAATCTTGTTTTGTTGGTTGGATTACATGTGACTAAGTTGAAATATTCTATATCTGAGTTAAAAAATTTGAAAATTGAAACTAAATATTTTAAATCGGAGGAAATGAAAATTAACTCTGGTGATCAAGATATTAAGTTTAACTCTGGTGAACAAAATGTTAAGTCTGAGGAACAAATGTTTAAATCGGATAAAATTTTGAGTTCACACTTTAACTCGGATGTAGAAAGTTTTAAATCTGGTGATGAAAGTTTTAATTCGGATTATGTATGCCAGAAAGGAAATTTCGTGATCAATTTAAGTTTAACAAGTTTAAAAAGTTCAGTTCCAAGTTTACAAGAACTTGGATACCAAAATCTCATTAAGAAATGTATATGTGCTGGAGCAATCAACTGATCCTGAAGAGAATATATGGGTGGTAGACAGTGGATGCTCGAGGCACATGACAGGGAACTTCAAGTTACTACAAGAATTCATTGCTTTCATTGGAGGCCATGTATCTTTTGGAGGAGACATGGGTGGTACTATCACTAAACAAGGAAAGTTTCAAATGCACAGTTGACATTGGAACAAGTTAATTTTGTTAAACAGTTGAACAATAATTTGCTTTCAGCGTCTCAGGTATGTGATAACAAGTACACAACTGTTTTCACTTCTGAACATTTTTTATATTATCAAGCCTGAATTTGTTATACCCAAGGATATGATAGTTTTGAAAACTCCAAGATATGAAGACATGTACATTTTGGATATGAAAAAAGTTAAATCAAATGATTATTCAAACTGTTTCATATCCAAAACTACTGAAAAAGAGTCTTATTTATGGCATAGAAGGCTTTGTCATGTAAATTTTAAAAACATGAATAAATTGGTCAAAGATAATCTAGCTACTGGATTACCTAAAAAGAATTTTCAATTAATTGACCATTGTATTTCTTTTTTAAAAGCTAAACAACATAAATAAAGTTTCAAACTTAAGACTCAAAATTCAGCAGAGACTGCTCTTCATCTTTTACATATGGATCTATTTAGTCCAGTCAGTGTAAAACGTTTTGGCATGAAATCTTATTGTATAGTCATCACAAATTATTATTCAAGATTCTCATGGGTCTTTTTCCTTGCTCATAAACATGAGACACCTGAGATCATAAAAGACTTTGTTGTGCAAACTGAAAATCTTTGTGGTAAAAAGGTTAAAATCATTAGGTGTGATAATGGTATAGAGTTTAAGAATGCAATTTTGAATGAATTTTGTGCTCATAAGGGAATTACTAGACAATATAGTTCTCCAAGAACACCTCAACAAAATGGGGTAGCTGAAAGGAAAAATAGGACTTTAACTGAGGGAGCTAGAGCAATGTTAAGTGCATCATCTTTACCTATTACTTTTTGGATAGAGGGAGTGAATACTATGTGTTATGTCAATGACAGAATTCATGTAGTAAAGATCCTAGGTAATACTTCATATGAATTGTTCTCAAGAAGAAAACCCTTTATAGAATTTTTCAAAGCTTTTGGGTGTCAATGTTCTATTTTGAATACAAAATATCACCTAGGAAAATTTGATTCTAAGATAGATGATGGATACTTTCTTGGATATTCTAGTGTTTCAAAGGCCTATAGGATTTCCAATAGAAGAACTAGATCCATAGAAGAGTCCATTAATGTGATATTCAATGAATATACACCAAATGTTAAGAATTCAGGTGCCGATTGGTTATTTGATTTAGTTACTTTTGTGAATTCTTTTAATGGTTTTTGTCAAGAACATGTTTCAGAAGAGGTTTAGGTTTCTCAAGAAACTGTTACTAATATTGAAGATATTGTTGAGTTTGAGATTGGTACAAGAAAAGAAGCATGTGATCAAGCAAGTGCAAGTGCAGTATCTTCATCTTCAGTTCATGACCAAGCACATTCACTAGAGATGATGCAACATTTGTTTGTCAAGATTCTTCAGAAATACAAACTGATGCAGATATTCTCTAAGGAGATAACATTCCAGTTTCAATGGGAGATCAAGACAATGTTTTGCAAGCTCAAGATATTAACTCTGGTGAAGCACAAGCTAATTCGGGTGAAGGCATTGAAACTCAAGAAAACTCTGGTGAAGTACAATATAATTCGGGTGAAGACTTTGCAACTCAAGAAACCTCTGGTGCGGACCAAGTTAATTCAGGTGAAGACACTGAAATTCAAGAAAAGTATGGTGAAGCACAAAACAATTCGGGTTCACAAACTGAAAGGAAAAACAACTCTGGTGAAGATCAATTTAAACCCGTTGAAGAAATTGATCCAAGTGTAGAACATGCAAACAACTTTGATGAAGAAAGCTACGAACAATCAAGTGAAGCAAATCCTGATTCTTTATTTTTTGATGATCTTGTGCCACATCAAACAAATCTTTCTGATAATATTAGTGAGGAAATTAACTCATTTTTAAAATTTCTCAAAACACATCCTCTAAGTAATATTATAGGATATTTGTATGATGGAGTCAAGACTAGAAACAATACTGGTTCGGCAAATTTATGTTTGTTTTCTTGCTTTCTCTCTCAAATTGAGCCAAAGGATGTAGATATTGACTTAACTATAAATAGTGGCTATACAAGAGGAGTTGTTACAGTTTAAGGTACAGGAAGTAGGTACTTTGGTGGACAGACCTTTAGGAGTGAATGTTTTGGAAGTTAAATGGATTTTCAAGGTTAAAAGAGATGGTAGAAGTATAATTGTGAGGAATAAGGCTAGGCTTGTGGTTCAAGGATATACACAGGAGGAACGCATAGACTATGATGGGCATACACTGTGATGAAGTTTTTGCTTCAGTTGCCAGGATAGAGGCCATAAGATTATTTTTAGCATATCCTTCTTTTAAGAACTTTAAGGTTTATCAAATGGATGTTAAATCAGCCTTTTTGTATGGAGTTCTTGAAGAAACTGTGTATGTTAGTCAACCTCTTGAGTTCATTGATTATCAATGCCTTGATCATGTGATTAAGTTGGATAAAGCTTTATCTAGTTTACATTAAGCTCCTAGAGCTGGGTATGATACATTGTCCAAATACTTGATTGCACATGGGTATCTTAGGGGCACCATAGGTCAAACTTTATTCATTAAGACAGTTGGCCAAGATTCTATTTTTGTGCAAATTTATGTAGATAATATCACTTTTGGGTCCACTAATGATAGTTTGTGTAAAGAATTTGAATCTCTAATGCATTCTAAATTCCAAATGAGCTCAATGGGAGAGATGTCCTTCTTTCTAGGACTTCAGGTTAAGCAATTGGATACTGGCATTTTTATTAATCAGTCAAAGACATGTTGGTTAAATTTGAATTCACTGATTGTAAATATGCTTCAACTCCTGTTCACACTAGGGCCAAATTACATCCTAATTTAGATGGTGAGAGTATTGACCAACATGTGTATAGGTCTATTATTGGGTCTTTAATGTATCTTACTGCAAGCAGGCCACATGTCATGTTTGGGGTTTGTCTGTGTGCTAGGTTTCAAGAAAATCCTAAGGTTTCCCATTTAATTACTGTTAAGAGAATTTTTAGATACCTTAAAGGACAATCTTCTTTAGGACTTTGGTATCCTAAGAACTCTAGTTTCGACTTCGACGCTTACACGGATAGTGATTATGGAGGATGCAATCTTAATAGGAAATCTATCACAGGAGGATGTCAATTATTAGGAAATAGGCTAGTCCCATGGCAGTGCAAGAAACAAACATCTGTTTCACAATCACCTATTGAAGCTGAATATATAGCAGCTCGTTCTTGCACTTCCCAGGTTTTATGGATACAAAATCAAATGTTAGACTATGGCCTGAACTTTATGAACACTCCCATTCACATAGATAACATTGCTGCCATATTCATAACTAAGATTCCAGTTCAACATTCCAAAACCAAACATATTGAGATTAGACATAATTTCATAAGAGATTGTTTTGAAAAATATTTGATTGACTTAGTTAAGATTCACACTGACCTACAATTGGATGACCTATTCACAAAGGCTTTTGATGTCACAAGGTTCAATTATCTTGTTCAAGCCATTGGTCCTATGAATCTTGATTGAGTATTTCTTCCAAACTATTTGTGTACATTGGTCCTATGATATTCTTTTTCTTTTAAGTCTGGTGTTGTTTTCATTTTAAGTCGGGTTAATAAATTTTATATCTGATGTAAATTTTGTTTTAAGTCGGGTTAAGGAATTTTTAAGTCTGGTGTTAAGAATTTTGAACAGATAATATTCAAATATATGTGATTTTCAGTTTGTATAGATAAAACTCAAAAAGATTTCTTTCTATTCTATGTTAAGTTTTTGAGTATGTTATTTTTTTTAGATTCTTATATACATCTTTTTCAGAAAATAAAATACAAGATATGAAAAACCAATCAAAAACATTATAAAAATTTAAAATGTTTCACAAAAACAAAATTTCTAAGAAATGAGTCATAAACATAAATTCCAACATAATTTAACATAGTTCAGTATTTATAGAATTTCTTGAAACCAAATATTTTCATAAATGCATATACTCTTGTATTTTGAAACCTCTAGCAGTATGTGGTTTATAATCTCCTTAAAGTCCTTAAAATGGATAAATGTCTAATGGGAGATCAGTTTTGTCAAGTAGAAGAGCAAAGAAAAACTAAATTTTCAGTAAATTATGACATTTAAATCTATTTATCAATAAAATTCTTAAAGTTTTAAAGTGTTCTTTATAATTTATTGACTTTAAGATCCTTGATGCCAACTTGATAAACAGATAAGACAGGTGATTAAGTCCAAATTCTTTGATAAACTAGTCTATTGTCCTCTTAGATTCTTGATGCTTACTTCTTAAACAGCAAAGACAGTATAATAAGTTGAACAGTAGTACTAAGTCATATTTTGAACATAAAAAACATGCATAAAATCAAAAATATCTTGAGAGAAGAAGCAGTTTATAAGGTTTCAGAATCATATTCTAGGGACTCTCAATAAAGATTGAAGATTGTTCTTGTGTTCACATAAATTCTTTTGTTAAATCATGACACTAAACTACTGGGTTTTCATGACAATAAGGTATATATGTCATATTTAAGTAAAATATATTGAATTTTATTTATTTCTACTTGATAAGAATTGGATAAGTTTGTCATTTTACCATGTCCTTTTTAATTTATTAAAACCTGCAATTTATGAATTTTTGACATAGGTTGAATTCTAATAAAAATACAAGTTTTTGCATTTTATAAAACATTTCATTTCTATAGAAAATTTGCCCTTATGAACTAATTTATGAAATCCTGGAATAGAAGTTTTTGATTTATGAAATTGAAATTTTGCTTTTAAAACAATTTCAAAGTTAACTAATGCATTGGATTGTTTTAATTCTGGTATTAAGAATTTAACCCTGAAAGGTTTGAATGGGTTAACTTTGGAATTTTTAATTTAATTCGGGTGTTATAAATTTAAGGCGGGTTATTTTATTTTTAATTCGGGTTTAGTATTGTTTTAATTTTATTTGGGATTTTATTTCATTTTGAGCGAAAATTTTAATTAAATTTAATTATGATATTTATTTAATACTTTTAAATTCAAATAATCATGCAAATTGCTTTTCTTATCCAAATCCAAATTGCTAATCTCAATATTGTTTCTTACCCTTTCCAATCACTTAGGTTTACCCATACAATCATTTCGTTAGATTTCGAGAGCTTTTAGAGTTGATTTTCTTGGTTTAGATTGTTCTATCCCTTGTTTTCCAGTATTTTTAAGGTGTGTTTCATTTTTACTTTGTTATACTGATCTGATATTGAATATATAGTTGTATTTGTGTTCTAATAATCTTTGAATGATTTCATATGGCATATCCTTTTAAACCAAAGCATAACGTAGTTGCTTTCTTCAATATGAATCATTCTGAGGTTGATGATGAATGGAGAATCATTCAGGGCTTCTTAATTAACTCCAACTTAAGATTTGCTATCTCAGAAAGTCTTTTTTTGTATAGAGATATGTTGCTCGAATTTTGGGAAAATGCAGAGTTCGGTTTAGTTGATGGAGTTAGAACAATTACTTCTATAGTGCAAATGAAGCTTGTTATTATTACTGAAGATGTTTTTAGAAGGGTTCTATAGTTAGATGATGCTGATGGTGTGGAAAGACTGGAGCCTGATGAGATTCAAACAGAATGTAGAAGAGTTGGATATGAAGGTGACTTCCCAGAAACTATGGTAAAGAAGACTAGATTCTCTTATAACTGGAGGTATCTAGTACATGTACTAGTCTGTTGCATATCAGGGAGGTCCCGGGGATTTGATGAGATGAATCAACTGTTGGCTACTGATTTTGTATGCATGATTACACAGAGAAAGTTCAATTTTTCTAGGTTTATAATTGATTGTATGCAAAGGATGGCTGATGGGAGTTCTCAAAAATTCCTGCTCTACCCAAGGTTTCTACAGATCATATTGCAGTCTGAGGTGCAAGGGTTAGTGCTTGAGGGGCCAAAATTGAAAGAAGAAAACATGAAATGGAAAATAATGAACAATATGAAGAAATCATTTCCAAAAGCAAGGGTGGTGTTTTCTGGGCACTTTACACCATTCTTTCCTCCCATGCTTGTACAAGCTCAGGTAGATATTCGGCTCTTTGAAGAGCTGCATAATCAACATCAAGAAGCAGGACATGAACAACAACCAGAACAACAACAAGAACAACAACAAGAGCAACAACAAGAGCAACAACAAGAACAACAACAAGAACAATAACAAGAAGAAAAACAAGAACCCATAAACCAACCACTTTCACCAGTCCTTAATATTCCATCACCACCACCTCACTCACCAATTATTCAACATGCTCAAAGCAGTGATGAAAGTAACTGGTATTACACCATGGAAGAGAGTCAGTCTTTGCCAAATATTGTTGAAACACATATTCTTACACCTGTTGTGAAAGAGGTTTCCTCTACAATTAGCCCTCTCCAAGTATACAAGTCAAAGAAGAACGGGGGAGTTGGGATTGGAGTTTTAACTGTGTTGGCACTTGAGCAGAAGAATGAGTCCCTAGAGAAGCTACTTAAGAAGCAAAGGTCTTTGATCAATAAACTCAGATGGAGGAATGTTTTTCATGAAGTTATTATAGATCAACTAAGATTCAAGTTCATGTTGAAGTCTCTTCCTTTGGATGATGCATCCAAAATAGGGGGAGATAAAACTGAGATGAATGAAGCTGAGAAGGTAGAGATGGAGAATGTGGAGAAGACTGTGGTGTTTGATGAAACCACAACTGTCGTGTTTGAAGATGCTGACATGGAACAACAATTCAGATGGGAGAGAATAAAAATGTGATGATGAATGGGGAGGAAGTGATATCATAGGGGGAGTTAGTAAATACAACTCAATTTTAACTTGGAAGGGAGCTCAAAAGGTAAAGATGTTGATATGATTAGTTCGGGTGATATGTTACTTAAATCAGGTGAAGAAAAGTTAAGTCGGGTAGTGAAATATTTAAGTCTGGTGATGAAAAGAATATTTCGGGTGATGAAAACTTTAATTCTGGTGATGATGAAGACAATGAAAATGTCAAGTCTGGGGAGAAAGTAAGGAAGTTTATGGCTGTAGATCAGTTTGGTGAGGTGTTAAATAAGGAAGTGTTTGAAAAATATTTTGAAGGTCTATATGAGGGAATTTTTGATGAAAATGCAACAGAAGTTTCCACTGTGTTTATAAAAGAAAGAAATCCAAAATCAACTCATGCATATGGTGAAAGTGATATATGGAATAAGGAATTAGGAGGTGAAAAGATAGTGATCAACATTGACAGTGATGATGAGAAGGGTGATGAAAATGTTGTTGGAAAAGCAGTAGAAAATTTTGTGAAGGAAGAAGAGATACCAAGTGAGAAAAATGAAGAAACTATAGGTGAAGGTAGTAGGGTTAAAACATTGGTTGGAGGAATTCTACAAGTTTAGTACCTGTTAAAGTAGTTGAACTGAAAAAGAATATGCTTGGTTACAAAAAGAAGCTTTCTGAGGTAAACTACAAGCTTCAATTAAAAAATCACTTGGTGTTGGCTGGTGGACTTCCTGCAAGATCAGTTGGGCAGATGAAGATAGAGACACGAGGAATTGGTTGGATATTCAAACCAAAGTTCTGATTAAAGACATGCAGTTGAAGAAAGAGAAAAAATTAGAGGAGGAAATGAATAGGAGGTTGAAAGAAAGAAAAGAAAAGGAGAATGTTGGTGAATCGTCTGCAGTTGATGTTGATAGAATTGATACAAGTCAATTTGAATTGTAAAAAACTACTGCAAGTCAACTAAGTGATGAAGAAAGACAATTGGTAGCTCATGTTACTGCTAAGAAAGATGTTGGAGGTTTTTCTACTCAAACTGCTCACCCAAATCAAACTATATCCTTGAAGTCTTTGGTTGAAAAGAAAAGTCAAGAGGTTAAGTTAAAGATGAAGGTTAAATAAGAAGATAATCCTTTTGCTGAATACATGGAGAATGAGCCATGGTTTTCAAAAGCTGAAACAGAAAATCAACCTAAAGCTCAAGCAGAAGGTAAATCAGTTCTTCCAGAAGATTATTATCTAGATGATCCAGTAGTTAATGCACTTATTGAAGAATTATCAGACTAGGTAGATAATACCGCTTCAGATGGAGGGCAACTTGATCAATATGTTTTTCCTGCTGACTCTAATGATACACATGTTCAAGGCAATGAAGGCGGATCAGGGTCATGAATTAAGGAAATGAGTCAGGAAGAGTAAAGGGCAGAGAGAGAAGAATTTAAAAGAATGAGCAAAGGAATTCTTCCACCAATTGTTTGTTGGAGGTTTGATCACTACATATGTGCTATAGTGATAAAGAGAAAAAGTGTAAGTGGAAAAATGGCTCAATCATTTGACACAACTAAGAAATTGATGCAAATAACTGTGGAGGGCACTAGACAGTTATGCAAATTGAAGATGGTGAATCATGGTTCATATTCTCATGGAACTGATTATGAAAAATACATACATGAGTGTGCTAAAACTGATTTTGTCAACTTTGGAAAGAAGCTTAAAGCTAAAAGAAAGAGAATGACAATGTACTAAGCACCAATGAAGAAAGCCAAAGTGGTTCATCAAAAACCAAAGATTCTCAGATGGTGGATGGATTATGAACATGATGAAATTGTGCTAGACAGAGAAGATGGAGAAGATGAAATAATCTTTGAAAATGCAAACTTAAGAGATCTTACAAATGAAGACTTACTAACCATATTTCATTTACCTCTTGAGAAACTGCAACAACATGATAATGAAATAAGGATGGCATTGGAGGTAGTTGCATGGGAAGTGGATAAAATTAGAAGGGGGAGCAGAAAAGGAAGATAGTTGATATATGAAGATGGTATTTAAATAAAGATAGGAATGGAGCTGAACATAGAAAAGATGAAGATTTTGGAAGCATCATCCAAGGGGGAGATTGTTGGAGCATAAGTTGAGTGATGGCTGAAGCTTCCAAAACATCATTAGTATAGTTGACAGGTATTACAAAGGATCCAGAACTGTAACAGTGAATTGTCTGCTCAAATCATGATGCGGAATCTCATGAAATGATTGAATCTAAAACAGTAATTGAATTGAGGATTTGATGATAGAAAAACATAATGTAAAGATACCATTTATAGTGTGATTTTGACGGGAATAGCCGTTTACAAACATTAAGCTAAACGGTACTCAAGAGAGTCCGGGTTCAAAGACAACTAACTAAACACACACATCACTCTATTTATAGACATCTCAATACAGACTCTCTACAAATAACATACTTAAGTTTTCATTTAAATTTAACTCTAGTGAACTTCAGTTAAGTCAGGTAGAATAAACTTGTTCACCCGAATTAAAGTCTTCAATGAAAGACTTTGATATCCCTCAATTATATACATTTTTATTCGCAATATTTATTATGTTTCTAGTCCAAAACGTGATGGATATGCCCATTTCGACTTACATTTTGTGTAAAAGTATGTACTTAGGTATTTAGCATGGGAATGAGGATTTAACGTCAAGATATGTCGAAATAATACAAGGAAAGGAGCAAAAAGAGAAAAGTGTTTGGCTGAACCACCACTGTGTTGCAGTTGTGTATGATTGCGGCGTAGTTGGACCATTCCGGGTTGTTTTATTTTGTTTGATTAATGCAATCAATTATGGACATTGGAGGGTTTTATTTCTTGTCCATGATTACTTCACTTGAAGAGGTGGATTGAGGAGTCACACCATTATCATTACATTATCACCATCAAGAAAACCGTCCAAGTAACACACAACAAATTGGGAGTTTTGGGGAGAGCTTGGAGAAGAGATTCTAAGAGCAATTCACCAATCAAGCAACATAATTTTCGTTAATTTCATTGGCAATCAAACTGTTGGCTTCAATTTCATTTCAATTTGGGTATTTTATACATTGACATTTCATCAAACACTTTGTATCATGTTCAATTTTTCGTATAATTCATGTTTAATTTCAATTATGCGTAGCTAATTTCATAATCGTTTGCTTGGATATGTGATCTTTTGTGTGGTTGATTTTGAGTAGGAAATTGTTGGATAGGTGTGTGTTTGTTTAATTGGGAATCCATTTGGTTTTAAAACTTTAGTTGTATTATTATATTGCTTATGTTCTTATTTGGTAAACAAAATCGGGTATTTGATAAAAACTCAAGAATTTACTAAAATTGGAATGAATTATTCAACCGGTCTATAGTTGATAAAACTTATCGGTATTTGAAAGGAATCGATACTAGTAATCGAAATAATTAAGTTTAAACACGAGTGCTATTTTATAAAATAAGAGAAATCGTTTTATTACCTCGTAAACTATTCGAAAGGAACTTGGTTTTACATAAGAAGTAAATCAAAATTTCACTACTTAGAAAAGGTCATACATTCATGAACGGTCCAAGCAAACGTCTCTTTAAATCTTGATTACTAAAATACTTTTAAAACGGAAGCTTGGATTAGACTCAAAGATCTTTTGAGAAATTGTCATGGTCACGGTCTTGATAGGGAGCAAGTTGTTGTTATCTTTTACAACGGTTTGGATAATCGTTCTCAACACGATCTGGATCTTGCAGGTGGTGGTATTTTCTTATATAAGTAACCTAATGATGCTTATCGTATGATGGAGGATCAAGTACAAGCGGGAATTGCTATAGATAGGGTAAATCGGAATAGAAAAGTTCGGGGGTCGGTTAACCAAGTGGAAAGAGGTAGTGGTAGCGGAAGTAGAACATCGGAAATTTTGAATGAAATAAAGGTTATGTCGGAAAGAATGGAAAACAAATGGGTCGTTTGGAGAAAGATGTTCATCTAGTGAGAAATGGTTGTGGAAAATGTGGAGGGCCACATTACTCGGAGGAATGTGATCGGTACCAAGGGAATTATCAAAACCGAGACAGAAATCTTGGTTATGATAAGCAATTTCAACAAAAACCGAGGTATCAAGAAGAGGATATAAGTTTAAAAGATATGATGAAGGACTTTATCCGCACTCAAACGGCGAGAAATGATGGGATTGCTCACTCAATCAAGGTGATCAACGATAAATTTGAGCAAGGACAGAGGAATAATCAAACGAGTATGCAAGACTTGGAACGGAGGTTCGAAAGGATGAATGAGCGGTTAGGGAAGCAACCGATGAATCAATCGCCAAGTAACACACAACCGAGTCCGAGACCTTCAAACAACCAAGGTGGTCAATCTAGTCAGGCTCAAGGTATCAAACACCTAATCAAAGGAACGAGCAAGTAAACACAATTTCTTCACGATCGGGTTTCAGCTACGGGGACGAAGAGGAGCAAAATGAAAACCAGAACATGGCTAATCTGAGCCCACTGCGACCCAGTGGGGGATCAGAGAGCCATGTTTCGTTTTTTAATCAGTTGAGTGCCACGCAGTCAAGTCCAGTGCGCCGCGGTGAGAACTCAGACCCCGAAAATGACCAAGAAGTTGAGATAGAGGTGGAGGATCAAGTAGGGGATGAACCAAAGGTCCAAAGTGAATATGGGGCACCGAAGACGACCACAAGTGCACCAACCAAAGCGAACAAGCCGAGAATCCCTTACCCTCAACGCTTGTGGAAGGAGAAGATGAAAGAAAAATACGGTAAATTCTTAGTCTTGATTAATTACGTTCATGTTAATGTGAATTTGGTTGATGTGATTGCAGGTGTGCCCAATTCTGTTAATTTCATCAAGGAACTTGTGAGCGAGAAAGGGAAGTCAATGGAGGATCAAGCGGCTTGCTTGAACGCGGAATGCTCGTCGATTGTGAAGAACGACAAGCTTCCACCTAAGCTAAACGATCCAGGGAGTTTTCTAATAACTTTTACTATTAGTAAAACTTATCATTGCAATGCTTTAGTGGACTTGGGGGCTAGTATAAACTTAATGCCATATTCTTTATACGCAAAATAGGCTTTGGGGGTTTTCAAGCCAACAAAAATGAGCATTAGGCTTGCCGACCAAACTTTTAAATACCCGTTTGGCATTGTAGAAAACATGTTAGTACAAGTGGGTAGGTTTGTTTTTCTCGTTGATTTCCCTGTATTGGAAATGGAAGAGGATAGTAAAGTTCCTCTAATTTTGGGTCGACCATTTTTGAACACCGCAGATGCTATCATTCGTGTGAAAAGAAGAGAAAGTCCATTGGGTGTGGGGGACGATAGGGAAACGTTTTCTTATTATAAATCTAAGAAACATTTGTACTCCACTAATGAAACTTGTTTTAAAATAGATGTTATTGACAATGACATGTGTGACCTAGAATTGCAGGACTTTCTTGAGGATGAGGAGTTGGATGAAGAGCCAAAGGAAAAGAGTTTGGAATTGGAATTGGAGGAACTACTTGGAACGTTTTGAGGAGTTGGTGCAATGGAGGATGTAACGTTTTGAGGAGTTGGTATGAGGAAGGAAATCGAGGAAAACTTCGATTTCAGCACTAGTTAGTTTGTGTGAACGGAGGACGAGTCGAGCTAAAGTCTTATGGTCAAAAACAAGCGCTTTACGGGAAGCAACCTGGGTTCGCTTATCTTTTATTTTCGTATTATTTGATCTATTTTTTAGCTTTTAGTTTGGAACGCATTCGAGACAATGTGTGAATTAAGTAGGGGGGGGGGGGGGGGGAAGTGTCGGGAAATTTTCTAGGAACATCTCTTGGTAGTAAAATACTTGTAAATAAAATTTTAGGTTTTCCGACTTTAGTTCCTTGCATTTCCTTGAAAATCTAAAATCCGGATAACCACTAGATATCCCTAGTACCGAGCCCTATTAGTACTTGCACCCTCTCGGGGGTAGTTGGGGAAACTTAGATATCACTTAATCCCGAAAAGAGTTAGAGGCGAATAAAAAGGCCATAGGTCTTATTCGTCAACAAATTACACTCACCCTTACTATAACGAAGAATCAAATCCCGTTACAAAAACGTTCACTTCAAAGAAAAATATATTACAAATCTTTAGTATTTGAAGTGAAAAAAAGTGAGAGGCAAACAAAATGCGAAGACTAACCAATGAGTCTCAAAGGAATTAGATTATGTGATATTGGATTATCCCCCGAAAGAATAGGCATAGGGGTCGGCCCAATGGCAGGTTGATCGCTCCGACTTAGGTTGGTGAATTATGGAAAAGGGGTGGTTATTTGGACATATCAAAACTAGGGGATAAAATGGGAATTCGCTTTAGAAAATTGCGTTTTTTGTTTATTAAAGTAATTTGGTAGCGGTCGATGTTCGTAGCCGGTTTACGATCTTTCAGTTTCACGCAAATCTTTAATTAATAATGTCGGAATGTACTTAAATATATGAGCCCGTGATTCCTTGACTTTTCCCTAGTTGTTTAATGTAAAATGAGTTAGAGTTTGTGTCGGACTTGCTTGAGGGCAAGCAAATGGTTAAGTATGGGGGGTTTCATATCGTTCAATTATATACATTTTTATTCGCGATATTTATTATGTTTTTAGTCTAAAACGTGATGGATATGCCCCATTCGACTTACATTTTGTGTAAAAGTATGTACTTAGGTATTTAGCATGGGAATGAGTATTTAACGTCAAGATATGTCGAAATAATACAAGGAAAGGAGCAAAACGCGAAAAGTGCTTGGCTGAACCACCATTGCGTCGCAGTTGTGTATGACTGCGACGCAGTTGGACCATTTCGGGCTGTTTTATTTTGTTTGATTAATGCAAGCAACATAATTTTCGTTAATTTCATTGGCAATCAAATTGTTGGCTTCAATTTCATTTCAATTTGGGTATTTTATACATTGAAATTTCATCAAACACTTGGTATCATGTTCAACTTTTCTTATAATTCATGTTTAATTTCAATTATGCGTAACTAATTTCATAATCGTTTGCTTGGATATGTGATCGTTTGTGTGGTTGATTTTGAGTAGGAAATTGTTTGATAGGTGTGTGTTTGGTTAATCCGGAATCCATTTGGGTCTAAAACTTTAATTGTACTATTAGATTGCTTATGTTCTTATTTGATAAACAAAATCGGGTATTGAAAAGAACTCGGGAATTTACTAAAATTGGAATGAATTATTCAACCGGTCTATAGTTGATAAAACTTATCGGTATTCGAAAGGTAATCGATAACAGTAATCGAAATAATTAAGTTTAAACACAAGTGCTAGTTTATAAAATATGAGAAATCGGTTTATTAACTAGTAAACTATTCAAAAGGAACTTTGTTTTACATAAGAAGTAAATCAACATTTCAATACTTAGAAAAGGTCATACATTCGTGAACGGTCCAAGCAAACGTTTCTTTAAATCTTGATTACTAAAATACTTTTAAAACGTTACTTTGTAGTTGTAGTATAAAGCTCCACTTTGTTACTTGTTACTTGTTCGACTTAAACTCTTAATTTACATTAGTCCCTGTGTTCGAACCCGAACTTGCCAAAACTATACTACAACCGACAAGGGTACACTGCCTGGTGTTGTGGTCTAGCGAAAGCATTTGGGAAGACTAGATTTTGCACATCAGACTTTCTAAGTTTTAATTCGGGTGATGAACTTTGTTCACCCGACTTAAAAACTTAAACAGAAACACACTTTGAAGATTTTATAGCTTCATCCATAAATTTCAATACCCAACAATCTCCCCCTTGGATGATGCTATGAATCTTCATATCAGCACATATGATTCTCCATGGTTAGTTTCTAACAACTCAGATTCTTCAATGCAACAATCTCCCCCTTAACTGATTCCCCATTGTTAGCATTACACACTTCAGTATTATCAGATCAACAATCTCCCCCTCACCAAATTCTTCTTTTTGCAACATCTCAAAATCAAACAAACAATCTCTCTCTATCCAACATCGTCAACAATTCATTGATAACTCAATTCTGAAGAATTTGACTTCGGTGTCAGATTAAGCCGAAATTCGTGTGGTTACTCAAAAACAGGCCAACGATCAAAACTCACAGCCTCGCTATGACCCCGAGCAGTGTTCAGCCTTTCAGGATCATTTAGGGCTCGAAAATGCCAATTTACTTCATGTAAACTTCACTCCTTCATCCGACTTAAACTCATATTCTTCACAAATCTTCAACTAGAATGAGTTAAGTTGATTAAATTAATGAATCACTAATCTAGACTTGGATAAGCATGCAAACATAAACTCTGAGTCTTAGCTTCGTGCTCATCATTTTCAACCTTCTCTTCATCAGTGTGACAACCGTCTAAAATCCAGGTGATTTTCGCATTTTATATCTTCGTGATGTCTATGTTGTTCTTAACCGTACTTTACCTTGAACGTGTTTGGGTCGGAATCAAAGTCGGAATCAATAAATGGAACCTAATACCAAGAAACTATATTATGAACTTGCCTAAGTTCATAACAAGAACGAACGTAAAACTCTAAACAAATGCTTAACGATAAAGAAAACTTAAAACGACCTTTAGCTGGAAAAGCCATCCAGCCGATGGCTAATGGATTTCAGCCAACGGCTGAGGCCCAGCCGGCGGCTGAATATCCTCAGCCGGCGGCTGAAAGTCGGTGGCCAACTTTTGATGAGTCATAAATGCATGTCCACCCATTGGACCAGGATTCCAAGCTCGAGGATTGGACCTATAATGGAAGTGTTTTGAGTCCCTAGGCCCTTAAACACCTCTCTCTCTCTCTCTCTCTCTCTCTCTCTCTCTCTCTCTCTCTCTCTCTCTTTCCTTTCACTTGTGCAAACAAAAAACACACACACATTCAAACTTTCTCTCTAGTCTCTCTCTCTAAAGTCTCTCTAAAACTCATCCAAACCAGTGATTTTTCCACTAAAGAACAGTAAGAAAAAAACTAGAAATCAACACAAAACACCACACAAATCGTCCTAATAGCAAGGGTATCAAAGGGTTGACGTTTTGAAGCAAAATCACCACCAAGAAGCTCCAAATCGTCATCCATCTACTTTCCTTCGGTAGATTCTTTTCCCTTACTGTTTTTACATAAAAATAACTTATTGCATGGACGATCCATCGCTTAAAAACTTGTTTCTATGAAGTTTTATAACGGTTTTCGTACAAAAACGGATTTTTTACATACATCTATATATTTGTGGCTACAAATCTAAAAGAAACTGAGATTTGAACACTAAAATAAATAATCTTCATTTATAATATGTTGCATGTCGAAATCTAACATCAAAACGCTCAAAAATCGCAAAAATGCCAAAACCGCAAAACTGTCCGAGGACCTCCAGCCAGCGGCTGAAATTATTCAGCCAGCGGCTGAGGTCCAGCCGACGGCTGAATATTTTCAGCCGCTGGCAAAACTGGTTGTGCACAAAAATGGTATTTTTAACGTATTTGCGGAGAAATCGAGAACTAATATCTTTCACAGTTCATTATATGTTATAACAGGTTATTAAACTTGAGAATATAAATAATTTGATTGAGTTATATAACTAATCTAACACATTGTTATATATTGTCATTTGATAAATTGTATTGAGCGGGAAAGTGTGGATATTTTGGACATAAAAATTATGGCGCGGAAGCGCTGCCCAATTTCCGTTAGACCATGTCATAACACATCAGAAACGAACGAATAACTTAACAAAATAATATGGACCTTGGACATATTTGGACTAAAAGTAACGATAAACGATATGAACCATATTCGGACATATGAAATTTTGGTATTAAAAGTTAATCAAAAGATTACAACTTATAAAATGTTATATGATATATTAACATAAAGTAATCATCATACTTATTCTCTCTTGGTATTCTTATAGGATTCCCGTGATTTCGACACCTTTCGACCACTTTTCGCACTCATCTCGTCTCTTATCAATCTGTGAGTTACATCCCATATTATTTACCGTATTTAAATAACTCTTTTTTTGGGAAACATGAGAATAAAATGTTTTATGAACTTTAGAACGTTTTATGAACTTATATGTGTAAATTGTTATTTGCCCCTGTTCGGCACTTGTACATTTTTGGTTTGCCACCGCATCGGAACTTGTTCGAAACTATGATTAATTGTATATGCTTCCAACCCTTGATGAGAATATAACATGCTTCGTAAGTTCCTACTATCAGTTTTCTTAAATTAAAGTGCCCCGTTTTAGTTCGTTACACACTATTACCTTGCTTAGCGTATAGTATAATGAGTATCGATACTTAGGAGAGGATCGCTCCTTACTTAGTTGGCAGTCTAAGTACATATTACTAAGTTCAGACATACACTTCGTAGATAGTGCGGGGTGGGGGCTGTTCACGATCAGGATTAATCGGTTTAGTGTGAACACTTACAGTTATATTATACCAAGAGGTTGATACAATAGTTCCAATCATTAGTTACTTTTATTTTACGCATATTGTTGCGCGTATATAGTTTGAGATATACGAGTTCCGCAACCATCTTTACAAGTATTGTTCTACTTGCCTATGTACACTCTTTTAAGGTGTTGCTACACCTTGTTACCATGTGATCATTTTTATAAGTATATATATTTTAAGCGCCGTTCCGCTTTATTCTTTTGAGAAACCTTTATACATATATACTTGTCGGAAAACCCTTTTTAGTCGAGGACTAGAAAACTGTAACTCACTCACTACTTTATTTAGTTGACACTTTATCTCATGTTTCAGGAAATCAAGTGTAAGCATTGAAGTGCATAGCGTGGACGGGTCAGGCAAGTTGCGTGAGATACGAATCGGGAGAAGACCTTGTTCATTGTCTATTTTGGGAATTTTATGAAAATGTTTAATGATGTATTTGTTGCTATGAATTGAAGTACACTTGGTTATTTTTCGAACTTGTAAACTTTTCATTTCTAATTTAAAAGACTTAAAACCGTTATGCTTTATTATGACTCGTGTAATGATATCTTTGCTCTTCGCACCTCGTGTTTCCGCTTTAGCGGGGTGTGACAATCAGTCACGTTTTAATCATCTTCAACTTCTTCACATATTAATTGACTTAAGCAGCTTGAATTGACAAATCACTAATTCTAAGCTTGTATTAGCATGTAGAATTAAATTTCTGAGTAGATCCTTAGCTTCATGATCATCATACTCAATCTACTCTTCATCAATCACAATTTCAATTTAGTTCGGATGAACTGTTTCATCATCCGAATTAGAGTCTCATATCTTCAAATCTCGAACTCTGATCTTCAATCTTCATAAATTGATAACTCGTGGATTAGCTTCAGACTTCGATCACCTCCAATTGATTACTGAAACATCAATTCCACCAAAAACTAACTAATCTTCACAACTTCTTCAATAACTTTCCTCAATTTCAATTTGAACTTCTTCGATTCAACAAAACACTAATAATTTGGCTAAATTCACTTGAATCGAGTCAAATTGATGAACCGGAATCAATTGAATCTAATCAAATGATTTTTTCGGTCTGATACCACTTGATATGATTTACAAAGGATCTGGAACTCTAACAGTGAATTGTCTGATCAAATCATTATGTGGAATCACATGAAATGATTGAATCTAAAACAGTAATTGAATTGACGATTTGATGATAGAAAAACAAAATGTAAAGATATCATTGAAAGTGTGATTTTGGTGGGAATAATCGTTTACAAACTTTAAGCTCTACGGTACTCAAGAGAGTTCGGGTTCAAATACAACTAACTAAACACACACATCACTCTATTTATTGACATCTCAATATAGACTCTTTACGAATAAAATACTTAAGTCTTCATTTAAATTTAACTCTGGTAAACTTCAGTTAAGTCGGGTAGACTAACTTGTTCACCCAAGTTAAAGTCTTCAGTGAAAGACTTTTTAAGTTTTAATTCAGGTGATGAACTTTGTCCACCCGACTTAAAAAATTAAGCAGAAAAACAAATTGAAGATTTTATAGCTTCATCCATAAATATCAATACCCAAAAGTAGTTTTCTTTCTAAGGAATTAGTTCTGGTGAACAATGTTCATCACCCGAACTAAAACTTAGACAGTCTTTCTGTTAAGACTCTAACTCGGGTGAACAAGTTAGTGTGACGTCCCGTCAATTTGAAGTACTTAGGTTACCGTTGTTATTTATATTTTATTCGCAATTGATTTCGACCCTTGTATTTCGCTTTGTTTTTGCTCACAATTTACTGTTATTGAGTATCGGGTTTTCTGTATTTGCTGATTCGTCCCTCGAGACGTAATAATATTAATATATCTAAGTTCCAATTAGTTAGTATTCTCATAATTATAAGTTAGAAGGTTTATGCCAAATTTTTCGGTTATCGCATCCTTTATTCTCGAGATATCGTGCATTTGCTCTTGTTTACTCCTTTATCGAAATCGTGCGAATCTCGAAATCGAAAGTGAAAATATAATATTAAATGAACCTAATATGAAGTAAATCAAAGTATGTACTTTCCTAAGTTCAACGCAAAAAGAATCGGGAGTTTTCGACGAACGAAACTCCTTAACGGTCGAAAACAAGTCTGCCGAGCCAGCCGACCAGCCAGCAGCTGGCAGGGCTTCAGCCGACGGCTGAGCCTCTCCAGCCGGCGGCTGGATTGGTCTGGACAGGTTTTGGTGACTCTTTTTTGCATGAAAATCGATTGGGACAAGTGTCTAAACCCGATTGGACCTCCCATTCTGCCAGAAATTCAGTCTCCAAGGTGATAATAGCCCCATTTCTTTCATTTTCTTTCATTTTGTATTAACAAAACACACACACAAAGTGTTTTCCCCCAAACTCTCCCTACATTTTCTTCAATTCTCTTCTTGGTGGCTGCAAATCTCAGCCAATATTCACCATTTAAAACACCATAAACATCAAAATAATCGGTTGTGTTCATCAAAAGGAGCAAGAGGAGGTGATTCTCACGGTTAACTTCTTTGGTGTTCATCATTTTGGGTCTAAATCTTCATCAAAATCTCCATCAAGATCAATCTAGATCATCACACACTCTATTCTTGCGGTATAATAACTTTTACTCACTGTTTTTATTCATATTTTATCATTTTATTACATGCGTGTATCATCAAAGATCAAAGAAAGGTTTTTATAAAAGTTTCTATGGTGATTTATCTAAAAACATAAATTTTATAAACTTTTACCTTAGATCTTGATATAAAAAGATGTTATTTGAAGAAATAAATGGATATTATTAAGGGTTTTTAAGTTGCATGTCGAAATCTACCGAAAATACTCTTGAAAATGCTTAAAATCGACAAAATAACAAAAAATCCGGAGCTGACTGTGAGCCTCCAGCCGGCGGCTGGATCAGTCTGATAACACAAATCTTCGTTTTTGCTAATTATCGGTGGTTGTCTTGTGTTTTGGAGGCGGATACTCTCATCACTACACCACTGAAGTTGTTGTTTCCAGATCCTTGTCAAATCAAGCGGGTGTTAGCGGTATAATTTGTTGTCCTTGTAAATCTTTTGATTTCATTATATTCGTTATTCGGTTTTAGCCTTGAAAACGGTTAGGAATAATTATTAGACCAACACTCGTCGTATTTTATCGGATTGGACTGAGATTTGGACAATAATGTTAAAAGTATAATCTAACCAAAGTATTGTATTAAACTTATTATTGTATTATGTACTATGAATAAGGTTTAAAATGCAATTGTTGTTAAGCGGGAAAGTGTATGAATTTTGGACGAATATTTTGAGACGCGGAAGCGCTGCCGAAATTTCATCTCACGACTTTTTACGACGTTAAAACACTTATATAAATAAATTGTATACAAAAGTAACATATTTTACAATAACATTGTCTTTGGACTCAAAGACACCAACGCAATCAAAAATTGTAGGTCCCAGTGGTCCGATCTACAGGATTAAACTACACTAACTACGAGGCGGAATCTCGTAATCAATATACACACAGGTTATAAACGAAAGCAATAAACGCATAAACACAATTACCGAATTCTAATACTTCTGATTAACAAAAACACTGTTACAATCCGGAAGTATAACTCTGAATTCTCTCCAAAACCAACAGCCCTAAACTGATCTTAACACCTCTATTTATAGAGTAACATGTTCAGCCAGTTTGGGCTTGGGCTTTACTGGGCCTCACGGACATGCAAGTCCGTGAGCAGCCCATAAAGCTAAATCTATTCAAACTAATACAGTGATAAACAAACATAACGTAATAGAACATCCAGTCATTGCATTCTTGCACCAACAAACTCCCCCTTGACTGATGCTTCTATTCTCTAATCAAAATATCACTGTCAGTATGGTAATCTCTACCGATGGCTCCTCAGCCTTCCTGCGCATAAATGTGCTTGCTCTTTAGCACCTTCAGATCGCTCTCTGTTAGTTTGGCTAGTTGTGTTGCATCAATTACTCTTAAAATCTCTATCATGATTGCAATCGGTAGGTATACTATCCTTGTCGCAGCCTTGCTGTTGAGCAACATATTACTGTCTCCATTTCTCTTGATGTTGTTGTTGTTGTTGTTGCTTTTGCTGGTGTTGCTCCCCCTGTGCTGTAGGCTGATAGACTATCATAACTCGAGAAGTTTAGCCTAGCAGCTGCTCTCTTGACCGTTATTTATCTTTGCAGGTATTCTCCCCCTGAGCAGATGGGCGCTTTGAGAGTTCCCTGATCTGAGCCTCGAGGGTGAAACTACGAACGAACGTCTCAACATCTGACTGTTGGATAACTGCAACCTTATGAAGTGTATATGTAGGCCAGAAGTGAGCATGAGCCGATGAGCCTAGGATATTGGGCCGGATGGACTGTATTAATGATTTTAACCAACGTTGTATGAAATAAGAAAACTATTAACAGAAAAGTGTAAAGTAAAAGCTTTAACTAATCGTAAAAGCGGTAGTATACATTAGGAAACATAATTCGATCAGATTGCCTATCGGGGTTCCAAAGTTAATTTAATTTAACTCCATGTTTGTGTAGTTGTCCAATTTAACCGTTCAGTCTTATAGCCGCAATATAGTGTTTTAATTACAAGTAAGCCGGTTTAAAATTTAAGCTTAAAAGCACCTACTTAAATCAGACATTCGACAAAAATCGGAGTGCACTCAAGATATATGTGAAGTATTTTAAGTTACGAGTGGTGTGGAATGGTTACCAACCTAGACAAGGGCAGCATATGAAACTGGCGAAGGGATAGCTCATATTAAATATTAAAACAGTTGTTTTTGTGCAAGTCAAAGACTAACTTCTATGAAGTTTTGATAAGATTAAGGAATTCTGCTGACTTTCTATGAAATCCTATAGCAAGCTTTCTACCAATCGATCCCAAACCGTAAAGGCCTTAGGTGGCTAGGTGAACAAGGGCACCCCAAGGGTATACTGACTCAGATTTCAAAGGCCGCTTATATGAATTCAGTAACTTATGAGCACATTACTTATATGTAATTCAATATGAGCAAATCCCATCTGTGAGCGCAACATATGACTCGTAACAAAAATCTAATCTCAACCTTTATTGTGGCAAGCAAATTAAAGTCGTTTAATGTAAGAAATAAGAGGAATTAAAACAGACAAACCACACTATTTAGGACAACCATAAGACGAAAGGCCACAAGACACTGGAGGCTAGACTGAAATACGAAGGAAAATTATAAGTGCGCGTTTAAGAGCTAAAACCCGATCTAAGACTAAGAGTCATAGGCAAAAGATATCTTCATCTTGAAATTTAGAGTCCATGAAAAGTTAAACTAATTTTTTTTTTTTTTTTTTTTTTTTTTTTTTTTTTTTTTTTAAGTGAACGTTATTTAATCTAAGTTGCGTAGTCCAATATGGTGAATGAGGGATTCAAAACAATTAGAGAAACACTCAGCGAATTGTGTTCCAATTATCTGACATAGAACACATCCTTCAGTGTAATTTTGCCATTTGTAACTGATCCTATTCCAGTTATTTATCTCCAGCAATACTTACGCGTCCTTTCTTTCCTGATTCGTAATTGTGAAGCAAACTTCGTTCTCCTGTCATGTACCTGGAACAGTCACTGTCAACATACCAGTTCTTAACGAGACGGTGACTCGGTTCCTGCACAGAAAATTTAAATCATTAGTTCTCATGGGGAACCCAGGCCATAACGGACCTGGATTGACCATTTTCAGTCACATAAGTGACCCTTTTGTAAACTCCCTTGTTTTGATGAGAAACGTGAGATGTGTGTCGTGAGGAGAAGTGACTGTTAGAGTTGTATGGAACTCTATGACTCATTTGGGAGGAGTTATAACGGTTTGCATTGGAGTGATGATAACGCGGCGCATAGTGAGTTCGTGGAGGAGAGTGGTGATAATTTTGTTGATAATTGTTGTGATGGTATCGTGGAGAACTTTGAAAACGTTGGTCATAATTATGTTGACGAAAGGATGGAACGAATGGTTGTTGAGGCCGTTGGTGAGGACGTTGGTTAAAGTTTCCCGTGCTCGGTTTAGTATACCCAGAAGTTCGTGAATATGTATCAGGACGCTCATGTTGTGGATTTCGAAGAATGTGAACGGGTTTTGTGGGAGTGAACTTAGATTTCGGTGTGGGCGTGACTTTAACTTGAGGTTCCTTTCGTTTGTTTCTACATACCGAGGCCACGTGTCCCCTTTCACGACATTTGAAGCAGTTTAACGATTCCATTTTGTTCTGTGGAGATGGTTCGGAGTCCGAAGATATATCATTTGGTGAGTCTTGACATGGAATCTTTGCGGGATGCTTTTCTTTAGATGGTGCAGATTCCTGGCTTTTGCTATTGGATGATTCACTTTCGTCATTCATTGGAGGTTGGGTTCTAAAGAAACTAAAGTCATTGTTGTAAGGAGGTGGAGTTTCGTTATAACCTAAACCTGTGGTTGTACCAGAAGTGCGTTGACGACTTATCATGGAGTTCAAAGTGATAGAAGAGGTGCGGAACTGTTCCATCTTTCTTTCCTGTTCAGTTAATTTTATTTGACAAGCATTTAACTCTTGAACTTTGATGGCAAAACTTTTCTTTTCATTTTCAAGACTTTCATACAACATGGAGACTTTTTGTGTTAAAAGACCTACATCTGCTAAAAGTTGCACTCTTGTTTTTTCATTTTGTTTAAATTTTCTAGCGTAGTCATCTTTTAAGAAAATTTGTATTGATACTTCTTTTTCAAGCTTGGTTTTCTGTGTTTCCAAACTGGATACTGAAGTGAGCAATTTGTCATGTTCAAGAGTTAAGACAATAAAAGATTTACACAATTCCTTTACGGATTCAAGGTCAAGAAGTACCTTAGACTTCTCGGTTTGAAGACCAGCCATTGTTGCAATGAAATTGTCGTTGGGCACATCCACCGTACAGTTGCATGGTGTTTTCTCGTCCTTAGTGTCTTCAACGTCCAGATTGTCTTCATTGGACCTTGTGTCGTTATCAGAACTTGAACTTGTGTCATTATCGGTGTTTCACTGTGAATCTCTTCAATGGAAGCCATGAGTGCTTGATTGGTACAGATTGTCCAATCGTATATGTGATCATCGTGTTGGACGATCATTGCCTGTGAAGCTAAGCTACGCTGTGGTTGAGAGACTTGTGAAGGACCGCTTTTGTCTTGATTTGAATTACGTTCAACTTTAGGCTGTTGACACTCTCTTGCGAAATGACCGGGTTGTTGACAGTTGTAACACCGTACCTTTGATTTATCGAAACCTGCCTTTCCTGTTCTTAAGCTTCGTCCTGTTCTTGCCATGAATTTCTTTATTCTGTTAGTAATCATAGCGGTTTGCCATTGTAAATCCATTTCTTCAAGGTCGTCCTGATCAACTTGACTAAAGTCCTCATCCCATAGCCCTGGATCGGCAATTTTTCCTTGTACTTGATTGCCATAAGCAGTCAAAAAGCAAGATAATATTTCGAGACTTTCCTCTGCAGATTTAACACTCATTGGCATTTTCTGATGTGCATCTGGTGTTGCAGTGGTAGGTCGGGTGCCAGAATGTGTGTCAGAAATCGGCTGATCCTTATCCGAAAAGAAAGCAGTTGCGTTTGCAGAGGAGTTTGATTCTGAGGTTTGCCCATAGGGTGTTTGATCTGCAATCATAGTTGTTGTGAAACGTGTCAGCTCATAACCTCTGAATCGTTCTAGCAGTGTTTCTAAAGTTAAGACTTCGTCGGTGTTTTTATCAATTTCATCTTTGATAAGATTTACGTAAATCTCCCAACGCTTAGGCAAAGCGTCCAAAAATCGCTCAACTTTTTCACTTGATACATCTATTTTATATGTGTTGAGTTCTGCAAGAAGATTGAAGTATCTGGTAACGGTATCCTCAAAAGGTTCATTGACTCCTGATCTGAAAGTATTGAATTGTCGTTTAAGGAGGTTCGTTCGACTCTTTTGCTGAGCAGGAGTTCCGGCATATTGTTTTTCAATCGCTTTCCTTAGATCATGGGAAGTTTTCGTTTGCAGATTCTTGTAAAGATGTTGCATTTCTGCTGGCAAAGCCATCTTTAAACTTGCTATTGCTCTGTTCTCAGAATCATATTCTCGTCGATATTCAGGTGACATTTTATTGACGGGAATTTTGGCAGTTACTTCGTCTACAGTTTGACGCGGATGTTCATATACTTCTTGAATGCATACCCACATTTGTACATCATTGTAACGACAGAATTGTTCAAATAGTTCAGCCCATTCGAAATATTGTGATGAGTTAAGTAACTTGGGAGGTATATTAACGGATTGTTTAGAATCCATTTCGAAATATTACGGTGAAGATGATGTTTGTAAGATGATGTTCGACGAAGATGTTGTTCAGTGAAGATGTTGTTTGGTGAAAGTGTTGTTCGGCGAAGAAGTTGTTCAGCGAAGATGTTGGCGAAGATGATGTTCATGAAGATGATGTTCACGAAGAAGATGTTCACGAAGATGTTCACGAAGAAGATGTTCACCACGAAGATGATGTTCACCACGAAGATGATGTTCACCACGAAGATGTTCACCACAAAGATGATGTTCACGAAGATGATGTTCACGAAGAAGTGTCACGAAGAAGTTGTTCGGAGCAGAAGGGTGTCTGTCACGAAGAAGTTGTTCGGCGAAGAAGTTGTTCGGCGAAGAAGTGTCACGAAGAAGTTGTTCGGCGAAGAAGGGTGTCTGTCACGAAGAAGTTGTTCGGCGAAGAAGTTTCACGAAGAAGTTGTTCGGCGAAGAAGGGTGTCTGTCACGAAGAAGTTGTTCGGCGAAGAAGTTGTTCGGCGAAGAAGGGTGTCTGTCACGAAGAAGTTGTTCGGCGAAGAAGTTGTTCGGCGAAGAAGTGTCACGAAGAAGTTGTTCGGCGAAGAAGGGTGTCTGTCACGAAGAAGTTGTTCGGCGAAGAAGTTGTTCGGCGAAGAAGTGTCACAAAGATGTTGTTCGGCGAAGAAGTTGTTCGGCGAAGAAGTGTCACGAAGAAGTTGTTCGGCGAAGAAGTGTCACGAAGAAGTTGTTCGGCGAAGAAGTTGTTCGTCACGAAGAAGGTGTTCACAGACTTGGAAGATCCACTAACGAAGATGTACTCACGAACAAGTATCCACAAAGATGTATCCACGAAGATGTACCCACGAAGATGTATCCACGAAGATGTATCCACGAAGATGTACCCACGAAGATGTATCCACGAAGATGTGCTCACGAAGATGTATCCACGAAGATGTATCACGAAGATGTATCACGAAGATGTATCACTCAAAGATGTGTCCACGAAGATGTCTCCACAAACCAAATCCACGAACAAGAAGAGAAACCCTAATCTGTAATACCGAACAAGAACCCTAATTCTCACAAACAGCCGCCGAAGATGTATTAAGAACCCTAATTTCCAGAATCGATTAAAACCTGAATTTAACCCTGAACCAAATCTCGATAGAGAGCAAACGATGCGTTTGCTCTGATACCAATTGTAGGTCCCAGTGGTCCGATCTACAGGATTAAACTATACTAACTACGAGGCGGAATCTCGTAATCAATATACACACAGGTTATAAACGAAAGCAATAAACTCATAAACACAATTACCGAATTCTAATACTTCTGATTAACAAAAACACTGTTACAATCCGGAAGTATAACTCTGAATTCTCTCCAAAACCAACAGCCCTAAACTGATCTGAACACCTCTATTTATAGAGTAACATGTTCAGCCAGTTTGGGCTTGGGCTTTACTGGGCCTCACGGACATGCAAGTCCGTGAGCAGCCCATAAAGCTAAATCTATTCAAACTAATACAGTGATAAACAAACATAACGTAATAGAACATCCAGTCATTGCATTCTTGCACCAACAAAAATGTCATAATATTACTCAAAACGAACATTTTAAACCTCTTTGTGATATATTAAACTTCGCCTCAACTTATGAATATCGTTTTAATTTGTCAAATGTGTTTTACGACAAAATTTATGAAATGGTTTTGAAAAGGCATTTTACGCTAAACATTTTGGTATAATAAGACTTCAAATTATTCAAAGTGTCAAATTGGACTTTTAAATTGATTTTGACTTTAATAAGTCAACATGATTGACATTTGACTTTTATAAGTCAACATAATTGACCTTTGACTTTTATAAGTCAACATCTTAATTTTGGTCGACATAATGAACATCTGTATTAACCTTCTTTCGACTCGGAGTTATCATTTGCTTCCAACGGTCGCTGTTGACGTGAAAGATCGATATCTTGCCGATCGGCCCTTTTCTGGCGCGGAACATCGTCTTCTTAATCCGTCATCCTTATTCGACTTATTAATCGTCGGAATGTTATATTAAACTTAATCTTAACCGACAAGGCTAAACCGAACTATACTTATAGAGATACTGAGACTATGTTGTTTATTGTTTAAGGCACTTAGGCGGTGGAATTGTGGTTCCGTGATTGTATTACCCGAGATTTGCTGAAGTTGTTTTGTGAGTTATTCGTAGCCCTTGTCTTTACTATTTTTGGGCTGTAAAGCGTTTAAAAATTGTCTGCTTGTATGCGGGACTTTACTGATTATCTTGTTTACCTAGTTGAATAGGTCTGCCTTAGATTGGGTGTCTTATACACTCGTTAAGCTTTATGCCCAACGGTTACATATATATAGCTATATGGGTTATTCTACCTAACCCTCATCCCTCGGTAGCTTACTTCTATGAGCGGATGTTATGACCGTACTTCATTTTTTTGCCTTTGGTTGACACTGCCTTAGGAGTTGGGTCTTCAGGACTGGTAAGGTTCGATGTATAACTAATCTAAGCATGGTATCCTCACTAGGGTTGAAAAACAAGATATGGAATTTGAAATTGTAATGTTTATTGAAACTTGTCGATGGGTCACTTTTACTTTAAAATTGCGAATAATTCACCAGCATGTTGTTGATGTCGTTTTAACGCTTTGCAGGAAATTGAGGATTTCCGTTGATCATGCCATAGTTTATTTTCGGATCGCTGCTTTTGGGAAATTTGAATTTGAATTGTTTATTGTAATTTCCATGACGATCCGTTTGTTTATTTCTTTTGGAGTTGTATTAGTACTCGGCGTCTTATCGCCTTTGACTTTATGATGTATTTCGTAACATTTGGCATGATCTATTTAATTTGATGTTTTGTTTATCGGTTATATTGTTGTAATCTTGACTCTTGATATTATAACTGGAACGCCTCGCGTTTCCGCTCCAAGCGGGGTGTGACAGAAGTTGGTATCAGAGCCAAAGGTTATAGCGAACCGAGTGATTTTAATTGAGTAAATCACTTAGACTATGACCATAGGATTTTTAAATCGATTTTCTCTGATTGCAATGTGTGCACTATTTTCATACGTGTTTAATTTCACGTTGTGTTTTGGCATTTGGCCTTGTTTTCGTGTCGCACACATTTGCTGATCGAGTTTTCTTTCCTTTTATTTTTAGGACGATGGCGCCTAAGAGGAGAGTTGCGACACGAAGTTCCGCGCGACGTGCTACTGCGAATGCGAGAGCGAATACCACGAATCTGAACGCGAGTGCTAATACGTCGAACGCGAGAAGAAATAATTCGGAGAACAATACGAATCCTGACATGGCTCAGATGATTGCTCAGCAGCTAGCGGCGATGATGCCCGAGCTTGTAGCTCAACTTCGAGAGGGCACCGCCCAAGGTAATGGTTCGGGTTCTGGAAGTCCCGAGCCGGTTGTTAATAATGAGGGTCCTGAGCCGATTGTTAATAATGAGGGTCCCGAGGTCGTGATTACTGGATCGGGTAGAGCAGAGGGCTCAGCTCGACGCGCTGGTTGCACACTGAAGACTTTTATGAGCTGCAAGGCCCCGGAGTATAAGGGCAATGAGGGAGCAACTGGAACGCTCAGTGGATGGAGAAGCTAGAGTCTATCTTTGATGCTGTTGGATGTGTGGACGAGGATCGAGTCCAATTTGCTGCGTTTGTATTTCAAGGTACGGCTCTGACGTGGTGGAATTCAATCGTGAATGTGCGAGGCCGAGCTGAGATCAACACAATGACTTGGGAGCAACTAAAGGAGTTGATGATCATTGAGTATGTTCCTGAATCTGAGATTCAGAAGTTGGAGGATGAATTGTGGAACTTGACCATGGTCGGGTCAGACATCCAGGGGTACACTTCGCGTTTTCACGCTTTGTCCCAGCTAGTGCCACACTTGGTTCGACCGGAGCTCAAACGAATCGGTCGCTACATTCACGGATTACCCCAGGCAATCCGTAAGGGCGTCCTTTCCAACAAACCGGGCACATTTCAGAGTGCGGTTGAAATCGCAACCACGTTGACTCAGAACGCGGTCCGGGATGGCGAGCTAGCCCCGGTGATTGTTAAGCAAAACTCCAGAGGAAAACGGAGGGGGGGATTCCGCGATGGTGACTCGAGGGAGAAGTCAAGGAGGCAGGATGCTCCTCAGATGGTGCAGGCATTCGCGGCTGTGACTCCGAATACTCAGCGTAAATATCAGAAGTGTGATCGGTGTGGTAATCACCATTCCAAGGAGATGGCTTGTTGGGAATGTAGTAAATGTAAGAAGTTGGGCCACACAGATAGATTCTGTAAGACCACGAAGGGAAAATGTTATGAATGTGGTTCTCCCGAACATCATAAGGACAAGTGTCCTGAATTGGGTTTAGCTGGTGATGCTGCTAGTACAGGTACTTCTCTCAGTTAAGGTCAGCTTGCATATATTCTATTCGAATCTGATATTTGACCTTGTTTTCCTTGTGTTACACACTCCTCTTTCTTTTATCTATTTACGTCTTGTTACGTCTCTTTTGCGTTGCCACCGAAGAAAGCTTTTATCTGCAAGGAAGTCGACGAGACGAGGTTGTCCTACGAGTGCGTTTCCGAGAGATTCGACTCCAGATTTTTATCCGTCACTTCGCTTCGATTTAGTAATCATTGGTACAATACCAAACTATAATCTAGACTCTATCATATTTTGCGAACTTTTAAACTTTAGTGAATTAATTCCGCAAATGCATGGTTCACTTTGAACTAAGCGTAATTTGGCCAACTACGCCTAGTTCGGAATAAATTATGCAAGAACGGAACGTAATTGCTATTGTTAACAGTTTATTTTCGAGTCGATAATTCTTAATTCTACTGATTCCCGATTTTAGTCCTTCATTCAAAGAGCCCCGTATTTGATGCGTTTAGGATTATGATTCTTTGTACGTCTATACCCTTAACGTCTTCCCTCGAAATAGAGTGTGCCGTTGGTGAGTTTTACCTGCTACCGAAGTACGTTCTACCTATTTTGTTAGTTCCGATGACCATTCTTTTCCTATCGACTTGATTCCGATCGCCTTAGGTAGATTCGACGTTATTATGAGCATGGGTTGGTTGTCGACGCACCGTGCAGAGGTTATATGATTCGAGAAGAATATCTCCATACCGTTATCGCTGGAGAGACTGTTGCTAGATCAGGAGGCCCTCACCGAGGATTATATCATTTGGATTATCATGGATCGGCTGACTAAGTCAGCACATTTCCTGCCTATTCGAGAAGATTACCGAATAGAGAAACCTTCTAGATTGCACATTGACGAGATTTTCTGTCATTTCTGATCGAGGCGCGCGTGTGTTTCAGACTGTAGTAGGAGTCGGGATTGACATTTATCTTTGGTCGAGTTTAAATACAATAATAGTTACCGCTCCAACATTTATTGCGCTCCATATGGGGATTATTTACTGTCATAAGGGTAGGTCCCCACATCGTTGGGGTGAGATTGTTTATAGCCAGATTTCGGGTCCAATATGATCCAGGAGACTACCAATAAGATCTTTAGAATTGAGGATCGTCTGTTAGCCGCAAGAGATCGTCAGGAGAGTTACGCGGATTTGCGTCGGAAACCTTTGGAATTCAAGGTCGGCAACGTGGTGTTATTAAAAGTTTCTCCATGATAGGGTGTGTTTCGCTTCGAGAAATGCAGCGGAAATATCCCCGTCTCTTTTTCTTATGCTCAATAGTTATTTCGAGGACGAAATTCTTTTTACTGGGGGAGGCTGTGACGTCCCGTCAATTTGAAGTACTTAGGTTACCGTTGTTATTTATATTTTATTCGCAATTGATTTCGACCCTTGTATTTCGCTTTGTTTTTGCTCACAATTTACTGTTATTGAGTATCGGGTTTTCTGTATTTGCTGATTCGTCCCTCGAGACGTAATAATATTAATATATCAACGTGACAATTAGTTAGTATTCTCATAATTATAAGTTAGAAGGTTTATGCCAAATTTTTCGGTTATCGCATCCTTTATTCTCGAGATATCGTGCATTTGCTCTTGTTTACTCCTTTATCGAAATCGTGCGAATCTCGAAATCGAAAGTGAAAATATAATATTAAATGAACCTAATATGAAGTAAATCAAAGTATGAACTTTCCTAAGTTCAACGCAAAAAGAATCGGGAGTTTTCGACGAACGAAACTCCTTAACGGTCGAAAACAAGTCTGCCGAGCCAGCCGACCAGCCAGCAGCTGGCAGGGCTTCAGCCGACGGCTGAGCCTCTCCACCCGGCGGCTGGATTGGTCTGGACAGGTTTTGGTGACTCTTTTTTGCATGAAAATCGATTGGGACAAGTGTCTAAACCCGATTGGACCTCCCATTCTGCCAGAAATTCAGTCTCCAAGGTGATAATAGCCCCATTTCTTTCATTTTCTTTCATTTTGTATTAACAAAACACACACACAAAGTGTTTTCCCCCAAACTCTCTCTAAATTTTCTTCAATTCTCTTCTTGGTGGCTGCAAATCTCAGCCAATATTCACCATTTAAACACCATAAACATCAAAATAATCGGTTGTGTTCATCAAAAGGAGCAAGAGGAGGTGATTCTCACGGTTAACTTCTTTGGTGTTCATCATTTTGGGTCTAAATCTTCATCAAAATCTCCATCAAGATCAATCTAGATCATCACACACTCTATTCTTGCGGTATAATAACTTTCACTCACTGTTTTTATTCATATTTTATCATTTTATTACATGCATGTATCATCAAAGATCAAAGAAAGGTTTTTATAAAAGTTTCTATGGTGATTTATCTAAAAACATAAATTTTATAAACTTTTACCTTAGATCTTGATATAAAAAGATGTTATTTGAAGAAATAAATGGATATTATTAAGGGTTTTTAAGTTGCATGTCGAAATCTACCGAAAATACTCTTGAAAATGCTTAAAATCGACAAAATAACAAAAAATCCGGAGCTGACTGTGAGCCTCCAGCCGGCGGCTGGATCAGTCTGATAACACAAATCTTCGTTTTTGCTAATTATCGGTGGTTGTCTTGTGTTTTGGAGGCGGATACTCTCATCACTACACCACTGAAGTTGTTGTTTCCAGATCCTTGTCAAATCAAGCGGGTGTTAGCGGTATAATTTGTTGTCCTTGTAAATCTTTTGATTTCATTATATTCGTTATTCGGTTTTAGCCTTGAAAACGGTTAGGAATAATTATTAGACCAACTCTCGTCGTATTTTATCGGATTGGACTGAGATTTGGACAATAATGTTAAAAGTATAATCTAACCAAAGTATTGTATTAAACTTATTATTGTATTATGTACTATGAATAAGGTTTAAAATGCAATTGTTGTTAAGCGGGAAAGTGTATGAATTTTGGACGAATATTTTGAGACGCGGAAGCGCTGCCGAAATTTCATCTCACGACTTTTTACGACGTTAAAACACTTATATAAATAAATTGTATACAAAAGTAACATATTTTACAATAACATTGTCTTTGGACTCAAAGACACCAACGCAATCAAAAATGTCATAATATTACTCAAAACGGACATTTTAAACCTCTTTGTGATATATTAAACTTCGCCTCAACTTATGAATATCGTTTTAATTTGTCAAATGTGTTTTACGACAAAATTTATGAAATGGTTTTGAAAAGGCATTTTACGCTAAACATTTTGGTATAATAAGACTTCAAATTATTCAAAGTGTCAAATTGGACTTTTAAATTGATTTTGACTTTAATAAGTCAACATGATTGACATTTGACTTTTATAAGTCAACATAATTGACCTTTGACTTTTATAAGTCAACATCTTAATTTTGGTCGACATAATGAACATCTGTATTAACCTTCTTTCGACTCGGAGTTATCATTTGCTTCCAACGGTCGCTGTTGACGTGAAAGATCAATATCTTGCCGATCGGCCCTTTTCTGGCGCGAAACATCGTCTTCTTAATCCGTCATCCTTATTCGACTTATTAATCGTCGGAATGTTATATTAAACTTAATCTTAACCGACAAGGCTAAACCGAACTATACTTATAGAGATACTGAGACTATGTTGTTTATTGTTTAAGGCACTTAGGCGGTGGAATTGTGGTTCCGTGATTGTATTACCCGAGATTTGCTGAAGTTGTTTTGTGAGTTATTCGTAGCCCTTGTCTTTACTATTTTTGGGCTGTAAAGCGTGTTTTAAAAATTGTCTGCTTGTATGCGGGACTTTACTGATTATCTTGTTTACCTAGTTGAATAGGTCTGCCTTAGATTGGGTGTCTTATACACTCGTTAAGCTTTATGCCCAACGGTTACATATATATAGCTATATGGGTTATTCTACCTAACCCTCATCCCTCGGTAGCTTACTTCTATGAGCGGATGTTATGACCGTACTTCATTTTTTTGCCTTTGGTTGACACTGCCTTAGGAGTTGGGTCTTCAGGACTGGTAAGGTTCGATATATAACTAATCTAAGCATGGTATCCTCACTAGGGTTGAAAAACAAGATATGGAATTTGAAATTGTAATGTTTATTGAAACTTGTCGATGGGTCACTTTTACTTTAAAATTGCGAATAATTCACCAACATGTTGTTGATGTAGTTTTAACGCTTTGCAGGAAATTGAGGATTTCCGTTGATCATGCCATAGTTTATTTTCGGATCGCTGCTTTTGGGAAATTTGAATTTGAATTGTTTATTGTAATTTCCATGACGATCCGTTTGTTTATTTCTTTTGGAGTTGTATTTGTACTCGGCGTCTTATCGCCTTTGACTTTATGATGTATTTCGTAACATTTGGCATGATCTATTTAATTTGATGTTTTGTTTATCGGTTATATTGTTGTAATCTTGACTCTTGATATTATAACTGGAACGCCTCGCGTTTCTGCTCCAAGCGGGGTGTGACAGTTAGTCTACCCGAATTAACTTGAAGTTCACTAAAGATAAAGTTTACTAAAGACATAATGTATTTTTTTCACCCGAAGTGTTCTTAAATAAACATAAGGGTTGTCGTAATGTAATAGTTAGTGTGTGTATTAGCCTATAAATAGTGAGAGAAATGAGTCAGTTAGATAGAGCTTATGTGAGTGAAAATATCTTCTGCAACCACTTTTCCCGCCATTGTCCGCTTTGAATGAAATATTCGTTTACTCAAATACACTTCGATTTATTATTTGATTCATGAACTCAATCATTAAATTGTTATTCCGCAACCTATTAATGATCCTAATCACCTAGTTATTCGTTTAAGAAAGATTAAGTGTTAACTAGCTATTTTTGTTTTAACCCCTCAATTTTAAATATAACTTTAACTGTCACACCCCGCTAAAGTGGAAACACGAGGTGCGAAGAGCAAGAGAATCATTTCACAAGTCATAACAAAATTCAACGGTTCCCAGTCATTAAAATAAGGTTTAAAAGTTCACAAGTTCAAAAGACATAACCAAGAGTATTTAAAGTTCACGACAACAATACATAATTAAATTGTTTTCATAAAATTCTCAAAATAAGACAAGTCTTCTCCCGATTCAAACTTCACGTAACTTTCCTGACCCGCCCAAGCAATGCACTTCATGACTTACACTTGATTTCCTAAAACATTAGATAAAGTGTCAAACTACATAAAGTAGTGAGCGAGTTACAGTTTATAAGTTCTCGTCAAGAGTACCGATAAGTATATAAAAAATTCCGTAAAGAAATGTAGTGGAATAAGAGCTTAGAATATATATACTTTAAAGAAGATCATCATCAAGTAGATCAATACTTGGAAAAAGACTAGTTGCGGAGTAATCGCAGAAAAATAAGTATATGCGTAAATAAAGTTAACTATGATTAAAACAGTGTATCAACCACTTGGCATAATATAACTGTAAGTATTCACACTAAACTGATTGTCTGATCGTGACAGCCCCAACCCCGCACTATCTACGAGGTACGTCTGACTTCAGTAATATGTACTTAGATTGCCATCTAAAGTAAGGAGCGATCCTCTCCTAAGTATCGATACCCATAATTACTATACGGCTAAGCAAGCTAATAGTGTGTTAACGTCTAAAAACGGGGCACTTATGTAATTTTGTCAAAATGATAGTAGTCACTTACATAGATGTTATATTTTCATCAAGGGTTCACGGAGGTGCCTAGTCAGTGGCGAGGTCGTATAATACAATCAATCATAGTTTTTCGTCAAATGCCGATCGGGGGCAAGCCATAATGTCAAAATGTCAAAGAGTGTCGAATAGGGGCAATTAAAATAGTTTTACGCATATAAGTTCAATAAACGTCAAATAGTTCATAAAATGTCATAGTTCATAAAACGTCATAGTTCATAAAGCATTTAGATCTCATGTTTCCCCCAAAAGAGTATTTAAAAGACATTAAATAAAGGGGATGTAACTCACGGTTTGCGAAGATTAAACGAATGCGAGAAACGGTCGAAAGCGTGTCGGGAATCACGGAAGTCCTAAGAGAATACCAAGATTAACTAAATAGGACGATTACATTAAGTTAAGATATTATATAATATATTATAAGTTGTAATATTTGGTTAACTTTAAGTGTCAAAAGTTAAATTGTCCAAAAGTTGTCCGAACCGTTTATCGTTATGTTTTGTCCAAAAATGTGTCCAAAGTCGATGTTATTATTATGATAAGTTATATTTTTGTCGCTGAAGTGTTATAATATTTTCTAACGATATTTGGGCAGCGCTTCCCCGCCATAATTTTTATGTCCAAAAGGTACTCACTTTCCCGCTTACAAAATACACACTTTCACATAATATAGTTCAACGAGTTTATTTAGATATATCAAGTCCAATAAAATGTCCCAAACATAAGTATTTTACTAAACTCGGTTCCAATAATTTAGTTTCGAAAAATCAGAACGTATATATAAGTTTTTAACGACAAACGAAGATTTCCGGAAAGCTTCCAGCAGCTCAGTGCGCCGTTCTGGGTCCTTTAGGACGGCGCCCTGAAGCTGCTGGGCCACGCTGCTTCGTCCCGGGTTCAAGGGGACGGCGCCCTGGTCTGGCAGTTTTCTCAAAACTCGTTTTTCTTGCAAAAATGGTTATGTAAGTGATAGATATCGACATGCAATAGTTAAAAACTTCATTAGTTACCATTTTCTCAGTTTATAAGTGACTTTTATCCACAAAAACGTAGATCTAAGTACCATTTGGTTAAAATCCGTTTTTGTATAAAATTGTTATAAAACTTTATAAAAACTCATTTTTATGCTTTAGATCATCCATGCAAAGGTTTGTTTTGATAAAAATAGTAAAGAATAAGAAATCTACTGGATGAAATACTTGGATGATGATTTGGAAGAGATTTGAGCTCCAAAGGTCTAGAAAACGTCTTTTTAACCGAAATAGATTGATTCTCCTTGCTTCCTTTTTTATTTGAACGGTTTTTAAAGGTGTTTTAGTTGGTTTTCTTGGCTGGATATTACTGGATTGGTAGGAGTTTTAGAGAGAAGTTAGAGAGAAGGTAGAGAGAAATGGTGTATGTGTGTGTTTTATGTTTTGTAAAATGAAAGAAATGATATGGGGGGGTGTATGACAACCTTAGGGTATGTAAAACACTGTCAAGGAGTGTCAAATCCCGAGTTAGAGTGGTTGAGTGTTTGTACAATCGAGATGGAGCTTTAAAAGCTCCAATTTTTGAAACTGTGTCTCCAGGGCGTCGTCCTGGCTTATTTTTCAGTATTTTTCGATTTTACGTTTTTGTTCCGTTAGACCTTTTCGTTAAATGAAAGTTTCTGATTTTTGTACGGAATGAACTTAGGAAAGTTCCTTAGGTGTTTTCTTGGTATTAGAACTTATATATATTGATTCCGAATTTGATTCCGACAGTGACGCGTTTCCGGTAAAAATACGGTTAAAGACAATGACACACATTTTAAAGATATAGAGTACGAATTTCACCTGAAATTTAGACGGTTTTCACATTAACTTTTCAGCTTTATTATTTATTTAAAAAAAACATATTTTGAAACCATTATTATATATCTTAAATATTTTTACATATTAAACCTTTATAATAAAAAAACGATTTTTTTCCTTTTTTTTCTTTTTTCTTTTCTAATAATAAATAACAACCTATTACTGTAAGAAAGAAAAAATCAATGTTGACATACAAAAAAAGAGACACCTTCTACATACTTTTGTTTTGGTTTAACAATAAACGGATTATATATTGCACGAATATGGAAAAACTATATCAAATAAGAAAAGGGAATGGTGACATAAAAAAGGAAACACATTATATATTGATACATTATCATATCGTGAAACTATTTAAGTTTACTGAGGTTTTATATATTATACATCTATTGTTCTCGATAAAATTCTCCCGTAGATGTTTACTTTGGTTATATAAATTATACTTCTATTTTTCTCGATAAAATTATCCGTATCTACGCGGAAAATAAACTACTATTTATCACATTTTTGTAAGAAAATTTGTTGCTTTTTATGGGAGAAAATTTGTTGCTTTTTATGGGAGGCATCAAACTGGGGATTTAACAATCATAGTGGTGGTTATCATGTCCCAAATGGAGGCTTTAAGATATATAAAGTTTTAAATACTCATAAAAAAATATTTTAAATATATTCTAAGAGTATATAGTATTGTACAACAAAAGCTCTTGTTAAATCTCCCTTTTGACACCAAAGCAATAATACAAATTTCCTCTGTAAAATGAATTATTTTTTACATACTCCTGCAGGTTTTTCTGCTTAGCTACCTTTTCCAAGTAATTCTGAAGTTTGCCATGAGGACCTGTTCATATGACATTAAGATTGATTGTTAAAGTAGGTGCACCAAAATTAAAATACATGTCGAAGAATTCAATTTATTAATGACCCAACTAATGTTTTATCTTCTATCCTCATATCGCAGATGAACGGTTTGGGAGAAATTAACGTTCCCTCCTATATATATAAAAAAAGAACTAAAAGAAGTAATTAAGGTGTTAGATTAAAGTCTGATTATGAGAAAGAAAGAGAAGTATAACATACCGGATTGCAAACTGCCATACCATTTCTGGGGTGTCATCGATCAACAATGTGTTTTTCATATCGAAGTTATCATAAGCATCCCATAGTTTTTTTAAGTGGTTTCATATATGTTACGCGATCACCTACATTATGTTCTACAACATGAGAGTGGTCCTGTCTCAAATATTATAGGAAGTTAGTGAGTCTATGTAGTAGTTTATTAAGACGATTTTCCATTAACTAAAGTTGTTTACCAAGACATTTAACAAGTCCTCCTCTAAATCTCCAAATAGACACTTAACAATTTCCTTGACATTTTGCCTGAATATTTTTAAGATAATGTTAAGATAACTTGGTAGGAATGAACAGAAAGCTAAACAAAAAGCAAAGATATTAGAATGATAAAGACGCACGAGTTTTTCGATGACCAAACAACAACTTCAAGTCGTTGTAAACAGACATTGATGAAGTCTCTGCAATATGGCCTCTCGAAAACTAAACTGAAAAAACCGAGAAAATCAGATAGATAAACTACACTGTGGCACTGCCTTCAAGACATTAGGATAAGAAAAGTAATGTACCATATTGACAGGAATTCAGAAGTCGCACTATATTTTCTACAGCAAAAGATCTGTTCATAAATGTCAGGATCTAACGAAATAGGTTTGTATAAAAAAAAAACGTGTAGATCTAGATCTATCAAAGAAGTTGCAGCGGATCAACACTTAGTCTTTTCAGTATAAATCAGCAACTCCAGCAAACAAACCCAACAATCTTCCCCTAAGTTTATGCTATCAGAATGATAAGCAATAAGTTTCTTCAATACAAAACGTTGTTGAAGATGTTATCAAAACTACTATTTCTTCTTCTTTTTCTCCATTATGAGTTTATATTTTGTCTCATCAAATCAATAGTATAGATAATAAATTATCCCAACAATTTTCCCCTATTTTATGATGACAAAACAAACAATAACTGAAAAACGTACCCTACAACCGAGATCTCTGTGAACAAGTTAATACTTCTTGTACCGTTGATATTTCTATCAAAACACGTAACTTTTTAACGTAAGTAGACTTTCGATACATTTAATACATTTAAGCCTTCTATTCTTGTTCCATGCCACCATAGTTCATATAAGTTGCAAATCATATCATCTATATAATATCTTCCCATTTTTGACATCATCCAATAGGAGAACTTTAAAAATATGAAACTTTGAACATCTCTTTATTACTACGAACCATATTAAGATACTAATCCAAGCTTTCCAATGTCTCAAATTACCCTCCATGTAGCACACACAAAAAAATGAATTTGAACAGTAGAAACTCAAACTAGCAGTAGTAATAAACTTGAAGTAGTATACCTTCTTCTTTGAATCAAGAGTTGTTCTTCTTTCATGAGGTTAAATCATATTTCACAAGTAAAAACCTTTTCCTCAAGTGGTGCATGTATAAGATCACATTTGTCACACCCCGCTAAAGCGGAAACACGATGTGCGAAGAGCAAGAATATCATTTCACAAGTCATAATAAAATGCAACGGTTTCAAGTCATTAAAATAGAAATAAGAGTTTACAAGTTCGAAAAATAATAACCAAGTGTATCACAATTCACGACAAAAGAACATAATTGAACATGTTTATAAAATTCCCAAAATAAAGACAAGTCTACTCCCGATTCATACTTCACGTAACCTTCCTGGCCCGTCTGTACTATGCACTTCAAGAACTTACACTTGATTTCCTAAAACATGAGAAAAAGTGTCAACTACATAAAGTAGAGAGTGAGTTACCGTTTTTCTAGTCCTCGACTAAAAAGGTTTGCGACAAATATATATGTACAAATATTTCTCAAAAGAATGAAGCGAAGCGGTGCTTAAAATATATATACTTGTAGTAAATGTACACGAATAAGTAGAACAATACTTAAAAGACTGGTTGCGGATCAATCCCAAAAACGGGCATATGCGTAAATAAAGTAACTAATGATTAAAACATTGTATCAACCTCTTGGCATAATATAACATAAGTGTTCACACTAAACCGATTAATCAACCGTGAGGCCCCTTACCCCGCACTATCGACGAGGACTATTCGTTTTTTAGTAATATGTACTTAAGCTGCCGCCTAAGAAAGGAACGGTTATTTCCTAAGTATCGATACCCATAATTACTAACGGCTGAAGCTAATAGTGTGCTTTGCGTTGGTAAAAAAAATGGGCACTAATGCAATTTTGTTTCAAAATGATAGTAGGCACTTAAGAGTCGCGGTACATTCTAATCAAGGGTTGGAAGCATATACAATCAATCATAGTTTCAAACAAGTGCCGATGCGGTGGCAAACCATAAATATACAAGTGCCGATCAGGGGCAAGCCATAAAGTCAACGATTGCCGAACAGGGGCAATTAAAAACAGTTTACGCATATAAGTTCATAAAATGTTCAAAAGTTCATAAATGTACAAAAGTTCATAAATGTACAAAAGGTCATAAAATAGTTGGTTCTCATGTTCCCCCAAAAAGAGTTAAGTAAAAACATTAAAAAATAGAGGATGTAACTCACAGATTGCGAAGAGTAGCACAAATATGAAAGAACGGTCGGGACGTGTCGGGAATCACGGAAATCCTAAAAGAATAGCAAGATATCGAGTAAATATAGTTTTTCATATGTTCAAATGTCATTTAAGTATTAGTTAGAGTCATTCTAGGTTGTTCTGGACCAATACGTGAAAAACCGAGCTTAAAGTTACGTTTTTCAGCCAATTTAGAACGTTTCGGGGGTCTGATCACAGTTACGCAGCGAAACTGACGAGCAGTTTCGGTGCAAAACTCGTTTTCGGCGTCGTAAACTCATATTTGACGGTAAATTTTGATATGTACTTATAGGTCTTTCAAAAACACAATATAATCGCCAGTTTATAGTCACTTTTAAGCCACGAAAGTTAAGATTTATGAACGACCCGTTTGTATGTAAATGGGTTGAAAAACTCAAGTTTTTATAAAAATTCATTTTTAGGAGTTTGATCATACATGCAATGAGTTTATTAAATAAAAACAGAAGGTTTAAAGGAGTTTTACCGAAGAAAAGGATGGATGGAGGTTTAGAGCTTCTTTGATGGTGATTTTAGCCCCAAAAGTGTAGAAAATCTTTTAAACAACCCAAAGAAATGAAAGTTCCTTCCCTTCTTCTGATTATGGAGGATTTTTGTTAGTTAATGATGGTGATTCTTGCTGTGTTTTGACTGAAATCTGGCTGTAAGGAGTTCAAGATGTGTGTGTGTGTGTGTGTTTTTGAAGCAAAAAGAAGAAAATGAGAGAGAGGGGTATTTATAGTCCAAATCTCGATTTTCTATAAATTTTGGCGGTCCAATAGGGTCTAGACACGTGGAGGAAAGTCAGAAACCGTTGACCAATCAAATTTCATGCAAACATGGGAATCAGCACCACAGTTTCGTTGGCGAAACTGTTAGTCACTGCGAGTCGAAATTCGTTTTGTTGTCGTTAAGTATTTTCGTTAGTTGCAAGTTCACGTTTAGTTTATAGATGAACTTAGGCAAGTTCATTATGTGTTTTCTTGGTATTATGGTCCATTTAAAGGTTCCGATATAGATTCCGACACAGACACGTTCACGGTAACAGTACGGTGAAGAACAAAGACAGATTCTCAAAGATATAGAGTTCAAAGTTTCACCTGAAATTTAGACGGTTGTCACATTCTCCCCGAGTTGAAAAGAATTTTGTCCCGAAATTTAGTTCGCCTCATTGGGAGGGAGAGTCTTTGAGCAGTTGTGGATACTTCTGAAGGATCTGGTCTTCACGCTCCCACGTGAATTCATGACCACGTCGGGAATTCCATCGAATTTTGACAATTGGAACACGGCTCTGCCTGAGTTGTTTGACCTCGCGGTCTACAACCTCAAGCGGTTCTTCAATGAAGTTGAGCTTGTTGTCGATCTGGACTTCGTCGAGCGGAATGACGATGGTCTCGTCTGATAAGCACTTTTTCAAGTGCGAGACATGAAAGACGTTCTGAATGTTGGCGAGAGCGTGCGGGAGTTGGAGTCGATACGCTACCGGGCCGATTCGCTCTATCACCTCGAATGGTCCGGTACACCTCGGGCTTAGCTTGTCGCGCTTCCCGAAGCGAACTACCCCCTTCCATGGCGATATCTTAAGGAAAACTCTATCGCCGACTTAGAACTCAAGGGGTTTCCTTCGGTTATCGGCGTAGCTCTTCTGCCGGGTACGGGATGTCTTCAGCCTTTCCCGAATGGTAGTAATCTTGTCGATGGTTTCCTGGACGATATCGAGCCTTGTGAGTTGTCGATCGCCAGCTTCTAGCTAACAAAGCGGTGACCGACACTTACGTCCGTATAAGGCCTCGAATGGTGCGCACCTGATACTAGCGTGGTAGCTGTTGTTATAGGAGAACTCGACCAAAGGGAGGTGAGCATCCCAACTTCCTCCGAAGTCAACCACGCACGCTCTCAGCATATCTTCAAGCGTTTGAATCGTCCTTTCACTTTGGCCATCGGTCTGAGGATGGTAGGCGGTGCTAAGGTCTAGTCGCGTCCCGAGCGATTTCTGAAGCGCGTTCCAAAAGCGGGACGTGAATCGACTATCCCTGTCGGAGATAATGGAGAGAGGTGTTCCATGACGAGAGACGATCTCGTTGATGTAAATTTGTGCGAACTTCTCCATTGGGTGGTTCTCTCGTACCGGTAGGAAGTGTGCGGGTGCGGGTCCAGCAGTCACAGCATAGCTCCGGGTGGTTTTGGCCTTCTTGTTTTGGTCACTTCTCCTTGGGGTTTGCTCGGTCTTCCTTTTCTCACCTCCCTCTTTCTTGGCGGATTCTGTGTTGGTGAGGAGGTTGCTGGTCAACCGATACGCCAGGACAATGGCGCTTTTCATGGTCAATGGTTCAGAACAGCTCACCATTCCCCAGATTTCGGGGACAAGACCAGAGATGTACAGGTCAATCTTGTCTTCCTCCGGGGTTACCATCCTTGGAACTAGTCGAGCCAGCTCATGGAATCGGGTAGTGTACCCGTCGATGTCGTTGCCGATCATCTTGTGATCTCATAGCTCGGCCTCGAGCTTCTTCACTTCACCCTTTGAACAGTATTCATCCACCAAGAGTTTCTTAAAATCATTCTAAGAGAGGGCGTAAGCAGCTTCTCTTCCTCGGGTCTGAACCACCTGGTTCCACCAGGACAGGGCTCTCCCGTGGAGTACACGTGAGGCATACTCCACCTTATCGGCTTCAGCACACCGGCTGATGTGCAGGACTGATTCGATGCTCTCGAACCAAGATAATAGTCCTACAGCACCAGTGGTGCCGTGAAACTCCTTTGGCTTACAAGACATGAAGCTTTTGTACGTACAGAAAGGGGGGTTTCGGTTCTGGTTTTGGTTATGTTGTTGTTGTTGTTGTTGCTGTTGTTGTTGCTCTTGTTGTTGTTGCTGATGTTACTGTTGTTGTTGTTCCTGTTGCTGTTGTTGTTGCTGTTGTTGTTGTTGTTGTTGTTGCTGCTGGTTGTTGATGTTGTTGTTAATCCCAGCTGTGATCTGAGCGATCATGTTGGGCATGGTTGCGCTCAGCTGTTCAGCAACTTGCTCCGCGATCATTGCAGCGTTGGTTCGTTTGGGTGCCATGGTTCTATAACAGAAAGGAGAAAGGTTTAGAACGCACGAATAGGCGCAAGTGATAAGAAGTTAAATAATGAGTAACAATAGTGACAATAAGAGAGTAATAACGGAGGATAAACGGCACACACACACGATAACGATTCACGAAAATAATATAATGATTCACACAATAAAGACAAATACGGATAATAAAAGTAGAAATTTCATTCATAATAATAGAGTCGGTTACATAGTTTCAAAAATAAAAAAAGGTTCAAATACGAGTACAGTACAATACAAAATAAGAGCTAGCTTTAAGTCGTGTACATGGAAAAATACGACTCAAGCTTACGTTATAGTACATAAAGATAAATGCCTAACGACGCCTATCGATAAACACCTTCGCCAAGATAACGACAATCAGCGTCCCCATGATCAAGAATGCGCTGACGAGGTACTGGACTGTCCTCGTCGTGGACTCAGCCGACGCGATGACTCGCATAGACTGTGCTGACAGGCGCTCCGCGACATCGGAGATGTCACACAGGAGAAGGACCTGTTGTTGGGCTTCTTCAGTGGGTCCCTGTACGTTGCTGTAGAGTGCCAGTATCACCTCTGGGGGCGATCTCTGAGTGACCGGCATCGTCGGGGGTCGGGATGGTCCTGCGTTCTCGGCACGCTGCATCTGCTCTCTGTGCAACTGCCGCTCCCAAGCATAACGCTCCATCATCGGCGTACGCATAGCTCTGGCGTACGGGTCTCTGAAAGGCATAAGGGGAGGAGCGGGTCTGGATGGTTCGGGATTCTGTCCACCATCCTATCTAGCAAACAACTAGGGAGAACAACCTGCTTACGTGCAGTCATTCTTGTACGAGGTCCATGCTGCTGAGGTGGTGCTAAAACAGGCACCGGGGGAGCAGGTGGTGGCACGGTCCTCGGACTGGAGGTACCTATGTTGCTCAAGAAGGCCATAGAGGACTCCTCAGTAGGATCAGTGGTTTGGTGGCGCTAGCTCTCAGAAGCGGCGCGGTCTTCCGAGGCTTCTCTCGATGAGACGGCCCGTGAGAGCGAGCGAGACTCCGATCGAGACGGTGAATGGGAGTGCGATTAACGATACATGACGGATCTGCGAATAATGAGTCACTTGAGTACAGGGGAAAATTAAAGGAAAGTGTAAATGAAATGCATGCACGGGTCAGTTACGTGAGAATCGGGAATCGATGAGACCGAGAATTTTTTGACTCAAAAACCGTTAACAATAGCGATTACTTCATTTTGAACTAGGCATAGTTGATCAAGTCATGCATAGTTAAAAACAATCATGCAATTGCGGAATTAATCCACTAAAGTTTGAACCCGTAAAATGATTTTCCGAAAAGCCTTGGTTATAGTTTGGTTTCGAAAATTTTTGAATATTTTTAAAACTGTTTTCACTATAACCTGTGCTCTCATACCAAGTCTGTCACACCCCGCTAAAGCGGAAACACGATGTGCGAAGAGCAAGAATATCATTTCACAAGTCATAATAAATTGCAACGATTTCAAGCCATTAAAATAGAAATAAGAGTTTACAAGTTCGAAAAATACTAACCAAGTGTATCACAATTCACGACAAAAGAACATAATTGAACATGTTTATAAAATTCCCAAAATAAAGACAAGTCTTCTCCCGATTCATACTTCACGTAACCTTCCTGACCCGTCCGTACTATGCACTTCAAGAACTTACACTTGATTTCCTGAAAACATGAGAAAAAGTGTCAACTACATAAAGTAGAGAGTGAGTTACAGTTTTTCTAGTCCTCGACTAAAAAGGTTTACGACAAGTATATATGTACAAAGATTTCTCAAAAGAATGAAGCAAAGTGGTGCTTAAAATATATATACTTGTAGTAAATGTACACGGATAAGTAGAATAATACTTAAAAGACTGGTTGTGAATCAATCGCAAAAAGGGGCATATGCGTAAATAAAGTAACTAATGATTAAAACATTGTATCAACCTCTTGGCATAATATAACATAAGTGTTCACACTAAACCGATTAATCAACCGTGAGGCCCCTTACCCCGCACTATC
>CAJVGC010000432.1:23102494-23141375 GCA_910822075.1 Senecio squalidus | reverse complement strand
GACCTTGAAGCTGAAAAAGAAAAAGGAAAAGGCAAAGCCATTGCAGTGGAGAAATCAAAAACTGAAGAAGAAAGAAGCAAACAGGAAGCTTTTAATTTTCAAGGAATGACTGCTGAAGAAATTGAACTGCTCAGACAAGAGCAAGAAGAAGCAGAGCTATTGAACATAATGGCTGCTGAAAAGAAAGAAGAGGAGGAAAGAGAAAGAAAGAGGAAGATAGCTGAAGCAGATGAGCTACATGCTAAGCTAAACAAAGAACCTACTCCAGAGGAAAGGGAAAGATTGGCCAGAATTGCTGAAGAAGATGCAGTAAAAGCTCAGGAGATGGCCAATGAACAAATTTTGGACAGATTGGTCAAACAGGGTTTGGTAAAATCTTTGGAAAGATCAGATGAGCTTCTAGCACAGAAGATACATGAAGAGGAACTTAAACAAGCTAAAGCCAAAGCCAAGCCTGAGAAGAAGAAAGTGTCCAAACCAACTTCCACACAAGTCAAGTTAGCTCAAGATAGGGAGAAATATACCATGTACCTTAAAAGTAAAGGTCACAGTGGCAGATCTTTAGGCCCTATGAAGTTAGCTACCATTTTAGAGCTTGTGAAGGAAGAAAGACAAAAGGAAGCTAAAAGGGAAGCAGCACTTGCAAAGCTTGAAGAGAAAAAGAAGCTAAATGCAGAAAAAGTGTTGGCTGCAGCCCTTAGAACAGGAAGGAAGGTATTTCAAGCTGAACCTGTTCCTGAAGTCAAACAGTCAGAAGAGAAGCAGAAGAGAAGAAAGCTGTCATCAAAAAGGATTCCAGTTCCTCCATCTAAAAGACAAAAGATGGGTGATGCTGCTGCTGCCTCTCAAGAAAGCCCAGAAATTCCATTTGCTGATGTCAAACCAGAGCCTGAAGATATGGAACAAGACCCTCCTAGTACTACTCAAGGGGGAGATTATTCTGCATATATTAATCATGTTGAAGGTTTGAAATTTACTCCATTAAATGTGAAACCTCCAGTTATCATTGATTGGAAGTATATTGGAGGAGACAACAGGACTGAGTATGAAGTGACCCGACAAGATAAATCAAGAAAGATACTTCATGCTTTTTATGATGCCATTAGACTCTTTGACAGAGAAGACCTGGAAAAAATGTACAATATAGGCAAGTCAAAGTATTCTAATCAAAGAGGAGTACCAGGAATTGAGCTGGCAATGGACATTCTATGTGGACTATTTGAACCTGGTTATGAGAAGAAGAGTTCAGTCTTCAAGAAGGAAGGACCAAACAATCCGATTCTGAATTGGTACATCTATGAAAGAAGTGGAACATACTCAATTATCAGAAGACATGGAGCAAGAGAATTCTACTTGGTGGATGTTAAATACCCACATTCTTTGAAGACATTGAATGAGCTTGTTGAGTTGAAGCTGAATGGACCTCAAGACTCAAGACTAGCTCATGAACTCATTTGGAAAATCTTGTGTCAACGTGTAGAAGAAAAGTCCAAAGGAAAATCTGACTAGAAAAACAAGTAGTTGTAATTAACATACAATACTTACTATTGTTTTGTAAAAAGTTAGTACGGTTGAAATATAGAACTTGTACTTTTGATATGCTATAAAAGTTCAAGGTTAGGGGGAGATTGTTGGGTTATAACTTAGCTAAAATAGTTTAACCAAGAACAACTCGCTTAACAAACAAGATTAGTAATTCAAGTGATTAATACGGAAGATATTATGAGTTACTACGGAAGGCAAGTTACTACGGAAGTTCAACATGTTACTACGGATACTTAAGTTACTACGGTGACATGAAGTTACTACGGACAAAGTCAAAGTCAAGATACGGAGGAAGTCAAGACAAGACACGGAAGACAAACTTATCTTGCAAGTATCAAATCTAATTAGATAGAGTTATAATTAGATTAGATTTCCTTTTGTTAATTAGATAGAGTTTCCTTAAATCTAGATAATGATTTATTTAGATAAGGATAGATGTAGAATTCTAGTTTATCTAGAACGAGCCTCAAGGTCTATAAATATAGATCCTTGGAGAATAGAGAAAACACGTTGTATTGATATATTATTGATTAATGCAATGTAGGCTTACAATTCGACAATTACTTTGTTTATTTGTAATTCATTATTAGTTGTTCGATAACTCGTAATATTGAAGTGTTCATCCGCTGCTGAACTTCTTCAATAGATCTCGATCTTAACGTTAGCAAACATCTTAGTTTACCTAGACTAATACGATCCTGACAGGTGGATTAATTCACATGTGTAAGACGATAAGTAGGTATATGCGTAAATAATAATGACATAAGATTTTTGAATTGTACCAACCACTAGGCTCAATATAACGTAAGATTTAACACTAAACCGATTGATGGTCAGAATACGCCCCTAAGTTTCAATAGAGATGGAGTTCGTGAGAACTTAGTAATATGTACTCAGGACGCGAACCACAAGTAAGGAGTGACCTCTCCTAAGTATCGATACCCATATTTACTAACGGCTATTGCTAATAGTGTGTAATTAATTAATTTTTAAAAGCGGGGCTCTTTGCACTCTTTATCTAAAAACTGGAAGTATGTACTTACGGTGTTTATATTCTCCTCAAGGGTTTACGCAAATAAAATCAAACAATCTTAGTCTAATCAAATGTCAAAAGGGGCAAGCCTAAATAGTTTAAAGTAAGCCAATCGGGTAAAATGATATCGTCTACGCATACAAGTTTCACAAGGTTTTCAAAATAGACTAATAGTTCACAATAGTTCCAAAAGTTCATTCAGTTGCAAAAGTTCATAAAGGTTTCCAAAAACAATAGATCATAAAATCATTGTACGTAAATTCAAGTTCATACAGCAGTTTCACATAAAAGATATCCTTCATAAAAAGATTTTGATCTCATGTTTCCCCCAAAAAGAGTACTTAAAAAAAACAAAAGTAGAGAGGGGTGTAACTCACGGATTGCGAAGATAAAGGACTCGGAAATCGGTTGGAAACGGGAGCCGGGAACCACGGAACGCCTAATAATACCAAGATAGTTCAAGTGTGATTATCTTATTATGTTATTATATGTAATATAATAGATAAGTTTTTAGTTAAACTTTAAGTGTCAAGGTTAATATTGTCCAAGAAAATAGTCTGAAACCGTTAACGTTGTATTTTGGTCCGAAAATCCAATTTAACGTTTATTATCGTCATGTCACAAGTAACTTTGGTTGCTGAAATGGTTTGAGTTTTTCTAACGAAATTTGGGCAGCGCTTCCGCGCCCAAATTTCATTCCCAAAAACTCAAACTAAATTCCGCTCACAAAATACTTATAACACGATAACATATTTATACGAGTTCATTTTAAGTCCAAATAGTCCATACAAGTCACAAATGTTATTATTTTTATCAAACTCAGTCCCAAATATTATAATAACAAAAAGTCAGCGTGTATACTAGCTTAAAACGTCCAAACGACGAATTTTCGGGAATCTGGTCAGACCTGTGCGCCGTCCTGGACCATAGGAACGACGCACAGCGCCATTTTTTCACCCGATGCGTCGTCCTGGTCCTTAAGGACGGCACACATGTGGGTTTTTGGTGGTTTTCGAGCAAAACGTTTATTTTTAGCCATAGATTCCGACATGCAATAAGTCCAAACTTAATAAAACTTCATTTTCACAGTTTCTAAAGCATTTTTATCCATAAAAACATAGATCTAATGTTATTTCGGTTAAAAATCGTTTTTGTCCATAAAATGTTACAAATCTTTATAAAAACTCATTTTTATGCTTTAGATCTTACATGCAAGTGATAAAAACAGTAAATATAGTAAAAAGAAGGATTTCTACCTGAGGAAATAGCTTGGATGATGATTTGGTGGTGTTTTGAGCTTCAAAATCTTTACGAAGATGGTCCTTAACCGAAATGTTTTGACTCCTCTTGCTTCCTTTGATTATTTGAACGATTTTTGTGGTTAAAAACTTGGGTTTTGTGGTTGTAATCTTCTGGAAATGAAGTTTTGAGAGAGTTTTGAGAGAAAAGTGTGTGTGTGTTTATGTTTTTGTTATATGAAAATGAAGAATGAAAAGTAAAGTAAGAAAAGTAGTAATGGGAGTCTAGGTACTGCAAACTTGCAGTAATGAGGGCCTAGAATCGAGTTTGATTGGGTTTGGAGGTTGTGTAAAACGAGACAAGCAATAAAAATCCAAATTTTTAAAATCTGCTACCTCCAGGACGTCGCACATGGTCCTTGTGCGGCGTCCTGGACCATTTTCGTAACTATTTTTGATTTTTGTTATTTTTGCGTTTTGTTTCGTTGGACCTTTTCGTTAACTAAAAGTTCTTAATTATGATACGTTATGAACTTAGGAAAGTTCGTTAGGTGTTTTGTTGGTATTAGGACTTATATAAATCGATTTCGGGTGTGATTCCGACACTGACGCGTTTCCGGTAAATGAACAGTTAAAGATAACGACGGATAATAAGAGAGACATAGAGTATAAAATGCACCAGAAATTTTGACGGTTGTCACAGATAACTTGGAAGGAATGAACAGAAAGCTAAACAGAAAGCAAATATATTAGAATGATAAAGACCTACGATTTTTTCGATGACCAAACAACAACTTCAAATCGTTGTAAACGGAAGCCTCTTGAAAACTAAAAAGAAAAAACCGAGAAAATCAGGTAGAGAAACTACACTGCACACTGCCTTCCAGACATTAGGATAAGAAAGTAATGTTCCATATTGACAGGAACTCGGAAGTCGCACTAGATTTTCTACTGCAAAAGATCTGTTCATAAATATCCCTATGCCTTTTGGATTAGTCTTACATTTGTTCATATAAACCACATCAACAATAGTATCGGTCAAGTCCATAACCAAAAGCTTGTTATGTCTAATCACCTTGTTATTCCTAATCATATTGTCTTACTTCTCAAATTGACCTTTGACTATTTCAATACGGAATCCCTTCATTAGGCCGGTACCCGCAACTCCGACACTAAACCTAACCAAACTACTTCTAAATTTATATAATTTAGATCAATTCACCTTGAACTGATCTAACTTATATAAATTTATAAATACTTCGTTTAGGTTTATTATTATTAAATAAAAGTATTCATGATTTATAAATTTATAAATAGTTTATTTTTGTCTTAGTTCTAAAATTGATGAAAGTCAAAATATTGACTAAGACTATATGTCATAACAATATTCAAGATTTTAAATTTATAAATATTTTATTTTTGTCTTACTTCTTAAATTGATGGAAGTCAAGCTATGGACTAAGACTATTTGCCTTACTTATCAAATTAACCTTCGACTATTTCAACACGGAACCCTTTCATCGGGGCAGTAGCCACTCCGACACTAAACCTAAACAAACTATTTCTAAATTTATATAACTTAGATCAATTCAATTGGAATACATGTTATCCAAATCGCGCCTTTTAATAGATGGAATGTACCTCATTTTCACTTCAATCAGATGAAAATGGGTAGACCCTCTCAACGGATAAAGGTGGTGTTGACGTTACCGGCTTAACAATCAATAAAAAAAATAATCAATCAAATTAACTACATCGCCTTAACAATCAATTAAAAGGAAAGCTTAAAAATTACCTCATCCATTGCCAAACAATCAATTAAAGCTAAGCTTAAATTTTCACACCATCTTTTTCGTCGGTGGTTTTTTTTCTCACTCCACCGTAACTTATTTTCCTGGTTTTCATTTTGATTATTAAGAAAAAGGGATTAAGAAAATAGGGGAGGGGAGGGGGGGGGATAGGAGTATTGATGTGATTGGAAATGATGGAAATACAAAATGGTGTATTGTAAATGACAATACGAGAGAATGGGGGTGGGGAGGGGGATAGATTCGTGAAACAGTGATACTTGGAAAATAGGTAGGTAATAAACTGAAATTGAAATTAAAATTGATAGATAAAAATAGTTATTATTAGAATAATAGGATAACTAATAAAGATATAAATGAATTAATAATAAATAAAAGTTATAATTTTATAACATTTTACATATTTTTGAGTCTAATAGAAAAATGCTTAAATTTTAAAACGTTTTATATAGTCGGAATTACTGTTCATAACAACTATACATCGCGCGCTAAAACAAGAGTTGTTCTTTTTTCATTTTCTCGGGTTTTTCTAGAATGCGTCGAGTGGGCATATGATTTCGAGCATTAAATAGACCGAAAGTTTCCTTATATATTGATAAACGCATTTAATAGAACTAAAAAGAATTGCATCATTTAGTGTGTATTAAATGCGTTTATCAATAAATAAGGAAATTTGCAGTTCATTTAATGCTCGGATATATGTGCCCATTAGGATTTGGATGTAGGAACTATATGGGTATATTTTACCATATTGGAGAAACCATTCAAAACCATCTCCAATTCACTGATTATACGTTGACAGGTCTTAATCAGTCTTAAACTAATAACTAGGTGATTAGAATCACTAATATGTTGCGGAATAATGAATTAGTGATTGAGTTAACGAATTGAACAATGAATCAAAGTAGATTTGAGTAAAAGGAATGTTGTATTCAAAAGCCAAAAATGGTGGAAGAAACGGTTACAAATAATATTTCACTCATTCATGCGCTACCATACAAGTCACACTTCTCACGCTATTTATAGGCTAGCACTAACATCTATCTATTACCTTAAACAACCCTTATGTTCATTTAAGAACACTTCGGGTGAACAAAATACATTAAGTCAACATTGAACTATAACTCTGGTGAACTTCAGTTAATTCGGGTAGACTAACTTGTTCTCCCGAGTTAAAGTCCTCAATGTATGACTATCTAAGTTTTAGTTCGGGTGATGAACATTGTTCATCCGAACTAATTCCTTAGATACAAAAACACTATAATGAACTTTTGGAAGCTTCGGCCATCACTCTAATTATGCTCCAACAATCTCCCCCTTGGATGATGCTTCCAAATCTTCATCTTGCTAAGTTTAGCTCCATTCCCATCTTCAAACAAAAACCATCTTCATGCAACAATCATCTTCCTTGTCTGTTTCCCATCCTGATCTTCTCTACTTCCCATGCAACTACCTCCAAATCCATTTATCTTTATTTGTCATCTTTTTGCAGTTTCTCAAGAGGTAACTTGCCATATCTACAAAATAGGTTATAGCGTTAAGTCAAGTCTTTAAATCTTCAATCAAAATAAGTTAGTACAATGTACTGATCCACCTAATAAAACATATGTTGGGATTAAAACTTAGATAAAATTAGTTTTAGTTTCATTAATACTGCTCCGTAATAAGTAATCTTCAGTAGTAACAGTCTTCATGCAGTATACATTGCTACGCAACGAAGACATTAATATTGCATGAAGACTGTTACTACTGAAGATTACTTATTACTGCGGACATACTTATTACTACTGAAGAATACTCGTTAATGTTGCTGCTGCTGTTTATACTGCAACAAGATAATTTTGGAATTATCTTGATCCGCAAGTTTAGCATTACAATTAGAGTTAGATTGTAATTCCTTTATTAGATGTTTCCTATTTAGATAGGTTAGCCTCAAGGTCTATATATAGATCCTTGTAATTGATAGAAAACACGTTGTATTGATTCACTTTATTTCAATATAATTGAGGCTTATAATTCGACATACATTATTGTTCATAACTGTTTCTCTTATACAATATTTGTTTGTTTGACAAACTTGTAATATCAAGGTGTTCATCCGCTGCTGAACTTCCTTGATAGATCAAGATCTTTCTTTGACGTGCTTTAGGTTATACAACCTAAACGATCCTGACAAGTGGTATCAGAGCACAGAAGGTGCTCAAGATCCATTGATCCACAAGTTTCTGAGAAGTCTCACCACAAAAAAATCAATCTACAATCATGACAGACGTATTAGTCAACAAAGTCCCTGTACTAAATAGTAATGAATTTGATCTCTGGAAGCTACGCATCAAACAACACATACTGCTATCAGACTATGCAATATGGAATGTCATCGTTAATGGCAACAAAGAGATTGAAAATCTCACAGCTGATGGTCAGCCTGGTGTTGTTGCTCGTCCCATAACTGATCTCGAGAGAAGAGAGAAGCAAACAGAGATAAAGAGTATCCTTCTTATTTCTATTCCCAATGAATATCAATCTCAATTTGAAGGATACAATGATGCTAAGTCTTTATGGGAAGCTTTGGAGAAGAGGTTCAGCGGAACAAAGAATACAAAGAAGAACAAGAAGGCTCTTCTCAAGCAAGAGTACGAAAACTTCAAAGATTTGAAGGAAGAGAGAAAGACACAGACGTTTGATAGATACAAGAAGCTTACTAGAGAGCTCAGAAGTGCAGGAGTTAGAATTGACAAAGATGACGTTAACAGAAAATTCATCAGATCATTGGGTGATGAATGGATCATCTATACTGTCTCTTACAGACATGGTGATGTTTTGGAAGAGATGGAGTTGGATGATCTCTACAACGATCTTAGATTCTTTGAAGCAGAAGTTGAAGCAAAGAAGCCGAGCAGCAGCAACAACAGTATTAACAATTTTAATACTGCTCTTATCACACCTTCTGCAGGAACAACTCAACATGATTGTGGAGAAGATCTGTACTTTGAAGCTTTTATCTCACAAAGCTCCTGCTTAACAAATGAAGATGTGAAGCAGATTCATCAAGATGACTGGGAAGAGATGGATCTAAAGTGGCAGATGGACATGCTTTCATTAAGGGCAAGGAGGTTTGTTCAAAGGACTGGAAGAATATTTAATCCAAGAAATAATGACAGAGTTGCCTTTGACAATAGCAAGGTAAAGTGCTTTGATTGTCGTGAACCAGGTCACTTTGCAAGGGAGTGCAAAAACAAGACAAAAGTCAAAAAATCAAGAAACACGCAAGAGAGTACATCAACTGCACTAATCACGCAAGATGTATTTGGGTATGACTGGAATGACTTAGCAGAAGAAACCAGACAAAACAGAGCATTAATGGCGGTTATAATTGAAAATACATATGTTTCTACTGAGACGGTTTCTACTGCTCCCCATGCATGCATTGCAGTTGCAGTTTCTACCGAAGAAGGTGATGCTACCGTAGCTGGTGTTTCTATTGAGCCTGTTCCTACTACAATCAATGAAGATGTTCTTGGATATGACTGGGATGAAGATACACAAGAAACGACTGAAGAATCCAATCTTATTCAATCATTGATGGTCATTGATGCATCTTCAAAGGACACAACAACATCATCTCTCATGGCTGAGGTAAATTCCAAACTTTGTTCTACTGATTGTAAAGAAATCATGTCTAAATATAGAAACCACAATCAATTGTTATGTGACTCAATTAAGACATTAGAAGAACAAAGAAGATCAGCTGCTAGGGGGATAGAGAATCTAGAAAATCTAATTAAGTCTTATGAAACTAATGAGTTAAGTTATCAGGAAAAGATTAATTTGGTTGAATGGCAGAGAGATGATCTATTAGTTAAGCTTCAGGTTGCTAGGGAAGAAATCAAACGATTAATTGAGGAAAAAGATAAAGTTGAATTAAATGTAGGGAAACTAGAACATGCTTCAAAATCTGTTAATGACCTAATTCAACAACAAATACATGGAAAATTAAAGTTGGATTAGGTTATAAAGAAGTAGCCCCACCATTTAATCAAAACTATATCCCACCAACTTTAGATGCACCTAGAATCCCAATCACACAGACACCTCCAACAGAATCATTCAAAGTTGATCCAATCAACTATGATGAAGTTCTGATCGAGGATGTAGATGAAGAAAGTGACCTAGAGGTTGAAGATCACATGACCACAAAAGAAAAGGTTAAATAACCAAGTCCACAAAGCCCAGTGTCATTAGAGTCAAATAAAAAGATCAAGAAAACCAATAAGTGTGAATGTAACTGCTGCAAGAACACAGATGGACATAAGGGTAAGGAAAAGACTTGGGTTCACAGAGACACACGAGGAAATCAACGAAATAGGAACCAATTGAAAATTCAAAAGGGTCAACTTCCTAGGAAACAAGTCAAAGTGTGTTTTATTTGTGGCAAAGCTAATCACTATGCCAAAATATGCTTTTATAACCTTGATAATCAAAAGAAAATGCTTCAAAAGCAACACACGGGGTTGGGGTATACTGGCAAGGTTGAACATCATGGAAAATCTGTACTTGAAAGAAAATCTTCCTTGAACAGTAGTAATGGAGTTAATACTGCAAGGAATAACTCTGTTAATACTGCTTCGGAAAGCAGAAGTGTTAACAAAAAATCTTTTAGCAACAGTAGAAACAGGATTAATACTGCTAAACAATATTTTGTTAATACTGCACGTGTTAATACTGTTAAAAATAATGGTGTTAATACTGCACGTTAATACTGTAAAACGTAATGGTGTTAATATTGCACGTGTTAATACTGCAAAAAGTAACTCTGTTACTGCTGCAAGTGTTAATACTGCAAAACAAAAGATTGTTAAACCATTATCTGTTCCTACTGCTAAAACAAAACCTGTTAATACTGCTCATGTTCCCAAAGTTAAAACCTTTAAACAAGTATGGCAACCATAGGTCAAAGTAACTCAACCACCTAGTCCACCTGATTTCTCAAACCTAGTCCAAAGGAAGGTGAGTTACTTTGATGAGATGGGAAAACCCAATTCAACGGGTCCCCACCATAAACTAACTCCTCTGTTAATGTGTAGGTTCAGCCAACAAAAGATGAAGAGAGCAGTTGGCATGTAGATAGTGGTTGTTCCAGGCACATGACAGGCAACATCTCTTGCCTCCAGAATTTGAGAAGTTCAATGGAGGTTATGTTGCCTTTGGAGGAAATCCAAAAGGAGGGAAAATAACTGGGAAGGGGACTGTGAGCAATGAAAGAATCAGGTTCAAGGATGTCTTATATGTGCAACAGTTACAATACAATCTGCTGAGTGTATCACAAGTTTGGGAGAAGAACACTACCATCTTCACTGCAACTGAATGTCTAATTATAGAGCCTGGCTATGTCATAGATGAGAGCAAGGTTCTACTCAGAACACCAAGAAAAGACAATGTCTACTGCTTTGACATGTCCAAGGTTCAACATACTGCAGATGAAGCTTGCTTTGTTTCCAAAGAAACTTTGGATGAATCCACTCTCTGGCACAGAAGGATGTGCCACATGAATCTCAAGGATATCAATGAGCTGGTGAAATCCAACCTAGTAAGAGGTCTCCCTAACAAGCAATTTTCTCTGGATGACAATTGTGTGGCCTGCTAGAAGGGAAAGCAACACAAGACTTCTCACAAGACCAAGGAAATCAACACCAATAATACTCCTTTACACCTTCTCCATATGGATTTATTTGGACCCACAAATTTAAAGAGTATTGCAAAGAAATCATACTGCCTGGTTATCACACATGACTACACAAGGTATACCAGGGTGTATTTCCTGGCAACTAAAGATGAGACCAGTCAGCTACTCATCTCCTTCATCACAAAAGTAGAACATCAAATCAATCTGAAGGTGAAGAAGATCAGATGTGATAATGGAACAGAGTTCAAGAACCAAGTGATGAATGAATTATGTGAGAAGAAGGGGATAGAAAGACAATTCAGTGCTGCAAGAACTCCACAACAAAATGGAGTAGCTGAAAGAAGAAATAGGACCCTGATTGAAGCTGCTAGAACTATGTTGGCAGACTCCAACCTACCTATTTTCTTTTGGGCAGAAGCAGTTAATACTGCTTGCTATGTTCAGAATAGAGTCCTCTTAGTAAAGTCCCAAAACAAGACACCTTATGAGCTTCTACACAAGAGACAGCCATTAATAAGTTTCTTAAGAGCTTTTGGGTGTCCATGTACCATTCTCAATTCCAAATACCATCTTGGTAAGTTTGAGAGCAAGGCAGATGTAGGATACTTTGTTGGATATTCATCACAGAGCAAAGCTTACCGTGTTTACAATCACAAGTCAAGCATTATTGAAGAAAGCTCCAATGTTTCCTTCAATGAACATACCCCCAACACCAAGGGTCAAGGACCAAACTGGCTGTTTGATTTGGATGCCTTAACCAAATCCTTGGATTTCAACTTTGATTTTCATCAATCCGTATCTATTCCTACTGATAGAGTTCACTGCTTCAGCTCATCCTGTTAATATTGAGCCGGTTACTACTGAATCTGTTTCTACTGCCAACTCTCCAGTTGTTGGTACAGACAGATTAGATGTTATGGAGTATATCTATCTCCCCATTTCAACTAATGATCCTCTAAATCTGTATGATACTATTGCCAAGGACCAACAGGAAACCATTGAAGACCAACCCTTACAATATGAAGAAAGTCCAGTTACACCACCTGACAAAGAAGAGGTCATGAGACCAAATGGAGTTCCACACTTGGTAGAGGAGAAAGAAAATGGGGTTGAACAAATAGTTACTGAAGAAGTTGAAGATAGTGATGCTAAAATGTCCACTCCCAAGAGCACTTCTCCAAATTCTGGTCCTTTCCATGGCTATGGAATGCCAGACCTCAATGACACAAATCTAGATGTCACTTTAAGAGTGGAGAAGATACCAACTTCCCGTATACACAAAAATCATCCACCATCTCAAATCATTGGAAAGTTTGACATCTCTATGGAGACAAGGAGTCAAACCAAGCCCAAAAAGGACCCACTGAAGGATATAAACACTTGTTTATTTGCTTGTTTTCTCTCTCAAATGGAACCAAAGAAGATACAAGAAGCTCTTCTTGATCCAAACTGGATTGAGTCTATGCAAGCAGAACTGCTCCAGTTGGAAACTAGTCAAACTTCCTCCAGGGAAGAAGGTCATTGGAACAAGATGGATCTTCAGGAACAAAAAGGATGAAAGAGGCATAGTCATCAAGAACAAGTCCAGACAGTGGCTCAAGGCTACACACAAGAAGAGGGAATAGACTACGAAGATGTATTTGCACCTGTAGCAAGAATGGAGGCCATCAGACTATTTCTTGCCTTTGCATCTTTCATGGGCTTCAAGGTGCTTCAGATGGATGTGAAGAGTGCTTTTCTTTATGGAGTAATTGAAGAAGAAGTGTATGTGAGACAGCCACCAGGCTTTGAGGACCCTCAATTTCCTCACATGGTGTACAAACTAGACAAAGCTCTCTATGGGCTTTATCAAGCACCCAGAGCTTGGTATGAGACACTCTCAGATTACCTTCTTACAAACAACTTCCAAATAGGAACCATAGATAAGACTCTCTTTATCAAAAAGGTGAAATCTGACATTCTTCTAGTACAAATCTATGTGGATGACATCATCTTTGGCTCCACCAATGAAGAATTGTGTAGAGACTTTGAAAAGCTGATGCATGTTAAGTTTCAAATGAGCTCAATGGGAGAATTAACATTCTTTCTAGGCCTACAAGTCAAGAAGAAGCCTGATGGACTCTTCACCAGCCAGTCCAAATATGTGAAAGATATTCTCACCAAGTTTGGTTTCCTAGAAGCAAAGGTGCCAAGCACCCCTGTGGAGACTCACAAACAGCTGACTGCAGATCTTGAGGGGGAGGATGTAGATATTCACAACTACAGGTCAATGATAGGTTCACTAATGTACCTCACAGCTTCAAGACCTGACATCATGTTTGGAGTCTGTGTGTGCGCAAGATATCAAACTAGACCTAAAATGTCACATCTCATTGCAGTCAAGAGAATATTTCAATACTTGAAGGGCAAACCAAACCTAGGTTTAGGGTATCCTAAAGACTCGCCTTTTGATTTAATTGCTTATACTGACAGTGATTATGGTGGTGAAAGCTTAGACAGGAAATCTACTACAGGAGGATGTCAATTCCTAGGATCAAGGTTGATGTCTTGGCAGTGCAAGAAGCAGGCAACAGTTTCCACTTCCTCAACAGAAGTTGAATACATTGCTGCATCAAGTTGATGTGCTCAAGTCTTATGGATAAAAAACCAAATGATGGATTATGGATATGCTTTTATGAACACTCCAATCTTCATAGACAATAAGAGCATAATAAGCATCATCAACAATCCGGTGAAGCACTCCAAGACCAAGCACATTGAGATAAGATATCACTTTATAAGAGACTGTAATGAAAAGAAGTTGATTCACGTTGAAAAAGTCCATACTGATAGCTTGCTGATCTTCTCACAAAAGCTTTTGATGTGGGAAGATTTACATTCTTGATCACCAGTATTGGCATGATCAACATGGATTAAACACCCTTAATTTGTCTTTTGAATATCTCAATTAATGTCCCTTCGAGAAAAGCAGTAGTAACCTTAACATAAATCAAGTACCTTACTCTTTAGTATTGTACTATGTTACTACTGCAAAAGTAACAGTAGAAACAAATTTTGGCCAAAGTCTTATTAGTACGGCAAGTTTTTCATTACTACGGGAAGATTTAACTACTACTTCCCATAGTGTTGTTAATACTGCTTGACTAGTTAATACTGCTGGTAATCTCATTAGTACGGGACCTCTGGTTAGTACTGGAAGTAATGTCCATTACTACTGCCAGACCAGTTAATACGGCTCGTCGGTGTCATTACTACTGTAATTAACCTCATTACTACGGTCATTATTTGTTAATACTGCAACGATTAGTACTGCAGAGTTTTCTTAATTAATAAGATTACTCTGTTAATACTACGTTGACAAGTCAAATCTCAAGTTGCAACTAACTTTTAACACGTGGCGTTTTGTGATTGGACCTCAAAATCTAAACTTCGGCGCGCATTCAGTATTTTTAAACACGTGGCATTACACGATTGAACCGTCCTTTTTAATCATCAAACGCGTCTAATCCAACTCGCCAAGTTGTTATAATCTTAATCGTATAAATAGGGTTTAAGTTTAATCTTTCTATTAATTTCATCTTTTCAATCAAGAACCCTAATTTCTAAAAAGTTACCGTTGCAACTCAAAATCAAGTTTTCTTCAATTGAACAACAAAATTCTTTCACTCTAAGAACAATGGCAGAACTTCAATTCTATGAAAGCCACAATATGGTTGCTTGTTTTAAAAAGAATAAAGAAAACATTGATTTATATCCGATTATTGACTTCTTGAATCATTCCCATATAAAGTTTGCTCTGACAGTTAGTCCAGAAATTCATGAAGATCACATTCGAGCATTCTGGGAGACTGTTGTGGTATCTTCAGAGGGAGAAGTACCATTTATAAATGCCACAGTTGATGGTAATGAAGTCACAGTTTCAGAGGCCACAATCAGAACACACCTTCAACTTCAAGATGGAGAAGGTATAAGCTCCTTACCTAATGAAACTGTTTTTGAAAACTTCCAACGAATGGGCTATGAGGGGGACTTAAATACAACAACGTTTTTAAAAGCTAAGTTGTCCCCCCAATGGAAATACTTTATGCATACTTTGCAACAATGTATTTCACAAAAGAGAACAGGATGGAATGAGGTAAGTTATTCCTTGGCAACAGCCATGGTTTGTCTTGCCACAAACCAGACCTACAATTTTTCAAACCTTATCTTTGATGGTATGCTGTGGAACTTGGCCAATCCTAAATACAAATTTTTAATGTACCCAAGATTCTTACAGCATATTCTAAACTGTGAAATAATGGATCTCACTAGATCCCAAAATGTTTTTCCTGCCCATTCTCATGCCAAAAAGGTGTTTGCTAACATGAGAAGGGTAAACAAAAGGTTTTTCAAACAATGTTACACCATTATTCCCTACAATGATGGTGGGAACAACTTCTACACATGAGAGACAAGTGACTTCACCTCTGTCTCAACTCACATCTGCTTCTCTTCATACTGCTAGTACCTCTACAGTTTCTACAGCAAGTACTGCAGCTGTTACTACTGAAGCAACAACTGCAGTTTCTACTGTAAGTGTTCCTCCAGTTTCTACTGAGAGCATTCCTCCAGTTTTAACTGAACCCATAGTCACCACTATTGTTACTGAGCCTTCAACCCCACCAGCTTCTACACCTCTTCAAACACCTCCAATAGTTGCTACTTTCACAAGAAAGGCTAAGAGAGTTCCTCAGTCTCTTAAGTCTAAAACTTCCCCACTTTCAAAATTTACCAATCCGTTACCTGAATCATCTTCAGGTGAGGATCTTCAAAGGGACCCCAATGAGCAATCTCCCATGCTCACTGAGGTGGTTTCTAAGGAGGGGGGTGACCATGTGGGAACGGCTCAAACTACTGTTGCTCTTACTTCTCATAGTAAGGCACAAGACGGTTTGAACATCTTTAAGACCCTACCCACGGCAACACACACTATTGATGCTGCTTTTGTAGCATCTTTAGAAAGTGGTCCCAGGCGCCAAGAGACCTCGGGGGAGGGACAAGCTTCTGTTAGGCAGAAGGGTCCCTCTACATCCTATGATCCACCACCTGTTGGTACTCAACAAGAAAGGAGTGAGGATAGATTTAACTATACTCCTTTGGAATTGATGGAAAATTGTGTCGCGTTCTTTGTTAAGGTTGACAAACAAGGGGAGGAACTTGCAACCTTAACTACTTTGGTCCATCAGCTGGTTGAGCAACAAAGAATACTGTCAGAATTATTTATGAAGCCAAAGTCAACTAGCAGGAGTATTGGAATATCTCCAAGACCATCCAGCTCTTCTTCTTCTTCAAATGACACCCCACCTGATGACAAAAAGGGGGAGAAAGAAATAGAAGATATTTTGTCAACAGAGGAAGAGACTGAAGCTGAATTCAAGGGGGAGGAGGAAAGAAGGAGTGATGATACGGTTATTACTGCTACTTAAGAGCAAGAAGAAGAGGTTGATACTGAGGTGGTGGGAGAAAAGATGTATATTAATATTGAAGATAAGGAGGAGCATATACTTGAGGGGGAGCAGGAAATTGAAGCAGAAAAGATTCAAGATGAAGAAGTGATTACTACTGCTTCAATTGACACAGTCATTATTTCTACTGCAAAGTTCATTTCTACGGAAGACCTTGTTTCTACTGCTCCAACAGTTTCTAGTGCCATTACTACTGCAACAGTTTCTACTGTTAATATTGAAGGAACTGTTTCTGTTGAGCATCCTATTTCTACTGAAAACTCTATTCCTACTGATCTTCTTGTTTCTACTGAAGCTCAACAAGTATCAATTCCTATAGGAGAGGCTCCAACTAAAACAGCAATTTTACAGAAGCAACAGTTGTTACAACTATTTCTACTGCAGCACCAACTACTACTCTTGATGATCAAGCAGTTGCTGCAGAGCTTCTAAAGCTGGAGAGAAGTAAAATAATTGAGCAGAGAAAGATAGAGCAAGCTTCTAGACCCAAAGAAAAGGGATTTGAAATTCCTGTTTCTGCTGACAGTACAAAAATGGTTGAAGGAGTTGACTTCATCAATGATCCATCAAGACCTACAGGTATGAGACCTATAATTCCTCCTCATACAACTTACATTCCCTGGCTAAAACCACAAGTTGAACCAGCTGAAAAGGCAAAGGGAAAGAAGATAGTTGTGGATAAAAGCAAGAAGGAAGATAAAGAGAAGAAGAGGAAGGAGAGAGAAAAGAAATTGGATGAGCTAACTGCTTTTCAACTTGCTTGTGAATATTTGGATGTGGGTACTGACCCCGAGACAATTAAAGAAATTCATACCAAACTTCAAAAAGCTGATTTGGAGAAAATTCAGAAGTTGAAAGAAGAAGAACTATTCTTGATAGCTGAGCAGGAAAGGGAATTAGCTCATATCAGAAGAGAAGAAGGAAGTGAGAAGAATTGGAAAGTGATCAAGAAACAAACCACACAAGAGAAGCTAGCTGGTGACAAGCAAAGATTCATGGCATACTTAAAATCAAAGGGCTATAGTGGTAAGTCACTAGGTCCAATGAAGATGGGAAATTTGCTTGCACTAGTAGAAGAAGAAAGACAATCAAAGGAAGATCCATCTGACCAAGCAACAAAATCAAGAAGCATTTGAGCTGGAAAGGTCAATGAAAAGTGCTCATGAGACTGGAAGGGCTATGTTTGATGCCCAAGGGAATGAAATTCATAATCCATTTGCTCCAGTCAATCCATCTCAGCAAGAACAGTTGAAGAGAAAGAAATCATTTGCAACTAGAGTTCCAAGCAAAAAGCTAAGACAAAGTGAGGTTGCAACTGATTCAACTACTGCTGAAAGAATTCCACATGTGACAGTACCTGTTAAGAAAGAGCCAGTCGATGTTCAAATTAAAGAGAAGGAAGGAGATATTGAAATCTCTGAAGATGACTGCTCAGCATTAATAGTTCAAGATCAAGGTCTGCACATTGAACCTTTGGCTGTGGAACTGCCAGAGATTATAGATTGGAATTTCTATGGAGGAGCTAACAAGACAACTTATGTAGTCACCAGAATGGACAAGAAGAAGTACGTGATGCCAGTCTTCTATAGAATGATCAGAGATTTTTCAAGGGATGACGTTCGAAGACTGTATGATATTGGCATTAGAAAATATTCTCGCTCAAGAGGAGAATGTACTAGTGTTGATATGGTTATGGATTGGCTTAACGGAATGTTCAACCCAGAGGAGAAGATGGTAACCAACGTATTCAAACAAGGTGGTGTTAACAATCCAATAATCAACTGGTACATCTATGAGAGAAGTGGAACTTACTCAATAGTTCGAAAGCATGGTGCAATGCAGTTCTATCTAGTTGACAAACGGTATGATTTTGGATTAAGAACACTCAAGGAACTGATCAAGGTTAGACTACATGGTTTGAAGACCTCCAGAATGGCGAATGAGTTAGTGTGGAATATTATGGGACAGCTGAATGAAGAGCTGGCTAAACAAGCAGAAGAACAGAAGGCAAAACGAAGACAAGAGTAATAGTATGATGTAATCTCAAGTAGTTAAATTTTGTTAAAAACTTGTACTTTGATGTGTAATAAAAGTTCAAGTTAGGGGGAGATTGTTGGGATTAAAACTTAGATAAAATTAGTTTTAGTTTCATTAATACTGCTATGTTAATACTTCTGATCAAGTACTGCTTCATTGCTATAGAACGAAGACATTAATACTGCATGAAGACTGTTACTACTGAAGATTACTTATTACTGCGGACATACTTATTACTACTGAAGAATACTCGTTAATGGTGATGCTGCTGTTTATACTGCAACAAGATAATTTTGGAATTATCTTGATCCGCAAGTTTAGCATTACAATTAGAGTTAGGTTGTAATTCATGTTTCCTATTTAGATAGGTTAGCCTCAAGGTCTATATAGATCCTTGTAATTGATAGAAAACACGTTGTATTGATTCACTTTATTTCAATATAATTGAGCCTTATAATTCGACATACATTATTGTTCATAACTGTTTCTCTTATACAATATTTGTTTGTTTGACAAACTTGTAATATCAAGGTGTTCATCCGCTGATAGATCAAGATCTTTTTTTGACGTGTTTTGGATTATACAACCTAAATGATCGTGACAACATATTTTCAATCAAACTTGTTAATTTGCTGATATACAAAAACCCATTAACATTAACTTTCCTATCCATTAAATGAAACCTTGAACACCTAATAGAAAATTCAATATATTGTTATGGCTTATCTCAATCTGTTGAGTATATACAATGTCAAAAATGTAGTTGCTATAACATTGATGGAGATAGTTTAAGTGTTGTCTTTGACATAAAAAAACATATAATCAAATATAAAGATTTGTGATTTAAAAACGTCATGGTTAATTAACAACAAATAGTCAATCATATATCACTTTATAACCATTGTTTTGATATAGATTTCAAGTGTGTTTTGCACGTGATTGTCAATTTATACTCCTTATTTTCTAGTCACAACCAAATTTTGGGAAGAAATTTTGTTAAGTAAAGAAATTAAAATACAAAGGATACGTTTTCAATTTCTCCGCCATCTTATTTCTTTGCACAACCAAACAAGGTAAATGAATTTAGTTCTTATAACCGAACTTCTTAACATGATGCTGATTATCGAAACTACCTAAACACACCATCATAATGATCAAATGAGTAATTCTGCTCAAAAAATGCAAGAAATCATCCGAATATATGTTAATTACTTGTTTTTGCATATAAAATGGCCGAAAAAGTTTTCCTGTTTCCGTTTTGAAATGTTATTCTATTCTATTCAATGTTTACATCCTTTTCCTATCATATTTTTTCAAACTCTTACATAATATTACATCCTTGAATTCTCTGTGTGTTTGATGGAATCATATAAACAACCATAGACCGCAATAGCCAGCCATGCTGCAGGATCTTCGTCTACAATTAGTTGAATCAATTCCACAATCATCGTCTGTTAAACATCTGTGGTCATCACGAGTGTCAGGGACATGGCAAACACTCTCTATTGGTTGACTCTCACTTCCCGGGTACAATATATTCGCAGGGCAGACTTGCATAGACATCGCACTAGTTTTTTTCTTTAGTGTATCCATCTGGAATATCATCATCTCTCAGCTCAAATTACCTTAATAAATGTATAAACTCATTTGTACAGGTGCCAACATGGGTGGTAACGCTTAATTTTTAAAGCGTCTCAAGACCATGAACCGTGGTTGGTTTTGATCGACTTGCAAACATTTTTTTTTTTTTTATTAAAGATTAATTCCTTAAACTATGACTACAAAAACAATAATATTACTAGTGAATACAAAAAAAGTCGATAATATATATGCTTTAAAAATAGACTTCGGGTGACTTTCAACTGTTTTTACCTATTTCTGTTTTATTTAGAAGAAATTTTGTGACTCATTTGGCCCGTTTGATACAACACAAATCCCATATCGACCCACTCATAATTAAGTGGTTTCAGTGAAATTTGCTATCTCTAGGTATTTTTAATTAAATTTTCACCTTAATGGAGGTCCAGTTACGGGGGGTGTATGTATTAGGAAGCCTTTCGTGCCAATCGCTTATAACAGGAAGAGGGTGACCCTCGGTTGTGAATACGTAATTGCGACCCAACAAAGGTGAATTATCAAAGAGAAGATATAGATACTTGCACCTATTCATGAAAATAAGAAGTTTAGAAACAATATCAAATACTTGATGGTAAACAACACATATACCTCCTCTCTGACCCGTGAAAAATTGCAATATATCGAATAATTTACTAAAGGCCAAACTGAACAAAAACATTTGTTAGTTTCGTTTAATACTGTTTCTTTCGTACTTTATTTTATTTTATCCGTGAAATAGCAACTTACTTTCATATTATCACTGTTTATATATGATACAATTAGACTTCTAAGGTCATCAAAATAACTTTCGAAAACTGACACAAACTTCATATTATTTATCAAGAAACACGTTAATGTATGCATTTAATTTAATTTTTGGTTTGACCTCAAAAGTTGATGCATCCATTAATCACAAAGAGGAGATATTAGTAGAAAGTGATAAAGGAAACCCATATTTAGTTTTTGGTTTGACCTCAAAAGTCAAACCAACATTTTGGAAGAGAGGGAGGCATATATTTGCAGAATTCTTACGTTTCAGCCAGGAAGAAACTATGCTGGTGATCTTCTAACTGCATGGTTGTTACATCTCTAACGCTTGCAAATCCACCGTCAACTTTTGTGTGTAAATTAAGGGAATTTACAATTGCTTCACCAACTTCCAGGTACCAGGGGTCTGGTAGAAAAAAAAGATGATTTATTACTATCGGGGCAAAGAAATCACAAACATTATATATTCAGCTTTTTTTGTCTCTAAACCAAGATATGCAATCTTAAGATGATTTCCAGTTTCATTAAGCTTTTGTTCAAACATTGTCTCAATCTCTTATCGCACATCATCGGTCCTCTCTAGTTCATTGACTTCAAGTTCAGAAATCATTCAAATTCCAGGATATAATAACTGATATCGCATATTTTAGTCATATTATTATATGCGATATTTGTCTTTTTTAAAGTTTAATTCATAACGGATTTTGGGAATTTCGGGCAATTTTGGTATTAAAATGTTATACAGGTATTAGCCGGAGTTCTGGAGCGGAAGTGACACAATTGGAGCTGAAAATGAAGAAAACGGGTCGATGTTGTATTCCCGTTATATTTTGAGACTAGAATGAATTGGTTACGAAAGATGAGGCAAAAACGAGCAGCAAAACCAAGAAAACTGAAAATGGAGCGAGGGACGCCCGTCACCCGGCCTTTTGGAGCTGCAGTTGTTTGTTACGTTTAATCAAGCAGTTTTTAGGTTTTTATCATTATCATCATTATCATAGAACATTGAGAAGAGTATTGAAACCCTAGTTTTGAACCGACGAATTTTTGGTGCTATTTGGTGTTTTTAGACTCAACAATTTCGTTGTTTAAGCATTCGGATCATTGGTACTATAATACTTTTCGTTAGTACTTTTAATACAAAGATGTTTCATTCAATTCTATTGTGTTGCGTTTTCATTATTATGAGTAGCTAAATTTCTTAACGTTCACTTGGATGATGTGATCAATTATGTAGGTTATTGTTGAATTACGTATATGTTGAACTGGATTTTATGTTTAATCGAAAAACCAATTGTAATCAGTTTTTGAATATTGTTTAATCTTTTATATAAACTGTTAGTAATTCATCATAGGTATTCGAGAGGAACTTGTGACATTACAAAATAGTTTATGAAATAACTAATCGGTCAATAATTAGTTTAAAGATATTAGTATTCGAGAGGAACTAGTATTAAAGATTTAAACAATAAAAACGTGATTGTGGTTGTTAGTTAACTAGATTAAGAGAGATCGGATTAGTTAATTAAGAAGCTATTCGAGAGGAAGCTTTATAAGATTAGATCATAAAATCGGCTTAGGTACTTATTGCTTAGTTGTCAAACGTAGAAATTATACACGAGAGTGGTAACTATACATGAGACGATTAAAGTTTTAATGGGAAACGAGAGTTCAAGTTAAATACCTTTTAAGTAGTTCAACATTGTTAGTAATTAAGTGATAACCGTAGTAATTGTGATCAAGTCCAAGTGAATGTATTTTTCATCAATTGTTTACAAACAAAAATCTTTTCAGCGATTCATCTGAATCAACAAGTTTCTTAAATTTAAGTAGTTTAAGCACAGTGACAATTCGGTCACAAAAAAACCCACTTTTTTTTTAATAATTATTAATTATATTTCAAACATCAGTCCCTGCGAACGAACCTGATTTACCTAAAACTGTACTATACTTGATTAGGTCCACTGCCTAAGATTGTGTAGTCGAGTCGTAAGTATTTCTTGTTTTTAAAATATACTCGATTTCGTACATCAATAACGTAGTAGTAAATGTAACTAGAAAACTTGTGACATGATAAATGGTCATTCGAAAGTTTCCTAAATGTATTTAATGCAAAAAACCTCGAAAGGTCATTTTATTCAAAATAAGATTATAACCGAAATAATCTAACATTTGTAATCATATTAGGCACACTAACTGTTTTAAAAATTTATCAAGGGACTTTTGGTCAATAAGGTGTGGGGCCAACACATCCCGTACAAAACCTTTACTAACCGATTTGACCTGTTATCCAACCCGTCCGACCTACCCAATTTACCCACCTTTAAAAAGAAGTATCACCTACAGGCTAAGTAAATACATGTACAACTGAAGCAATTATTAATTATATAAGCAAGAGGTGACACAAATAGTAGCAAACCTTTTGTTGCTTGATACAAGTAATATGTTGACTCTGCCAACTCTGGACGTAAAGGATAATACTTTTCTGTAGGGTGCACAATCTGATGATCCAATAGATATCTGAATAGTTTCAAAAGTCGCCATTATGTTTCATTTAATTAAAGTTTTGCGGGGCTTCGGACAGAACTACAAAAAGTGTGGAATGTTTAAACTCCAAAAAAGGTTAAAGCTCTGTACCTCTCTGGAAGCACTCCAAATTTTTTCCATACATGAAAAAACTCCCGATGTGTTAAGTTAGCAGCTGCAACATCCCCAACAAGAACCTAATAACATGAAAACCATGAGGCAACGGGTGATTGATTTATGTTTTGCAACTGAATATATGATTATTCCGACTTTGTGAATGTTTGGATAACTAGGTGAGCTTGTGATTAATTAATACCAGCTACCACAAAACCATCTCTACTTTTTTGAACCCAATCTGAGAGACCTCTACTTCCGGTTCAGAAACCGTCTCTACTTTTTTTAAATGATTTTTCATTTTTGATGATTTTGTCTATAATAATATATCCCATACATTCATACATCTAATTATCTGATTATAAGAACGTTATCACAAGCAAATGCAAAGTTATATTCTGCCACATCTTTTATTACAACCAATTCGATATCATATAATCACTTTTCAAAACGCAAAACACCCCCTTAGTTACCAATATCAGAAACAGTGTTTCGTGTATCACTTACCTGTACACCAGGCCAAAATGCTTGAAGGCTTGTAAGTTGCCAGTAAGTTGCTCTTCCAGTCCTCATGTCCGCTTCATGATACCTACAATATAGAGTCAAAATCTTAAAATTATGTTTCCATATGTAGCCAATATCTATTAGTCTATGAAATGGAATCAATTATAGGGCAACCCTACTTTCAACAAGAGAGATATGGAAAAACGAAAAAATGATACTTTCAACATTCTTGGGAAGGAAATTAAGGAGAATCAAACAACATTTATAAGTTGGCTAATAACTGCCTCCACCGTGATTATAAGTTAATTTGGGGGGTTGTTAGGAAAGTCTATGACTTTGAGCTTAAAGTGTTACAAAATTAACATAAGTATTTGATAAGGAGCAAATAAGAAAAAATCATTACCATGAACCATATCTGAAATATTTCTGCACGGCAAGATATGCCGACTGAAACATCCTCCAAAATTCCTCTTTTCCAAAGAGAATATGAGCTTTGATTAAATACTCGTAAAAAGAATCAACCCCTGTAACAAATAAACTTAGAATCATAATAAAAAAAAAGAAGCAAATCTAAATCAAAAGATAAAAGGAATTAATTAAATTCCAGTATGACCATGATGATTCATCACCAAAAGGATGTAGAAAGAACACAACATACCAGCACCAATGCCAGAAGAGTATTCGATCCATTCTCCAGTTGCTACATCAAGTGTAGTTCCAAGAAGGTTCAGAGAACTACGCATGCCCCACAACCTACGAAGAGCATGTAATGCTGCATTTTCAAATGTTTCATCACCCGTCAAACGTGATAACGCTCCCATTTCAAGAATGAGTGATCCTGAATACAAGTAAAAGAGTTGGCCTTCATAGGATGTATTACAGGCTTAAGTTTGAATTAGAGGTGGCAAATTGGGTGGGTCGGGTCGGTGGGTTGGGTAGCATGATAAAACGGGTAATAATTTGGTTTCCACATGTTGGTTGACCCAAAACATTTTGGTCAAAGTTTGAGGAATTTTAATAGTAACAAGTTTGCCAAATATTGTAACACAAGAATATGATTGTAATAATAATATTATTTGACTTTCCACCTATTTTATATTTTTATTTTGTTTTACCCATTTGACCCATTTGAGTATATAGATAACAAAAATTGACCCATGGGTTAAATCGCCACCTCTGGTTTTAATACCAAGACATATGCTCCCTTACCACATCCAGAAGTGCTTGTTTCGGTTGTCTCATTCTCCATAACGCCATACTGCCCAATTAAGTTTCATTTGATAATGTGTCATAAACCCTTCTTACAAACAAAAGCATGAAATCTTTATTACACTCTCGGGTTATGAAAAATATCAACTTTATTGATTATTAAGATAAGCAGCAACCTACAGTCCTATCAAGCACATATCGCAGCCTTTAAATAAAAAGGAAATACACTATATCTCCCCAAAAGATAAACAAGACATTTGCAGCCTTTAAAAAAACTATATAGGTCTTTCTGTTACAAATTCTTAGTGGCAAGTGCATTTATATCCATCGATATCAACTACCTTCACATGTACATTTAGATATAATAAGTGTCACAAAAAACGGAAAAAAAAAAATAATAATATTAATAATAGAATACACATGATACCGAAAGTATGTCGTAACGAGTACGAAATATGAGAGAAATACCTTCAAGTTGATCCAGGCATAAGGCAAACCAGTTGGTGTATTAAAAGCTGGTAAAAAGCGTTGCCCTAAATCTTGAGCCAAAACAAGGAGCTGATTGTTGTAAGTTCCTTGAATGAACCTGTTTGTAGAATCAGTTGCAAGAATATGAGCAGAGACAAGTCCTCCAAGAAGTCTTATGTTGCACTACACAATAGCGATTAACAGGATTACACACGCCAGAAAACCATTCTACTTAAAAATACGTACAGAGCAGACCTCTCCTTCATGAACGTTACATATACGTTGTTGTGGGTATATCCAGCAATAATAATAAGAATAAATGTACTTTATGAAGAAATGAATGTTTTTCAGTTGCAAAAAAAGAATTTCAAGTCATTTTAGAAATTTGACGCAACAGCAAATGTTGATTTGGGTTATTATATCTAACTTGACCAATAACTAGACAAGAAACGGGTGAAATGGGTTGAAAATCATCTGAATTGAGTTCAAATGTATAAAGGTCAAATTATCTTCGTAATAATACAATTTTTGTAATCATATATAGAAGATTATTTGTTTATAAATTTAATAAAAGGAGAACAGATGTGTTTGCAGTTCAGTCCAACCTTGCCCAAACTAGAACTAAAAATAATATGTTATGACTCAACTTGTTATCCGACCCGTTCATTTCCACCTCTAGAGCAAAGAGTAGTCAAGTTTAAGCTACATAGAAACAGTTTATACCAAATGAAATTAAGTAAATGTGATTTATACCTCAAAAAGATTTATCCTTGCATCGACATCAAACGTTAGATTGTCTGAAAGCCACATAACTGCCCTTTCGAATTCTGTGTTATTACCCAATATTATAAGACTGCAACAAAGAGGATAAAGAGTAAAAGATTTACTACTTTTATTTGAAACAAAAAAGATAGATTGAAACAATGCAAGGAGAAAAAGAGATTGATCACCCTAAGATTATCATGATTAAGCGGTGTTTTGGTTTGCGTTTTGGAACTGATTATTGTAACATCAAGTAGCAATAATCAATTTATATGTGTGGATATTGAGAGTCAGTTTTGGATAATAAGTTCCTGTTGCTATAGTACTAATTATTCGGCTCGTTTTATTACAACTTCAAATAAAAGAAGCACATCCAAACTCTATTTTTTTGGCTCGTTTTATTAGAAGTACTTATCCAGCTCCGGTTATTCAAAAACATATTATCATTTTTAAAACACACATCCAAACACTACCCGATAAGAAATATATATATATATATATAGTACCTTGACAATGATTCAACAAGTGTAAGTGCTGATCCATTGTATTCTTGAGGTAAGTTTTCAAGCTAAAATAAAAAAAAAGACGGATGATTAGAGGGTAAATAGTGATCAACACAGTATTGTAGGTGAAGATATTACAACCTTCAAATTTCCAAGCTCACTAAGAGAGTCCGTAAAAGTTTTGCTAATAGGTTTTAATTCATCATGCTTCAAAAACATAAATAGATTAGAATATTTGTTTGGATGAGTAAGATGAAAGGTGTTAACAGGAAGTTGGAATCCTTACAGGAAATGCGTATGTCATGTAGTTGTCATATGCATGATAAAACCTGTAAAAAAGAAAATTCAACACCATCATACAAAACTTAAAATTGTTAACAGAACACCCTAAATTATGCTTTTTCAAATGATTTTATCGTGTATTTTAATAAAGAAAAAAACAAGCACCTACATGGCAAAGAGTACAACATTGAACCTCAAAAATGTAGCATTAAAAAGCTCCTCTAAATTAAGGATTCATACAACAAGTTTACAAGTTCAGAAGTTGGTTATCGGTGTAAATGCGAGCGAAATAACAAATATTATATAACCAAAATAAGCAAAGCATTTCCATCCTCCTAAAAGTAGTCCTCCTATAAATGAATGAAGCTAGATTTGCAATTTGTCTAGATGGAAACCTAAACCTGTCCCCCTACTTTGACTACACAAACTTATGCAAAAACAAGAACAAGTGGGGGTGGGGGAAGACTTACATCTTGCGAACCTTTTCACTCATTCGTTTCCTTTTAGGTGAATCAATTTCCGACATAAATATTGTTGGAGATATTAACAGAAATACTGTTATCCATATCAAACAACTTCTTCTACGAATCATTCTCAATGTTTGAAATCGATCAACAAATGTTTGGTTTTATTAGAATTTTTCCAATGATTTGTGGTCCAATAACTACAAAACACATCTCATCTCATAATCTCATATAAAATTAGATTGTTATTTTTAAAATAAAGATCCATTTGGTATACTAGGTATCACGTTGTGTTATCGTGTTATAAACGGTTTTATATACTTAAACTCAATTCAATCCACTTAGTTAATCGTACCGAGAAGGTAAACTCAAACTCGACTTATGGTAGTATTAAACGGGTTATAAATAGGTTCCGAAGGCAAACTAATACCCAACCTATTTACTAAATGTGTTAGTCGTGTCGAGCAAATATAACAATAACCCATTTAACTCCAATCCAAACCCGCTTATTTTTAGGTCGTATCGTAGGTCGTGCCTGAAATCGCCACCCCCAATCTATTTTGCATAAGGGTTAAAGTTGTAAGAGTATAACTTACTTTCCTCAAATGTTCATTTTATATAATAAACTTTTTTTTTGTTCATTTGGTACCTAAACTTTTTGAAATCTTTAAAATGATTAACGTAATTATTGAAACATTATTTTTCAGCACCACTTTTACCGGCTACCTGTTTGTAGTCGGTTATTCAAGTAAACCCACTAAACCCGACCCGTTTACCTATATTCACCCATTTACTCTTTGGATTAAAGTCGCCAAAAAAATAACCAACTTTACCGAAATGTTCATTTTATGTAACAAACTTTTTTTTGTATATTTGGGTACCTACTAGATTTCTTGCAACTTAGCGGAGAAGAAAACCGAAATCTCGCAAAAAAATGAATCACACACACATTACAATATGTAATCTAAAGGTTCTTATATTATCAAACATAACACCAAATCACAAGAAGTCCACTTTAGAACGAATTTGTTTAAAAGAAAAAAAATTGAGAACCACCTAGAACTTTAACTTTACCTTTCAATTAACCTACGCTCTCAATACTTAGATTCCTTGCAAATCATTATACGAAGCTAATGGAATTCGTTAATTGATCTTCAAATTAATGTAACTATGATAAGCCCAAATTCGGATTTAAAAACTCAAACCGAAACTCATTTCCATCAAACTCTATCAATTCAAATTCATTTATCACAATTGAACTTTTCGATACACCCGATATCTAACGATTAAGATAACATGATGAAGAAAATTAACATTATAGCACCAAATCATACAAAACCTTGATTTGTTGATTTTTTTTTTATACACATAAATCTTATAAAATGTTAAAAAAACAAATTGATATGTTAGAATTTATTATCAAGTAATATTATTTTACATGCGGTTAAGCAATCTTTTTAATCAAAATGAACTACTCTGATCATAATTAAAAGAATTCCTATTAGTTGACTTTCATGTTTATAGTTGAAATCAAAATTTTGTGTAAAAACAATGAAATTGTTTAATTAATTTGGTGTTTGAATTTCTGAGTTTCTTAGCCGGTTTAAAAAAGTTTAGGTAGTTGATTAGCCGGTTTAAAGAGTTTAGGTACCCAAATGAACAAAAAAAAAGTCCATTATATAAAATAAATATTTGGGGAAAGTAGGTTATATTCTGACGAATTTAACCCTTTTGCATAATTTCTCATAATTGTACTTTATATTCTCAAGTTTTTAAAAAATATCAAACTGTTGTGAAACAAATAAAGAACAAGAATCATAGAGAAAAGAGAATGGAGAATTGTTTTATTCATCTCATATAGAGGTATATTTATAGTTACAAATCTCCTAATGAGATACAAATATCCTTAATTAATATTTTAGAGATATGGACATCCATACCATAATTATTCATAACACTCCCCCTTGGATGTCCATGTAAAAGATTATGCCTCATTAAAACCTTACTAGATAAAACCCAGTGGGACAAAAATCCAGTTAAGAAAAAGAGTACATAACTTTTCAATACGTTCGGGGATGTTGCCTCATTAAAAACCTTGCTAAGAAAACCCAATGGGACAAAAACATAGACAAGGGAAAAAGAGTGCAACACGTATTTCTCCCCCTCGTGATCACATCACTTGAGCTCCTTGAGTTGACACAATCAAATGTTATCTCTTCACAATACATATATACTTTGTGAGTGACTAATATGATGATCAACTAAATTTTCCCATAATAATGAGATATCAACCATATCTCGGAAATAACATCTCGAAAGTAATAACATCTCATATAAGCAACTCAATGCTTCAATATCAATCAAATATGGTACTTCAAGACTGTCACACCCCGCTAAAGCGGAAACACGAGGAGTGAAGAGCAAAGAATCATTTCACGAGTTATAACAAAGGTTAACGGTTCAAGTCGTTAAATATCAAATTTGAAAATAAGTTCCAATGTTCAAAAGACACAACCAATATACATAAAGTTTAAGACAAAAATACATAATAAAATGTTTGTTAAAAATTCCCAAAATAACAAAGGTCTTCTCCCGAATTACACTTCACATAACCATCTTGACCCGCCCGAGCAATGCACTTCATGACTTACGCTTAGTTTCCTGAAACATGAGATAAAGTGTCAAACTACATAACGTAGTGAGTGAGTTACAGTTTATAAGTTTTAGACAAAAGTTCCGACAAGTTCCGACAAGTATATATAAGTATAAAGTTTTCTTAAAAGAAAGATAGCGGATAAAGGCGCTTAAAATATATATATACTTTTATAGTGGATCAAGACAAATAGCTCAATATTTGTAAAAGTTCAAGTTACGGAGTAAGAAAATAAATGTACGTTGTCATTACCTCAGCGGTGGAATAATCCACATGTGTAAGACGATAAGTATGTATACGCGTAAATAATAATAACATATGATTTTTGAATTGTATCAACCACTTGGCATAATATAACGTAAGAGTTCACACTAAACCGATTAACTGGTCTGATCCGCCCCAACCTCGCACTATCGACGAAGTTTGTCTGTTCTAGTTATATGTACTTAGGTAGCTAGCCTAAAGTAAGGAGTGACCTCTCCTAAGTATCGATACCCATAATTACCAACGGCTATTGCTAATAGTGTGTAATGAACTGAACTGAAAACGGGGCACTTAAGGTATTTTGTCAAAAACTGATAGTAAGCACTTACGGCGTTTATATTCTCATCAAGGGTTTTGTACATATACAATCAAACAATCATAGTTTAGTCAAGTGCCGAAAGGGGGCAAGCCATAATGTAAAATGTCAAATAATGTTGAACGAGGCAATTAAAATAGTTTTACGCATATAAGTCAAAAATGTCAAATAGTTCATAAATGTTCATAGTTCATAAAAGTCATTGTACATAAAAGACATAGTTCATAAAAGTCATTGTACATATAAGACATAGTTCATAAACAATTTAGATCTCATGTTCCCCCAAAAAGAGTACTTAAAATACAAAAGTAGAGGGGTGTAACTCACGGGTTGCGAAGATAGCGAAATCGGGAAACGGTCGGAAAAGAGAGCCGGGAATCACGGAAAGCCTAAGAATACCAAGATTGTTTAATCGTTATGATCTCATTATGTTATTATATATAATGTATAATAGATGAAATTTTAGTTAAACTTTAAGTGTCAAGGTCCAATTGTCCGAAAATAGTTCGAAACGGTTATCGTTATGTTTAGTCCGAAAAGTGTCCAAGGTTAACGTTTTTATCATTATGATACATACATTTTGGTCGCTGAAGTGGTTTGGATTTTCTAACGAAATTTGGGCAGCGCTTCCGCGCCCAAATTACATGTCAAAAATCCAAAGTCACTTTCCCGCTCACAAAATACATATATCACATAATCTAATTTAAACATGTCCAATAAAGTATAATAAGTCCAGTACATGTCACCAATATAGTTATTTTACAAATCTCAGTCCCAAATATTAAATCTCGTAAGGTCAGAATGTTCACGGAAGCTTTAAACGTTAAAACGACGATCTTCCGGGAAGACAGCAGCTGCTGTGCGTCGTCCTGGGTCACTGGGACGGCGCACATGCTGCTGTCCCTTCCCGTTTTGTGTTTTTCTTGCAAAAATCGATTTGTTACCCATAGATTTCAACATGCAAACAATGAATACTTCATAATATAGTATATTTACAGTTTCTAACCCATTTTTAACCATGAAATCGTAGATCTAAATGCTATTTCGGTTAAAAATCGTTTTTGTCCAAAAAGTGTTATAAATCTTTATAAAAACTTGTTTTTATGGTTTAGATCTTACATGCAAGTATTTATTTATGGAAAAACAGTAAAATAAAAGAAATCTACCGGATGAAAGTGTTTGGATGATGGTTTAGACGGATTTAGAGCTTCAAAATGGTAGAAAAGCTTTGAAACTGAAAAGATTTGTTCCTCCTTGCTTCCTCTTGATGTTTGGACGATTTTTGATGGTTGAAAAGTGGATTTATGTGGCTGTAACTTTCTGTATTTGTGATGTTCTTGAGAGGATTTGAGAGAAAAGTTTGTAGGTGTGTGTGTTTTTGTTTTATGTAAATGAAAAGGAAATAAAGAAAATGATGGTAAAGGGCTTTGGGGACTGCCAAATTTCAGTAATGATGAATAAAAACCGAGATTGATTGGTATTAAGTTTGTAAAAATCGAGACAAGCAATAAAATTCAAAAATTTTCGGACTGGGACATCCAGGACGTCGCACAAGGGGGGGGGGGGGGGGGGGGGGTGCGTCGTCCTGGCCTATTTTGCAATTATTTTTTTGTGATTTTTCGTTTTTGCGTTTTGTTTCGTTGGACCTTTTCGTTAACTAAAAGTTCTTAATTATGATACGTTATGAACTTAGGAAAGTTCCTTAGGTGTTTTCTTGGTATTAGGACTTATATAATTTGATTCCGAGGGTGATTCCGACACTGACGCGTTTCCGGTAAAAGTACGGTTAAAGACAATGACAGACATTTAAAGAGACATAGTGTGTAAAATGCACCTGATATTTTGACGGTTGTCACATTCTCCCAGGTTGAAAGAAATTTCGTCCCGAAATTTAGTTCGTCCCATCATGAAGAGGTGTTCTCGAATAGATGTGGATACTTCTGACAGATTTGGTCCTCACGTTCCCACGTGAATTCGTGACCACGTCGGGAATTCCACCGAACTTTGACAATAGGAACACGACTTTGCCTGAGTTGTTTGACCTCGCGGTCCACAACCTCAAGCGGTTCTTCAATGAAATTGAGTTTTTATCGATCTTGACCTCGTCGAGAGGGATGGCGATGGTCTCATCAGATAGGCACTTTTTCAAGTGCGAGACATGGAAAACATTATGAACGTTGGAAAGAGTCTGGGGGAGTTGGAGACGATAAGCAACTGGACCGATACGCTCTATAACTTCGAATGGACCGGTGTACCTTGGGCTTAGTTTTTCGCGCTTTCCGAAGCGGACTACCCCCTTCCATGGTATCTTGAGGAGCACTCTATTGCCAACTTGGAACTCGAGGGGTTTTCTCCGGTTGTCGGCGTAGCTCTTCTGCCGGGTACGGGATGTTTTCAGCCTTTCCTTGATGGTGGTGATCTTGTTGATGGTCTCCTGGACGATGTCGAGCCTCGTAAGTTGTCGATCGCCAGCTTCTAGCCAACAAAGCGGTGACCGACACTTGCGTCCATATAAGGCCTCGAACGGTGCACACTTGATGCTGGCATGGTAGTTGTTGTTATAGGAAAACTCGACCAAAGGGAGGTGAGCGTCCCAACTTCCTCCGAAGTAAACTACACACGCTCTCAGCATATCTTCAAGCGTTTGGATCGTCCTTTCACTTTGACCATCGGTCTGAGGATGGTATGCAGTGCTGAGGTCTAGTCGCGTCCCTAGCGATTTCTAAAGGGCGTTCCAAAAACGGGTCGTGAATCGACTATCCCTATCGGAGATGATGGAGAGAGGTGTTCCGTGACGGGAGACGATCTCGTTGATGTAGATTTGAGCGAATTTCTCCATCGAGTGGTTTTCTCGTACCAGTAGGAAATGAGCGGATTTTGTCAAACGGTCCAAGATGACGCAAATCGTGTCGTACCCCTTTCCGTACGGGGCAACTTGGTGATGAAGTCCATAGAGATTTGTTCCCACTTCCACATGGGAATATCCGGTTGCTGAAGTAGACCTGAGGGCTTCTGGTATTCCGCCTTGACCTTCGAGCAAGTAAGGCACTTGGCTACATACAAGGCGATATCTTTCTTCATGCCCGGCCACCAATAATATTCTCGGAGATCCTTATACAACTTGTCGGATCCCAGATGGATGGAATACCGAGATCGGTGTCCCTCGTCCAAGATGAGTTTACGAAGATCTTCGGATTTCGGAATCCATGCTCGGCCCTTGAAGTAGTAGATTCCGTCGGACTTGCGTTCGAATTCCTTTTCGTGGTTGTGCAGCGTTTCGACCTTAATGTTCTCAGGTTTCAACACTTCTTGCTGTGCCTTTACGATCTGCGTTCGAATACTTGTCTGAATCTGAATACCCAATGCTCTAACCCGAGATGGCTTTACCCTTTCCTTCCGACTCAGGGCATCTGCTACTAAGTTTGCTTTACCCGGGTGGTATTTGATCTCGCAATCGTAGTCACTTAGCAGTTCTATCCATCTACGTTGCCTCATGTTGAGCATTTTCTGGTCCAAAATGTGCTGAAGACTCTTATGATCCGTGAAAACCGTGCACTTGGTGCCGTACAAGTAGTGTCTCCAAATTTTCAAAGCGAACACGACGACTCCCAGCTCTAAGTCGTGTGTGGTGTAGTTCTGCTCGTGCACTTTAAGCTGCCTTGAAGCGTATGCGATGACTTTGTCCTTCTGCATTAGGACACACCCAAGTCCTTGATGGGATGCATCGCAAAACACTACAAAATTGGCCGTGCCCTCCGGTAGGGACAAAATCGGTGCGTGACATAGCTGGTGTTTGAGTTTTTCGAAGGATTCCTCCTGTTCTTTTCCCCAAATGAAGTCCTTGTCTTTCTAAGTGAGCTCGGTGAGAGGCTTAGCGATCTTCGAGAAATTCTCGATGAACCTTCGATAATAGCCAGCCAACCCTAGGAATTGACGGATTTCCGTAGGAGTCGTCGGGGCTTTCCATTTCTCGATCGCTTCGATCTTAGCTGGATCTACATGAATCCCTTCTTGGTTGACCACATGACCAAGGAAATGTACTTCCCGGAGCCAAAATTCACACTTCGAGAATTTGGCGTACAATTTCTGATCTCTGAGGAGTTCTAGAATGAGCTTAAGGTGTTTCGCATGATCTTCCTTATTCCTGGAGCAGATGAGTATGTCGTATATGAATACGATAACGAATTTGTCTAGGTATGGCCTACACACTCTGTTCATTTGTCACACCCCCAAATCTCGTATTCCCAAGACTCGAGATGTTGACTTCATGGGTCCCAGATAGCAATGATATATAGACGAACGACCTCTATATGAGTCGTTTATAAAAAGAAACGTACATTCATTGATATTAAAAATTCAGAGTTTTACATGATTAAGAAAATATTACCAGAGTTCACAAAATAAAGATTTACGTTACATAACTTAAAGTAAAATAAGTAATGCAAGGGAAATCTCCCAAAAGCGTGAGTTTGAAATATGCGACTCTGTCATATCCCAAAATCCCATCCGTCGAAAGCCCTTTCGACTAAGCACCTGAGACATACATGCTAAAGTCAACATAAAGTTGGTGAATTCATAGGTTTAGTTTAGTAATACAGAGGACCACAAGATTCCGTTTAAGTAAAGTCTTACAGTTGCACCTAAGCTCATGACATCGAAGCGTAACAAAGTTCCTTACCCCATAAGTGTTCCTATGTTATAGCCAAATAACATATATAGTTTCAAAAGTAAAGCACCCTACTCGAGTCCACGAGTTAGTTGTGGTAGACGTGGGTTACATCGTCTAGCCGTTGGGTGAGGGTTGTCAAACCCTAATAGATCTATCCAATACAATCGCCCTTAATTCCTTAACTAACGATTCATGATAGGGGAATTTCCTTTGGCTTAGTGGTAACTTAGGCAACTAGTAAAGGTTTTAAGTACTTGTGTCCATAAGTAAAAGAGCATGTAATCTCACCCCAAGTATGTTATAAAAACAAGTAGAAAGCGAGGCTATGAACTCACCTTAGCAAGCCAGCTAAAAGTAATGAGGTAGTGTGTGTAAGCCAACACGTAGGAGTCTCAAATCCGAGAATCAGGTAGGTCTAACCTTGACCTATTAAGTTTTAGAATTAAGGTTTTTATATTCTAGTCCAATGCACATGAAAATGTATGTATATGTATGAATAAGGTAGGGTTAAGGTTCGGGTTTGATAATAATAAACTAACACCGTTCGGGCCATTATATACAAGACCATTCTATAATCGCATGCGGAGCTAGGACACTTTAAATCGTAAATCCAGCAAGCTCGGCACTACGAAATATCGAGATGTAATCATTGCATACAAAGCTACCTAGTATTGTGTTATCGCTAATTATTATCGAGTTGGTTTTAAAAGTTAGTTTTTATAAAAGTTTATAAAAACTCAGCAAATATCTTTAAGTTTTACCCAACTTTAAAGTAACATATCTCGCTCGTTTCTTATCCGATTTTAATGAATCTTATATAGAAACGACCGCGTTTGAAATACCTTTCAAATGGTTTAGGCCTTGAAACCAGATTAAAATTCTACTGATATTTATAACAGAAACACTAACAGTAGGTTTTAGGGTTTTCTCAAAGTACATGTTAACTTCAAAGTATCATAACTCCTTGGTCGTTTATCCGTTTTTAGTGTTCTTTTTATGGAAATGTAGGCATTTAATTTATCTTTCAAATTACACTGGTTTTATGTCATAATTAAAAATCATTTTTCCCAGACTTAATAAAAGGTTTGCGAGTATGTAGATTGTGGGTCAAGGAATTAGGTCAAAATTTAAAATAGTATATCTTGCTCGTTATCTATCCGTTTTTAACGAATCTTATATCGAAACGACCGGGTTTAAAATATCTTTCAAATTCCACTGGTCTCGTGGTCTAATTTAAAGCAGAAAGTTTTTAATGGTCAAAATAGTCTACTGACCTGTTGTTGTTGTTCCAGAAATTATGATAACTTTAAAATACCGTATCTCATTCGTTATTTATCCGTTCTTAATGAATTTTATATCGAAAAGACCGTGTTTGAGTTATATTTAAGATGATATAGGTCTCATAGTCTGGTTTGAAATATATTTTTCCCGAGGTCATGGTGAACAGTCGGATATACAGTGGGTTTTTCAAGTTTTTTAACACTTCTTTATATGTAACATGTTTATGAATATGTGCTATATGTAATATGATATATGAACTATAAAACATGATATAAGAAGTATCAAATATGTAAAAAGGTTAGTAATAACATACCTAAGTGTTATGTATGAAGATCTTGATGCAACTTTCAAACTACCAAGGTTTGATTCTAAGTTCTTGTATGAAATATGTGTGAGTGGGATTTTGTGTTGGTGATTCTCCTTGGTTCTTCTCTTGGCCAAAATTTAAAGAGCAAGGAGGGAGGGAGAAGAGTTTTTCACTTGGTGGTGAATGAGCAAGTGAAATGGATGGAAGGGTCTAGTATTTATAGCCAAAGGAAAGAGTGGAGTCATGAATGCTAGCACATGGGAAGTATGGTCTATTGAGTTCAATAGTGAAATGGTCAAGTGTGTAAGTGACTAAACCCATGTGACACCACCAACTCATTTAACTAGTCAAGCAAGCAACAAACAACTTGTAGGTGATTATTTAAATTGTCATTTTTGCAAACTCTAGGGTCCTAAGTGAAGTCCTTGTATGCTTAGGGTGTTTTGTGTAAGTTGTGTATTTGATATATTATATATCTATATATATATATATATATATATATATATACTATATATATATATATATATATATATATATATATTATATATATAATATATTATATATATATTATATATATATGAATGCAAAGTTCCATACATTGAAATATTGGACTAGAATTATTGTTGTATAAATGTTTATTTTATTTGAATATTTGATCCCGTATACCTAATCCCGGTATCCGTATATGTTTTTGACGTAGTTAACCAGTATCATTTATGTATAGGTTGACCTACCGGTCGTAAATAAATCAAAACATATACAAGTTGAGTAATAGTGTTAAAAGAATTTAGTCGGTGTGAACCTGGATTTTTGCGGGTTGTCATAGTCTCCCCTTGTTATGGAAATTTCGTCCCGAAATTTAGTTGGTTTGTTCGGGAGGTTGGGTGTTTGAGAAGAGATGAGGGTACTTGAGTTTCATCTGGTCCTCTCGTTCCCAAGTGAATTCAGGTCCTCGGCGGGAATTCCATCGAACCTGTACGATAGGTATTCGACTCTGTCGACGTTGTTTGATCTCTCGATCCATGATTTCGACGGGTTGTTCGATGAAGTTTAGTTTGGTGTCAATCTGAAGTTCCTCTTGTGGGATTATTAGAGTTTCATCCGACAAGCACTTCTTCAGATTACTGACGTGGAAAGTGTTATGTACTCCGTCTAGTTCTTGTCGTAAGTCGAGTCGGTAAGCTACCGGTCCAATTCTTTCCAGAATTTTGAAGGGTGCGATGTATCGGGGGTTTAGTTTTCCTCGCTTTCCGAAGCGAATGGTGCCTTTCCATGGTGAGACTTTGAGCATCACCTTGTCTCCAACTTGGAATTCTAGTGGCTTAC
>CAJVGC010000432.1:22946786-23102394 GCA_910822075.1 Senecio squalidus | reverse complement strand
ACGATCACAAACTTATCCAGGTACGGTTTACACACCCGATTCATAAGATCCATGAATACCGTCGGTGCGTTGGTCAAATCGAAAGGCATAACCTGGAATTCGTAGTGACCATAGCGAATTCTAAATGCGGTTTTCTGAACATCTTCTTTTCGTACTCTAAGTTGATGATAACCTGACCGTAGGTCAATTTTAGAGTAGATACTTGATCCTTGAAGCTGATCGAAAAGATCGTCAATCCTTGGAAGTGGATAACGATTCTTCACGGTTAGCTTGTTCAGTTCTCTGTAGTCGATACACATCCTGAAGGATCCATCCTTCTTTTTGACAAAAAGAACTGGTGCTCCCCAAGGTGAGGAACTTGGACGTATGAATCCTCGATCTAGTAATTCTTGGAGTTGGTTGGATAGTTCTTCCATTTCCGATGGAGCGAGTCGATATGGTGCTCGAGCCACTGGTGCGGCTCCTGGCACTAAGTCGATGTGAAATTGGACTTGTCTTGGAGGTGGAAGTCCGGGTAAGTCTTCTGGGAAGACTTCGGGAAATTCTCGAACAATCGGTACGTCGTTTAGTTGTTCTCCTTCGTCTCCGTCTCCGTCATGTAAGCCAAATAGGCGTCACATCCCTTCTGTAAGTGCTTCAGCGTTTTTAAGTTGGATATGATGCTTAACTTTGATCGGCTCCCATCGAGAGTTTTCCCGTCGGTGCGGAGAATACGGACAATCTTCTCGTTACATATGATTTCGGCGTGATTTAGAGATAGCCAATCCATTCCTATTACTATGTCGAAACTTCCGATTTGAATAGGTATTAGGTCGATATTGAATGGGTGGTCGGCTAAGGTTAAGGTACAACCTCGAATGATACTATTTGTAGCCACCAATTTCCCATTTGCTAATTCTATTGTATACTTAGCTTCTAAGGTAGTTGGGGCATTATTGATCAAAGTTTTAAATTTTGTAGATACAAATCTCCTATCGGGGTAGTCTCACGGACTTCCTAGTCGTGGCACGGGTGAGTGGTCTGTTGTCATGCCTCCTGTAGAAGAAGGGTGGGGACAATGGAGCAGTGGGTGGTGCGACAACAGGGGTAGGAGTGGTAGTAGTCTCGATCTCCTCCTCACTGGGATCCTCCTCACTGGGATCCTCCTCACTAGGCTCCTCCTCCTCCTCCTCGGAGGGGTCGGTCTCCATCGGCTCATTGACGGTCGATGCGGGATGGGTGACGATCTCGTCGTCAGATGTAGGTGAGAAATGTGGAGTGACACGTGATCCTAACATGGATGAGGAAATGTCCATATCTATATCGGAGTCGAAGCCAGATAGGTCGACAGTAGGTATATGGAGGTACTCGTCCTCAGAGTCGGACATGATAATAATGTAAGGAGTAGTCATATTGTGACAAGGCCCAAATAATTGTAAATGAAAATAAAAAGTATATAAGCATAGACAATAATAGTAGTGCGGAAGCAGTAAGTTCTAAAGCTCAGTTATAGACCAGGATATTTACTAATGCAACCTGGTTCGCTATAACCAACGCTCTGATACCAATCTGTCACACCCCCAAATCTCGTATTCCCGAGACTCGAGGTGTTGACTTCATGGGTCCCAGATAGCAATGATATATAGACGAACGACCTCTATATGAGTCTTTTATAAAAAGAAACATACATTCATTGATATTAAAAATTCAGAGTTTTACATGATTAAGAAAATATTACCAGAGTTCACAAAATAAAGATTTACGTTACATAACTTAAAGTAAAATAAGTAATGCAAGGCAAATCTCCCAAAAGCGTGAGTTTGAAATATACGCCTCTGTCATATCCCAAAATCCCTCCGTCGAAAGCCCTTTCGACTAAGCACCTGAGACATACATGCTAAAGTCAACATAAAGTTGGTGAATTCATAGGTTTAGTTTAGTAATAAAGAGGACCACAAGATTCCGTTTAAGTAAAGTCTTACAGTTGCACCTAAGCTCATGACATCGAAGCGTAACAAAGTTCCTTACCCCATAAGTGTTCCTATGTTATAGCCAAATAACATATATAGTTTCAAAAGTAAAGCACCCTACTCGAGTCCACGAGTTAGTTGTGGTAGACGTGGGTTACATCGTCTAGCCGTTGGGTGAGGGTTGTCAAACCCTAATAGATCTATCCAATACAATCGCGCTTAAGTCCTTAACTAACGATTCATGATAGGGGAATTTCCTTTGGCTTAGTGGTAACTTAGGCAACTAGTAAAGGTTTTAAGTACTTGTGTCCATAAGTAAAAGAGAATGTAATCTCACCCCAAGTATGTTATAAAAACAAGTAGAAAGCGAGGCTATGAACTCACCTTAGCAAGCCAGCTAAAAGTAATGAGGTAGTGTGTGTAAGCCAACACGTAGGAGTCGCAAATCCGAGAATCAGGTAGGTCTAACCTTGACCTATTAAGTTTTGGAATTAAGGTTTTTATATTCTAGTCCAATGCACATGAAAAGGTATGTATATGTATGAATAAGGTAGGGTTAAGGTTCGGGTTTGATAATAATAAACTAACACCGTTCGGGCCATTATATACAAGACCATTCTATAATCGCATGCGGAGCTAGGACACTTTAAATCGTAAATCCAGCAAGCTCGGCACTACGAAATATCAAGATGGAATCATTGCATACAAAGCTCCCTAGTATTGTGTTATCGCTAATTATTATCGAGTTGGTTTTACAAGTTACTTTTTATAAAAGTTTATAAAAACTCAGCAAATATCTTTAAGTTTTACCCAACTTTAAAGTAACATATCTCGCTCGTTTCTTATCCAATTTTAATGAATCTTATATAGAAAAGACCGCGTTTGAAATACCTTTCAAATGGTTTAGGCCTTGAAACCAGATTAAAATTCTACTGATATTTATAACAAAAACACTAACAGTAGGTTTTAGGGTTTTCTCAAAGTACATGTTAACTTCAAAGTATCATAACTCCTTGGTCGTTTATCCGTTTTTAGGGTTCTTTTTATGGAAATGTAGGCATTTAATTTATCTTTCAAATTACACTGTTCTTATGTCATAATTCAAAACCATTTTTCCCAGACTTAATAAAGGTCTGCGAGTATGCAGATTGTGGGTCAAGGAATTAGGTCAAACTTTAAAATGGTATATCTTGCTCGATATCTATCCGTTTTTAACGAATCTTATATCGAAACGACCGGGTTTAAAATATATTTTAAATGCCACTCGTCTCGTGGTATAATTTAAAGCAGAAAGTTTTTAATGGTCAAAATAGTCTACTGACCTGTTGTTGTTGTTCCAGAAATTATGATAACTTTAAAATACCGTATCTCATTCGTTATTTATCCGTTTTTAATGAATTTTATATCGAAACGACCGTGTTTGAGTTATATTTAAGATGATATAGGTCTCATAGTCTGGTTTGAAATATATTTTTCCCGAGGTCATGGTGAACAGTCGGATATACAATGGGTTTTTCAAGTTTTTTAACACTTCTTTATATGTAACATGTTTATGAATATGTGCTATATGTAATATGATATATGAACTATAAAACAGGATATAAGAAGTATAAAATATGTAAAAAGGTTAATAATAACATACCTAAGTGTTATGTATGAAGATCTTGATGCAACTTTCAAACTACCAAGGTTTGATTCTAAGTTCTTGTATGAAATATGTGTGAGTGGGATTTTGTGTTGGTGATTCTCCTTGGTTCTTCTCTTGGCCAAAATTTAAAGAGCAAGGAGGGAGGGAGAAGAGTTTTTCACTTGGTGGTGAATGAGCAAGTGAAATGGATGGAAGGGGTCTAGTATTTATAGCCAAAGGAGAGAGTGGAGTCATGAGTGCTAGCACATGGGAGGTATGGTCTATTGAGTTCAATAGTGAAATGGTCAAGTGTGTAAGTGACTAAACCCATGTGACACCACCAACTCATTTAACTAGTCAAGCAAGCAACAAACAACTTGTAGGTGATTATTTAAATTGTCATTTTTGCAAACTCTAGGGTCCTAAGTGAAGTCCTTGTATGCTTAGGGTGTTTTGTGTAAGTTGTGTATTTGATATATATATATATATATATATATATATATATATATATATATATATATATATATATATGAATGCAAAGTTCCATACATGCAAAGTTGATGCATAAATCATGATTTTATGCATGAAATATTGGACTAGAATTATTGTTGTATAAATGTTTATTTTATGTGAATATTTGATCCCGTATACCTAATCCCGGTATCCGTATATGTTTTTGACGTAGTTAACCAGTATCATTTATGTATAGGTTGACCTACCGGTCGTAAATAAATCAAAACATATACAAGTTGAGTAATAGTGTTAAAAGAATTTAGTCGGTGTGAACCTGGATTTTTGCGGGTTGTCACATGATTAGGTCCATGAACACTGCTGGTGCGTTGGTCAGACCAAATGGCATGACAAGAAATTCGTAATGACCGTAACGAGTTCGGAATGCGGTTTTAGGAATGTCAGTCTCACTGACACGAACCTGGTGATAACCCAAACGGAGGTCGATTTTAGAGAAGTAAGTTGCACCCTGCAACTGGTCGAACAGATCATCGATCCTCGGGAGTGGGTATCGGTTCTTGACGGTCATCTTGTTCAGTTCACGATAATCAATGCACATACGGAAGGATCCGTCTTTCTTTTTGAAAAAGAGGATTGGGGCTCCCCAGGGGGACGAACTTGGGCGAATAAGACCATGGTCTAAAAGTTCCTGCAGCTGTTTTGACAGTTCTTGCATTTCGGGTGGTGCTAGACGGTACGGTGTCTTGGCAACCGGTGATGCGCCAGGAACGAGGTCTATTCGGAATTCCACTTGTCGATGCGGCGGTAGACCAGGAAAATCCTCAGGAAAGACCTCTGGATGATCCTTGACTACGGGAATGTCTTGGACTCGGCTTTCTTTGGATTTACGTTCGACGACATGAGCGAGGAATGCGTTGTAGTCCTTCTCGAGGTACTTGCGCATTTTTATGGAAGACACGATGCGAAGTTGTCGTCCAGGTTTGTCTCCCTGAACGACGAGAGTTTCACTTTCCGAAATAGGGATACGAATGAGTTTGTCGAAACAGACGATCTCGGCTCGAAAACGAGATAGCCAGTCCATTCCGACGATAACGTCAAAGCTTGTCAGCTTGATAGGAATTAGATCGATGGGGAAGATTTTGTCAGATAGGCATATAGAACATCCTAAGATTATATCATTGGCTTCGAACACTTTGCCGTTAGCATATTCGATAGTAAAGCTATCCTTAAGAACTTTAGATCCTAGGTTAATGAGGGGTCTAAATTCTAAGGAAACAAAGCTTCTTTCAGCTCCTGAATCGAATAGTACGGAAGCAAAGTGGTCATTGATAGAAAACGTACCCGTAACTGCATTTGGGTCCTGACGTGCCTCCTCGGCTGTAAGTGCAAAAGCACGACCTCTACCTTGTCCACCCTGATTTTGCTGAGCTCGATGCAGTCTAGGGCAGGTGTTTCGGAGGTGTTGGTCGCTCCCGCACTCGAAGCACGTCGGCTTCTGACCCTAGATGATTGTCTTGTCTGGGCAGTACTTGGCGAAGTGGCCCACCTTCTGGCATTTGATGCAAGTGGGGAAGTTACCGGTGTGGTGGTAACGACACTTGTCGCACTTTGGGTGCGGTCCATAGTAAGGCCTGGGTCCAGTAGGTGGTGTCGGTGCAGGTGCAGGTGTAGCGGTTACAGCATTGTTTCGGTCGCTCCTTCTCGGGGTCTGCTCAGGTTTCCTCTTCTCACCCGACTCCTTCTTGGAAGATGCAGGAGCGGTGAGGAGATTGCTGGTGAGACGATGAGCTAAGATGATTGCGCTCTGAAGTATCTGGGGCTCGGATGAGATGACCATGCCGCGGATTTCCGGAACAAGACCAGAGATGTAAAGGTCAATCCGGTTCTCCTCAGGGTTTACCAACCTTGGAACTAGCCGAGCGAGCTCGTGGAACAGGGTGGTGTACTTTTCGATGTCGTTGCCGATCATCTTGTGGTCCCAAAGCTCTGCCTCGAGCTTCTTTATTTCCCCTCTTGGGCAGTACTCCTCGATTAGCAGGTTCTTGAAGGCATTCCAGGAAAGAGCGTAGGCAGTTTCACGCCCTCGGGTTTGAACAACACTGTTCCACCACGATAAAGCTCGGCCATGGAATACGCAGGAGGCGTACTCCACCTTGTTGGCTTCAGCACATCGGCTGATGTGCAGGACTGATTCGATACTCTCGAACCATTGGAGCATTCCTACAGCACCAGTTGTGTCGTGAAACTCCTTTGGCTTACAAGCCATGAAGCTCTTGGAGTTGCACGCCGGAGGGTTTGGGTGTTGGTGCTGATTCTGGTTGTTGTTGTTCTGTTGCTGTTGTTGTTGCTGCTGTTGTTGCTCCTGTTGCTGTTGTTGTTGCTGTTGATGGTTGTTGACATTGGCGTTGATCCCTGCAGTGATCTGACCGATCATGTCGGGCATAGACGCGTTCAATTGGGTAGCAACTTGTTCCGCGATGAGGCTAGCGTTAGAGCATTTAGGAGACATGTTTCTGTAACCGAAAACATCTCGAAAACATAAACGCCATTTCAACACCTTAACCACAACCATGTAAATCTTCCTAACTCGAAACGCAAACACGTCAATGATTCTTAACAAGAAAAATATCATTTTTTGAAAAATATATTTACAGTTAAACCAACGTTTATAAATAAATATAAATTTATCCCTTTCAATATATAAAAGATATCGCAATTAATGTTGCATAATCACTTTTTTAAGATTTACATATTAGAGTAGAACAAAAGGAACATTATAGTATTAAGGTACATGCACATAATGGTTATACATTCATGTATTTTGAATTTGGCAGGTACATTTGATTTGGTTAGCCCCAACCACAATTTAACATCATTGAAAGCAAGTACATGTTCTAATGCAGAAAGTACAAACGAGGTCTTGAAGAAAGCGAAGCCTACGTTGAAATATTATGTCTAGACATAGGTTTTAAACACCATTTACTCTTCCACCAGATTCGATTTCAGAATTCATTCATGTACTCACTAACACCGACTTTCTTTCACTTTATTCACTTGCCCAACAGCAAGATTTGAAAATGGAAGATTCATACATAAGATGAGTTTGATTGATCCTGAGCAATAAGTTTGGGGGCAAAGTTTTCATCTGAAAAAAAGGATTTTGTTTCTACAGTGGGTTTGTTGTATAGATGATTCAGTAATTCAAGAACCTGTAAGTGTTGCAAACTTATTTAATATTTAAATAACAATCTTTTAGAGTTAGTTACATATGGTATGAGCTAAAATTAAGACAATTTTCATTCCGTTTTTGCAAGGTTATACCCGAGGTAACTTCAAAATCTTTTAGAGCTGTGGCCTGAGCCGATGCGATAACTCGCATCGACTGTTCGGACAGTCGGTGTGCGGCGTCGGAGACCTCACAGAGGAGAAGACCCTTCTGCTGGGCCTCCTCTGAAAGTCCCCGAACCTGGCGGTGCAGGTGAAGGAATGCGGCTGGTAGGGGAGGCTGAATGGTAGGCGGCATCCTCTACCTGGCTGCCTCGGCGTCGCGGGCACGCTGCATCTCCTCGCGCTCTAGATATCTCTCCCATGTATAATGGTCCAACATGGAAGGACGCGGAGCCTCAGGGTGCGGGTGACCAAATGGGAGGTGTGAAGGTGCGGGTCGGGATGGACCGGCCTGATGTCCGGCCATCCGATCCGGCAGGCGCCCCGGGAGGATGACCTGCTTTCGCGCGGTCAACCTAGTACGGGGCCCCTGATACTGGGGTGGTGCTGCGACGGGCACCGGTGGAGGAGGTGGAAGCACATACCTCGGGCTGGACCCGATGTTGCTGGAGACTGCCAACGATGTGTCCTCCGTTGGGTCAGTCGTCTGGTGACGCTGACTCTCGGACGTCGTGTGGCCCTCTGAAGGTTCGTGCGACGAAGAAGCGGCCCGTGGAAGGGATCGTGACTGAGATCGGGAAGGCGAACGTGAACGGGATGACTGAGACATGACGTATCTGCGAAAAGGGAGTTACGTAAGTACGGGGGGAAACTAAAATAGGAAAAACGTAAGTAAAATGCATGCACGGGTCAGTTATGTGAGAATCGGGAATCGTCAAGACCGGGAATTTTTTGACTCAAAAACTGTTAACGATAGCAACTTCTTTCCGTTCTTGCATAATTCATTTTGAACTAGGCATGGTTGATCAAGTCATGCGTAGTTGAAAAACATAATCATGCAATTGTGGAAAATAATATACTAAAATTTGAACCCGAAAATGATTTTCCTGAAAAGCCTTGGTTATAGTTTTGGTTTCGAAAACTTTTGAATTTTTTTTTTTTTTTTTGTTATCACTATAACTCGTGCTCTGATACCAATTCTGTCACACCCCGCTAAAGCGGAAACACGAGGTGCGAAGAGCAAAGAATCATTTCACGAGTTATAACAAAGGTTAACGGTTCAAGTCTTTAAATATCAAATTTGAAAATAAGTTCTAATGTTCAAAAGACACAACCAAGATACATAAAGTTTAAGACAACAATACATAATAAAATGTTTGTTAAAAATTCCCAAAATAACAAAGGTCTTCTCCCGAATTACACTTCACATAACCATCTTGACCCGCCCGAGCGATGCACTTCATGACTTACGCTTAGTTTCCTGAAACATGAGATAAAGTGTCAAACTACATAACGTAGTGAGTGAGTTACAGTTTATAAGTTTTAGACAAAAGTTCCGACAAGTTCCGACAAAAGTTCCGACAAGTATATATAAGTATAAACTTTTCTTAAAAGAAAGATAGCGGATAAAGGCCCTTAAAATATATATATATATATATATATATATATATATATATATATATATATATATATATATATATATATATATATATATATATATATATATATATATATATATATATATAGTGGATCAAGACAAATAGCTCAATATTTGTAAAAGTTCAAGTTACAGAGTAAGACAATAAATGTACGTTGTCATTACCTCAGCGGTGAAATAATCCACATGTGTAAGACGATAAGTATGTATATGCGTAAATAATAATAACATATGATTTTTGAATTGTATCAACCACTTGGCATAATATAACGTAAGAGTTCACACTAAACCGATTAACTGGTCTGATCCGCCCCAACCTCGCACTATCGACGAAGTTTGTCTATTCTAGTAATATGTACTTAGGTAGCTAGCCTAAAGTAAGGAGTGACCTCTCCTAAGTATCGATACCCATAATTACCAACGACTATTGCTAATAGTGTGTAATGAACTGAACTGAAAACGGGGCACTTAAGTTATTTTGTCAAAAACTGATAGTAGGCACTTATGGGGTTTATATTCTCATCAAGGGTTTTGTACATATACAATCAAACAATCATAGTTTAATCAAGTGCCGAAAGGGGCAAGCCATAATGTCAAAATGTCAAAGAATGTCGAACGAGGCAATTAAAATAGTTTTACGCATATAAGTCAAAAATGTCAAATAGTTCATAAATTTTCATAGTTCATAAAAGTCATTGTACATAAAAGACATAGTTCATAAAAGTCATTGTACATAAAATACATAGTTCATAAACAATTTATAACTCATGTTCCCCCAAAAAGAGTACTTAAAATACAAAAGTAGAGGGGTGTAACTCACGGGTTGCGAAGATAGCGAAATCGGGAAACAGTCGGAAAAGAGAGCCGGGAATCACGGAAAGCCTAAGAATACCAAGATTGTTTAATCGTTATGATCTCATTATGTTATTATATATAATGTATAATAGATGAGATTTTAGTTAAACTTTAAGTGTCAAGGTCCAATTGTCCAAAAATAGTCCGAAACGATTATCATTATGTTTAGTCCGAAAAGTGTCCAAGGTTAACGTTTTTATCATTATGATACATACATTTTGGTCGCTGAAGTGGTTTGGATTTTCTAACGAAATTTGGGCAGAGCTTCCGCGCCCAAATTTCATGTCCAAAATCCAAAGTCACTTTCCCTCTCACAAAATACATATATCACATAATCTAATTTAAACATGTCCAATAAAGTATAATAAGTCCAATACATGTCACCAATATAGTTATTTTACCAATCTCAGTCCCAAATATTAAATCTCGTAAGGTCAGAATGTTCACGGAAGCTTTAAACATCAAAACGACGATTTTTCGGGAAGACAGCAGTTGCTGTGCGTCGCCCTCGGTCACTGGGACGGCGCACATGCTGCTGTCCCTTCCCGTTTTGTGTTTTTCTTGCAAAAATCGATTTGTTACCCATAGATTTCGACATGCAAACAGTGAATACTTCATAATATAGTATATTTACAGTTTCTAACCCATTTTTAACCATGAAATCGTAGATCTAAATGCTATTTCGGTTAAAAATCGTTTTTGTCCAAAAAGTGTTATAAATCTTTATAAAAACTTGTTATTATGGTTTAGATCTTTCATGCAAGTATTTAGAGCTCCAAAATGGTAGAAAAGATTTGTTCCTCCTTGCTTCCTCTTGATGTTTGGACGATTTTTGATGGTTGAAAAGTGGATTTTTGTGGCTGTAACTTTCTGTATTTGTGATGTTCTTGAGAGTATTTGAGAGAAAAGTTTGTAGGTGTGTGTGTTTTTGTTTTATGTAAATGAAAAAAATGAAAAGGAAATAAAGAAAATGATGGTAGAGGGCTTTGGGGACTGCCAAAATACAGTAATGATGAATAAAAACCGAGATTGATTGGTATTAAGTTTGTAGAAATCGAGACAAGCAACAAAATTCAAAAAATTTTGGACTGGGACATCCAGGACGTCGCACAAGGGGGGTGTGCGTCGTCCTGGCCTATTTTGCAATTATTTTTTTGTGATTTTTCGTTTTTGCTTTTTGTTTCGTTGGACCTTTTCGTTAACTAAATGTTCTTAATTACGATACGTTATGAACTTAGGAAAGTTCCTTAGGTGTTTTCTTGGTATTAGAACTTATATAATTTGATTCCGAGGGTGATTCCGACACTGACGCGTTTCCGGTAAAAGTACGGTTAAAGACAATGACAGACATTTAAAGAGACATAGTGTGTAAAATGCACCTGATATTTTGACGGTTGTCATAAAGACCACTAATATCATAATCAGATTGGTTATCAAAAAGGGGTCATATCAATATAAAGTTACTTCTTAACCATTTAAGTGCTCAATGCATAATTGTTGTTAGTGTACAAGGATTCCATTCTTCACATGGTAAATATATAAATCAAGATAAAACTTATGTCTTTTAAAGATATTTCCTTTCACATTACTTATATGACTATTCAATCGCCTTTAGAATCTCATCAAGAATTCGAGATGTAGTCATACCTCATAATTATAACATATATAGATAAGGAACTCTTTGTAAACTGTGTGCACAAACATAATTATTTATAGATATATCAATATAAATTATCATGGCGATTGTATCACATATATCATCATTACTTCAGTCGATATAAAGACTTTATCACTTAATCAAACAGTGTTCTCGAGAACTTTTCTTATATGCTTCATGCATTTATATCGTGGGACATGCTTCACGCATTTTATATTCTTCAAGAATTTTCAATACCAAGTGAGCTCTTACAATATTAATTAGACGCGAATCAAGTATCTTTTATATTGTCAGACTTATCAATACAAATAGTTGCATCCACCACTTAATAATAATCAAACACGAGTCTTTGCACAAATCATTACATATACACCATGCCTTATATTAGATAATCTCAATTGAATCAAAGACCGCTTTATAATACATATTCAATTGTATTGACTCCAGGTCCCAATATATCTCTTACTCCAAGAGACTTCTATTGTATTTAATACTTGCGCCTTTCCCTTTTGGACAATCATTTATGTCTCTGCACTTCTAGGCAGGTATGCTTTCACGATCATCGTTAATATTCAAAATATCAAGCGCTATACTATATATTATTTATAAAATCATCTTCGACGTCGATTCCATTTTATTTTCGATTCCAAATTTTCCTAAACATGATATAACCTATCGAGATCTCTTTATATTTTGGTACCTAGGGTTCTTCTGGAACCATCATGTCTAGTTACTCTTCAGGAGTATCTTTCGGGGTCTTTATTACCTCGATTTAACCATCTTAACTCATTGCTCCTTTATTTATTTCGAGGATTTTTATTTGGAATCAATTACTCTACCACGCTTCAGGCGTGCCGTAGATTTATTACCAATCACATGATGTCCTTCAATGACACATTTTAGTCTGAGCATTAGCAGCTAATATATGTGACATGGTCACTCTCTTTTGTGAGTAAACCTATTTGGCGATTACTAAATAAGGAAAATGAATTATCCCATGAATTTCTGGTTCATATTGTGTAGTGTGAGGATCGGTAATTCATTGCAATCTTTCTCAATGTTAGCTGCTCATTCTCTCCCCTAATGTTGAGATAACTAATTTATTGCAATCATTAATCATGCCATAAACAAATCTCCCCTTGATGGCATATTAAATTGCAATTATATGTGGATGCATACCAAACATATATTCCCAACATTTTATAAGTCCCATAATTATGCATTGTGGTGGAACAAATTTAAACATATAAGCATAATCAATTTTTTTTTTTTTTTTTTTTTTTATATGGGATATACTTATGACCAAAAATCAATCATAATAGGGGGTAATCATTACAAATATTGGCTTGATGCGAACTAGTGTTTTTTCATGTAAATACATGGCCCCAAACAGAATCTTTGTGTTTTACTCTCATGATTATTGGCTTTGCAATCAACTGAAGACGCTTGATAAACGTTTCAACAAAAACAATTTGCGTAAGACATACCAATGTCAACACTTATTCCAATAACCATTTATAAAAAAAATAAAAATTCTGAAGTATATTCACCACTATTGCCAAAAAGAATATGATAATCTAGAATAATGTGCTCGCTATCCCATTAGCTGAGTCACTAATCATGCAAACTTCAGCTTGCGACTTGATGAGCTATTAATATCTCAAGCTTCAGGTTGTGACCTTTATGACCATTAGACGATGCATCGATTTAAAACTCTAAATGGTCCATAAAATGAGTATATAAGCCTATAAATACCTCTTTGTATCATTTCCAGAATATTATATACTTAATCCCTCATTTATTTGACAAATAATCATCCTCTTTTGAGAGCAAACACATATATATTAAATCATAATTTTGAATATATTTTGAAGAATCTTCAAGTTCTTTAACACATTTCGCATTATCAAGATCCATATTATGACTAAATTACCATGATCCATAAACTTCTGGTTTATGATCATATATAACCACGGTCCATAAACTTCAGGTTTATGACCAAATAAACACCGTCCATAAACTTCTTGTTTTATGACTATATCACATTCATATGGCAATATAAGCATCGTCTATCACTACATATAATTGTCACGTTCACTTCAGGGAATAGCCCAAAATCAATTCGACGGGTTAATAGCTTTCATTACAAGCACATCATTTTTCTTAGCCACAAACAAGCAATATTCAAAACTAACATAAATAGTTCTTTCCCAATGTTTAATTATCTATTACACATAAATAAACTAATAAGTAAGTTATTTATATTCATCAAAACATTGCTTTTAAACAAGACATAATATATCTAACAGTGTAAACGTCCCAAAATCATATTATGCAAGATCATGACATTGCCAAAGAGTGTCATAAGGGTTCGATATTACGAGACATGATATATAGTTTGACATTATATGAGTATCAAAATAGTGATTAAATACATAGTATTATCTCACTGATAACCAAACTCATAAGTGAATATAGTACGCATATTGAGAATCATAACAAAACTTTATAAACATATCATATGCATAGATTAAAAAGAAAAATTATATTTGTTGGTCCATTAAATTTATTTGGAACCAAACCAGACTAAAAGTAACTGAGATTACTACTTTATTTCTTTCACATAATATACTATAATATTACTAGTATAGTACCCGCACGGTGCAGCGGGGATAATAAACTATATTTGATATAATTATATTACGAATATTTAACTACGGAAATTAAATACGCAAAAAGATAAAAACATAAAATGTATTTAAACTCCAATCATAATGTAAAACGTGAAGATACGTATAGATACGAACTTTTAAAAGATAGAAAATATAGTTTGTTGCAATTCTTGTTGTCCTTGTACTTGTTAAAACATTTGCCCATCAATAGTCGTTTTTTCTATTTTTTGATTGGTTCAAACTCACTTTACACTTTTTTTTTCTTGAATTGAGTTCTTTAATAGTTTTATATCTCGTTATCGGTTCTTCTTGGTAAGCTTCTTGCAATTGTTGACCATCTAAAACATAACATCGTAATGACAAATAAACCTACCTATAAGTAAGAGCTTTTAAAAGATAAAGATAGTATAAAATGGTCTCATATTTTTTTAAAGAAAATGAGTAAATACATATTTGAGCATGTATATCCATAATGATGGTTTCTTCTTGAGAGGATACCCAACCTTTCTTAAGGTCTCATCTCAGATAGTTCAGTTATTCTTTTCAGCCCTACACTTAAACATAAACAAATAAACATTTTTAGCATATGAAACCTCATCAAGTACAATTAGGACCAACCTGTGTGACATAAGTGTGTATGTGTTGACCACACTTCCCATTCTCCATCAAACAAATTACAAAACAAACTTATGAATCATTTTTAAGATGAACCTCTTTCGACTTCCTATTCTCCATCAATTTTTGCATGGTTTGTAATCGAACTTTTTTTATGAATTTGACCCATTTGTTAACAAATATAGTTTTGGTTTCCAATCATAAATTCTTTAATCAATATAAACAAAATTGGTTATTGTTATTATGGTAAATAAACACTTCTAAATCTACATGTTTAAAGTATCTTTCCGTTCATTTACTCTACAAGGCTAAAACTTTTTTAACCAACATTATTTAATTATAAGTTATTTTGAATAATGATATGTGGTGAGAGATATAAAAACGGTAGTTAAGTAATTTCAATTACTAAGGTTTTAGAGAATTAAGACTATGTGGGAAATATTTTATAATATAGTAGAAATAGATTATATTATAGTGTAGATTTAGTATACGTATTTTAGTAGAAAAAAATACATAATATTTTAATTATTTTAAGTTTATGGGGTTATAAAATAAATTTATAATTTTGAAAGTTTTTAAATTAAATAGAAAGTATTTTAATTTTTTTTTAATTACATAGGAATTATAAGTTACTTTGTTAGATGTTAAATGTTTTTAAATTAATTAGGAAAGAGAGTGTTCTTTGAATTAAATAATAATAAATATAGATTAAGGGTATAAGGGTAATTTTAATTACTTAAAATTAAGACATTAAGATGGTGGAGGAAACTCTTAATAATGTAGTAAAGATTAACATAACTTATTTTTTCCAAACAAATCTAAACATATAAATAAATATATATCATTTAATATATCAAAATTAAACACCAACACCACCAAGAAAATCTATGATCGACCATATTTTCATAAACAACTTTTAATCCAAAAGACATGACATACATATTTAACGTAGTTTATATTATCCAATCTCAATTAAACGTGAACTATCTAAAAGAATCATATAAGACATGTGTAAAGCAAATCACGTCATCGATATTAATATTTAGCTTTTAACACAATCTTGAAGAGATTTGTTGTCTTGGTAAAATAAACAAGAAAATATTTAGCTTTCATTATACTAATACCTATCAAGTATAACCTATCGAGAGCGGGAAAAAAAAATTATTCGATTTGCAAAGAGATGATAACTTTTGTTTTACATTTTCTACTTTAAATTGTTTAATTTAGTAGCTCTTATGTTAAACTTGAAGCAAGTTGCTTGTGTAAACGTAGAGGTAAGCCTATTCTCATGTTTCTAACCTTTATCCACTTTTGTTAGTAATTCCTATTATTGTAACCATCTACTTTCTATTGAAGTAAAACTTTATGTGTTGACATATGAGGAACATTTGACAATTTATTGCTTATATATAGGATCATCGTAGATAAACCATTGCTCGATGATTTCTTCATAAGTATTACGGCTACTTCTGTATATTTTGTTGGCTTGAGATTTCAATTTTTGTTTCGCAAACCAACCTGAACCTATTACTTAGAACTGTCATACCACCAAACACTTTATGTGAATTTTGATTGGCTTTTCGTAAAAAAAGAAAGTTAGAAACAACAAACACAAACATTATACAGTATCATATTTTTCTTTCAAAGTTGGTAGATACAAGTCTCACGATCTTCTATCAAGTTTCCTGTCACTGGATCTTCTTTCCTCTGCCTCTTTTCGTCGTTGTTGCCTGTTATTCATCCATCCAAATATAAAACATGAGAATTAAAATATTAAAAAATAGATATAAATTAACATTCCAGCATAAACGACAAACCATTTCACTCAAAAGTATACACGATTTATAAATATTTTTAAACATACATTCAAGGAGCCTATATCTTAAGAAGTGCAGCCTTATAATGCAAATCTGAACCATTTAAACATGGCATCGGGAGCTAGGTTAAGCAAAACCCTTAATTATATAGTTGATAAAACTCATATTCTTGTATAAGACGAAGACTATATGTTATGACTGAAATATTAATTAGACAACATTCATAGACTATTTAACACACAATTAGTAGAACAACAATATATTAAATCGTAACTCTATAATCACAGTTCATAAACTTCAAATATTACTTGTGCTCCAAAATCAAAGGTATATATAAACAAGATGATACTCCCTCCGATAACATTAACAAGATTTCATTAAAGATGGCATCTGAAACCATATTAAATGAAAATATATGGGTTTTCACCTTAATGTTTTGTAATTTATACATCAAAAATAGAGGTGGCAAAAAGATGTGTTGGATACGGGTCACACTGACTTAACCCATCAAGAATTCTTGTCCAATTTGTTTTTCTATATCATTAATTATTTGAATATGATACTAAAAAATATATGTTCAGGAGCTTCTAAGCATTTTAACACACCTTAGTCAACTACTCAACTTTCGACCCCTTTGACTCGTTTCACTTGCAGCTATTTTTTTTTACTTTATCCATTTGACCTATTGGGTCGCATTAAAGATTTAGCTAAAAGGAAATGAGCAACAGATTAAAAGTTACTCGAAGTCTATTTTTAAGCATACACATCCTAAATCATTTTATTCAAAGATTAAGATATTATTGTACTAACATTCTTTTTGTATATCCTAAATAACACATTACTCAATTGTTAAAGAGAATTACAACTAGTCGTAAAATTGTGCGCGAGTCAACCCACCGTTTATCTACCTAGATATCATGCCACATCTAACAAAGATGAAAAACAGAAGGATCCTGATTCCTATCAGATTCGCTGAAACATCTGTATAAATCTAGTTTGGGAGGTTGTGCATAAGAAGGAAACATCAACCAAAGTGAATAATAGTAAACAAGACTCACGCAAAGGCGGTGTAGCCAGAGCCGGCATTAGCAGCAGATACAGGGTCCTGTCCACCGGTGGTCAGAGGATGTCTTGTGTCCCCATCTACCTGTAAAAAAACATGAATAATATGTATATAATATGTATACAGATTAGGTTAGTTGATCATCTACTATAAACTGAAATTAGCACAACAAATCATACCTTATCCCACTTGGATTTCTTATTTGGCCTACCCTCCCGAGTCCCAATATCAACACCAGCTGAAACCGGTGGCACAACTGCAGATATATCAGACACCAAAAGCACATTATAAATATGAAGGAAACAGACAAAAAACTAGTAACAGAAGAAAAAAAAAAGTTTAAGAGCCCAATCAAATCATTTCATACAACACTATACTTACCTGGAATTGGCATTTTTGGAGTTGGAATAACTATTGCAGGTTGTGTTCCACCAGAAAGAAAATCTATCTTTTGGCTTTTCTTTTTCTCTTGCTCTTTTCTCTCCAATTCCCTCTTTAGATCAGCCTCTGTTGAAATAAACACTAGTTATACGATAACAACATCAACTAGTTACAATATAAAAAGGTACAGATAAACAGATGTGTATTAGTCTCGAGGATACATCTACATCTACATCTACTCTACTAAGTACTAACAGGTAGAAAACTCTGATAAATATGCTTGCTAAAACAAGTCATATAATAGAAGTCATATAACGGAAGTTAAAATACACTATGAGGCACGTAAACAAGCGTATGAAATAAGAAAAGAATAAGACTGCGGGTCAAGCAGTAACAAGTAACAGATTGTGGAAATGTGTTTAATCTCATAACGTTTTGAAACTCTACATCAAAAAATTTAGCTAAAGGTCAAAGTCAAACGGGTTGAAATTCGACCAAAGTATACTTTAAAAGAATCTACTAGTATACTTTATTAGAAAAAAGAAAGTAGTTGTTGGTTTATCCAATCAACCCATAGTAAAAATGGACATGTTTCAACCCACCCAGCCTGCCCATTTTACCATCACAGTATAATATTCTGGAGAAAAACAACCGCCAAATAGATTAATAAAATAAAAAAGAAGACAAATCTACCTATCTCATCATAATAGTCACTTTTGTCATAACCATGGGGGTCAAAAACATTTTTACTGAAGCAAGATCCTATCTGATCAATGTCCTGATAAGTAACAGCATGTAGCAAGAAGTCGGGGTTGCGATATTCTTTCCTATTGCGCACTTCCGAATTAAAGCTTCTGCCTGTTTTTTTCTTCAATGACAAAAACTTAATAATCTTTTCCTGCACAATAACAAAATTAAAAAACCAGTCTATAAGAGATGAAAAAATAACCCAGAAATGTTATAGATAAAAAGACTAGGTATATTGCATGACGTAATGGCCTGAATGAAGAACTGATTCAACCTAACTAACTACCGAAGCAAATTAGTCAAAGCCACAAGAAACATAAGATTAATAAAATAGCAAAACATACGACAATATTGAAAAGTAAATCCTAAAGAGAAGATAATTATGATTTAATGAGCTGCATCGGGCCATGATACAAAAACCAGAGATGTACAAATGCAAATACACTATTGAAGAAACTTAACTTACTTGCAGTTCATCAGAGCATTTTGTGTTCGGTGGTGGGGGAAGAAAGAGATCAATTTCCTTTTCGACATCATTAACAGCTTCTTCTTCTTCTTCGGGTGTTTGAGTAATATTATTACTATACTTGATTGCATCAGATTGAGATTGATTAAGTATTTCAGATGATTGATAAGGAGTAGAATTATCAATGGAAAGAGGTGTTGTTGTTGTCGAATCTAAAGGAGCCATATTCTCTTCTTCGATCTGCTCCTCCTCCTCCTCCTCCTCCGCCATAGTATCATCATCTTCTTCTTCTTCTTCGTCATAATACATAGATAGAAGGGCAATCCCTTCCGATTCCTTCTTCTTACTAGACATTTTTATTCAATTCACTCTAAATCCAAACCCCTAACCTTCCTTCCTTTCTTTCAGATATCTATCGTAAACCGACCTAGGGTTACTTTTATTTACCTGTTTGTTTTTGTAAACATTAATAAAAAAAAAGTTGCAACCTAGTTCTGATAATATTTAAACAGCATCTTTGCGTTAAACAAAAATCAAACACCAATAACAATTTGAAACTAATACACCAAAATAAAATCATGGCAGCAACAATACAAAACACTTATGGCATCGATTATAACAAAAACAGTGGCAAATTTCATGGCTAAATAAAAAGAGAAAAACCTGCTGTTTGTTGAGATCCGAGGTTGGCCACCGATTTTAGTTGTGTTCAAGGGAGGGTTTTCGCTACCTGCAGATGAGAATAAACCAAAAGGTATTAAAATGGTTTTTTGATATGGCTAATGTGTTATATGTTTTTAAAGACTATATAACATTAACAATGTGAGTCTAAAATTAAAGGAGAAGAAAGTAATGTAAAAAAAAGGAAAGTATTTATTTTACTTTACGATCAAACCAAATATGGTCGGATTTTTTTATTGAATAAAATGTATAAACTTTACTTTCAAATCCTTTCCTTTTCTTTACTTTCCTTCCTAAAAAAAAACTTAAGAACACGATAATTTATTTATTTCTTATCCTTTACATTCCTTTAACCTAAAAATAAAACTTGAGAACACATTAGGGTAAAGGAATGTAAAGGAATGGAAATAAATAAATTGTGGTGTTTTCAATTTGTAAAACTAGTGAGTTGCCCGCGCGATATAACGGGCTAATATTAGTTCGTTTCAAAATACGGATGAATCTAAAATAATCTTTTTATCATGTTTCGTCACGTTAAAAGTTAAGGAATAATATTTATGTATGCCGTCTAACTATTCACAAATTTTCATTTAGGTTACCCAAATATTAATTTTGGTCCATTTATGTAGATTACATGAAAATACTTGACAAAGAAAATTGTAGATTGACAAAATATATCCTTCGATTAAGGTTTTGTCGTATCTAAAGTTGTAAAATAAAAAATATGACCTTTGATGTACTTAATATCTTTAATCTTTAATATATAATAAAAGAGGGGCCTTAAATGTCACATGGCGAATTAAGGTCCCTTGGATGAGTTAACTTCTTTGATGACAGCCGATAGATCAGATTGATGATGTTATCAAAGATTATTTTCATTGCACCCTCTTACAATACATAATTAAATTCTCTTCTTTTATTCTATCTTTACTAAAATTAAAAACATAACTATAATTTACTTATAGAATCGTTCAATTTGGACTATGATTTAACTTATTATTATTCTAAATTCTCATAATACAAAATATCAAAACATGTGTATAAACGTAAAAATGTATATGTTATTATAACTATAAACGACATGTGTATAAACGTAAAACTATATATATTATTATACATATAACATTATTTTTTCATAATAAATTAAAATCTATATAAATATAAAATTACGATTCAATTTTTATTTTTTTTCCGCGTTATCGTTGATGTACTTAATATTATCAACTAAAGATAGAAAACTAAAATATATTTAAGTCTGTTTAATCTCAGTCTTTGTGATTTTGAAAGTTTTTAACAAAAATAAGCGGAATTGATATAATAAAACCAAGTCGACAAAAATCAACAATTTAGGAAGTAGGTTAGTTGTTGTGCTAAACAAATAAGGGAAAAAGTGATTAGATGTTTTTACCTCTTAGTGAAAAAAATACATTTGGAAAATAATGTTTACATCCTTTTTCACAAAAACTATGAAGCTCTAAATAATCATATAGAAATTATTGTGAAGATAGAATAGAAAATATGAATCATTCATCTCTTAAGAAAAATATCATACTGCTATTAATATATAACAAGAATAGTTTTATAGTACATACAAATTTTGACAAATTTATTTGACTATATGTTGCATGTGTCATATCCAGAGAACCAAGAAGTGAGTTCTTCGTGTTGTTGGTTAAATATGTTGTTTTACCCTTCCCTATCGTATATTGGTGTATCATAAATGGGAGTTGATGCCTCAATCTTTTGCTTTTTCCTGATTTTTTCAATCTGTTTGAAAGCATTTTCCGCTTCAGCTTGTTTAGCCTCGATGGCTCTTGCCTGTATATATTTTTTAGTATGTATTAGTACAACTCATTTTGAACCAACCCACTTTGACCCGTTACCCTCCCTGCCCATTAGTGTAATAACTTCAAATACACAAAAAAAAGAGAAACTCACATGTGCAGCAGCAACAACTTCTTCTGCATCTTTAAGTCGAACAACTAACTAGCTACGGCTAGAACAGCTTCAGCGGTATCTCTTAACTGTTCCCGAAGACCTTTATTTTCGTCTCCAAATCTTCTTCTCTCTTTACTTTTACAGTCGAAATCTCAGCAGTAAGGGCGTTTATGTTAGACAATAGAGTCCAAAACAAATGTAAGCCCAAGTCCGTATGTGGACTTGGGCCCGTTAGGTTACTATTTTCCCATAAATAGACGTCTATTGTAATCATTTCAAGTTGATGAAATATAACAATTCTTCCACAAAACCCAACTATTATTTTCTACATGGTATCAGAGCAGGTTACGTTCAAACGTACCTGTTCGAACTAGTCAATTCGACTAGGAAACCTACATACACGAACTAGTCTATTAGACTAGCAAATCAACACAAGCGGATTTGGCTATTCGACTGGTGAACTAACCTGTTCGAACTTGTATGCTCGACTGGAAAATCATCATCTTCGAACTTGTATGCTCGACTGGAAAAGCATCATCTTCGACTAGAAAAAAGACACATCATCCGAATAGGAACTTTCGACTGGCCAATCCTCATCCGAATACGATCACTTAGTCGAACAGCCACTATTCGACTAACAATTACACCCACACGAACTCATTTCTTCGACTAGGACCATTCGACCTAAAGTTGCTCCTTACACGATGACAGGATTCGACCAGACAGGCTTTCGATTAAACAAACATCCGAACGAACCAACCGTTAGAACAACATCTAATCATTCGATTAGGTATTCTATTCGACCAGTAAGCTGTCCACATACGAACAAACAGTGTGTGTGTGTTTTGTTCCTTCGCTTATCGAAATTTCCTGTACCTTTCGTCATTGTTTGCCGCTGCGGAGATGCTGCCTTTTTTTTGTGTGACACACACGAATCAATTATTAGGTTAAAGCCCAACTTTGGTGTTTAAAGCCCAAATACAATTTAAAGCTCAATTTTTGTGTTTAAACATTATTTAAAGAAACCAGGCCCAAATCACAATTTAAACAATTTAAACAATTTAAACCACTATGGCTGATAACGAAAACAATAACTTCGCCGTACAACAAATAAATTTGCTTCGTAATGGAGCTCAGAACCAATTTCAAAACCCAAAACCTCCTTTCAAGAATCATCGGTCAGACAAGCCGTTTTTTCGAACTCAATCAAAGGTGGATAAGAGGAAGCTCAAGTGTGAAGAGTGTGGTATGTCGAAACACACCAAAGAACAATGCTTTAGGATCGTTGGATATCCAGAATGGTGGAGTGATAACCACAAAACCTCCAAGACTGGAAAAGCTGCCGCCGTCATAGGCAGCAGAGAGATTAACGGCGGAGGAAAGAAGTTAATGTTAAACGTGCATGATTTCGAAGAGGAGTACGTTTCTTCCCGATCTGGAGAAGTTAATGTTGCCACCAAAAACGCCAAGTGTAATTCATGGATTTTTGATTGTGGTGCCACTGATACAATGACGTTTGATATAACCGATCTAACGTCAAACTCGAAAGTTGACAAAACACGAATTCACACAGCTAACGGGGAAACTCTCCCAGTTAAAGGAGGGGGAACCATTGAAATATCGAAAGAATTACGACTCTCGAGATGCCTTTATGTGCCATCATTATCACACAAGCTATTATCCGTTAGTCATGTTACGAAAGAATTAAACTGTGTGGTATTAATGCACCCCACTTTTTGCATTTAGCAGGATATCAGGACGGGAAGGATCATTGGGCGTGGTACTGAGAGACAAGGATTATATTACGTAGATGAACGCACTCAACAAGGCTCAGTTATGCTGACTCATGGTTCAAACGATAGGAAAGAATGGTTATGGCACCGACGATTGGGACATCCGTCCACTGGTTATTTACGTCAGTTATTTCCGCATTTATTTCCTAAAAATAAAGATTTCATTGTGACACTTGTATTTTGGCAAAAAGTCATAGACATACGTTTAAACCAAATGATACTAGAGTTGATTCACCTTTTTTGTTAATTCATTATGATGTTTGGGGTCCCGCTAAAATTGAAGGAGGACAAAATTTCCGCTATTTTCTGACATTTATAGATGATTGTACTCGAATGACTTGGACTTATCTTTTAAAAAATAAGTCTGAAGTTTTTACGAAGTTCACATTCTTTTGTAACATGGTCAAAACCCAATTCAAAAGTGAAATCCAAATTCTCAGGTCAGATAATGGGGGGGAATTTTGTAACACCTCCATGAAAACCTTCTGTCAAACACGGGGAATTATCCATCAAACTTCGTGTGCTCACACGCCTGAACAAAATGGGGTTTCAGAACGAAAAAATCGTTTTTTATTGGAAATCACACGGGCTATTATGATTGAATCCCAAGTCCCAAAGTCTTTTTGGCCAGAAGCCCTTGTCACTGCAACGTATCTTGTTAATCGACTTCCAACCCGAGCCCTAGCACTCAAAACTCCTCTCCAAACGTTTTCACATTTCCATAAATTTCCATCAACTCGAACCTCGAGTGTTTGGATGTTCTGTTTTTGTTCATATACCAAAAATAGAGCGTTCAAAACTTGATCCATGTGCAGAGAAATGTGTGTTTTTGGGGTATGGTGTCAATCAACACGGGTATCGGTGCTACAGCCCCAGTAGACGTCACATGTTCACCACAATGAACTGTGACTTTCTCGAAACGGAGTTCTTTTATCATACCCATCTTCATGGTCAGGGGGAAAATGACAATGACGCAATAAGATGGATAAGTTGGGCACCACCTGTGCATGACTCTCCTACTAATACTCCTAATTCAACTGATAATCCTGAAGATTCTGATACTGATACTCCTACTCCAACTGATAATCCGGAAGATTCTGAAGATAGTACCAATGCCACCAATAATGATCCTCCTCAACTGATATCCGAGGTAAGTGGTTCTGAATCTCCAGATATTCCAAATAATTCTGATATGTGTGATGATGAACAACAGGTTGAGATGGAAAATCCAAGTGTGACCGAACCCACTCGGTATGAGCTTCCTCATAGATCAACTAGGGGGATTCCACCCAACAGATACTCACCTGAAAGAAGTTCAAGAGGATCAAGATATCCAGTTGCAAATATTGCAAGAAGGAACTTAGTCCCGGAAGCCAGGTCCTTTGCAAACGCGATCTGTTCTGAAAGAATACCAACAAGTGTTGAAGAAGCGCTTAAGTATAAAGAATGGAGGGAAGCAATTGGTACTGAACTTGAAGCCCTGAAAAGAAGTGAAACATGGGAAGAATGTGAATTACCTCCAGGAAAGAAACCTGTTAAATGTCGGTGGGTGTTCACTATCAAGTATAAACCCGATGGATCAATCGAAAGGTATAAAGCCCGATTAGTCGCAAAGGGGTATACTCAGACTTATGGAATTGACTACTGTGAGACATTCTCACCAGTAGCCAAAATTGATACTATTAGAGTTCTCTTCTCAGTTGCGGCAAACAAGGATTGGCCATTACACCAGTTCGATGTCAAGAATGCATTCTTACACGGAGAATTAAAGGAAGAAACTTACATGGAAACTCCACCTGGAATTCATGATAGCTCCGAGTCCAGTAAAGTTTGCCGACTAAAGAAATCTCTGTATGGTTTAAAGTAATCTCCCCGAGCTTGGTTTGGTCGGTTTACCACAGTAATGAAGAAATATGGCTACAATCAAAGCAATTCTGATCACACTCTATTCTTGAAACGAAGAGGTAAACTCATAACCTGTTTAATAATCTATGTTGATGACATGATTATTACAGGAGATGATTCGGAAGAAATGAAAAACTTGAAAGCCAATCTCTTCAAAGAATTCGAAATGAAAGATCTGGGAAGACTAAAGTATTTTCTTGGAATCGAAGTTCTAAGATCAAAGTTAGGGATTTTCATCTGTCAACAGAAGTATGTCCTTGATTTACTAGCAGAGACGGGAATGTTAGATTGCAAACCTGCGGATACTCCCATGATTGCTAACCAGAAATTGTTCATGGAAGATGAGGCAGAATTGGCAGATAAAGAAAGGTATCAACGAACGGTGGGAAAGCTTATTTACTTAGCTCATACTCGGCCAGATATCGCATACGCGGTAGGTGTTATAAGTCAATTCATGCACCAACCTCAAGTCCAACACATGGAAGCAGCTGTACGGATTATCAGGTATCTCAAGGGAACTCCTGGACACGGTGTTCTATTCAGAGCAAATGGGCACCTGAAGATTGATGCTTATACCGATGCTGACTGGGCAGGCGACAAAGGTAATAGGAGGTCTACATCAGGGTATTTTACTCTAGTGGGAGGAAATCTTGTTACATGGAGAAGTAAAAAGCAAAAGGTTGTCGCCCTCTCAAGTGCTGAAGCTGAATTCCGAGGAATAGCACGGGGATTAGCTGAAGTCCTGTGGCTGCGAAAACTACTGTCAGAAATTGGATATCCCTTAGAAGAAGCTAGTAAGATTATGTGTGACAACAAAGCTGCAATCCAGATTTCAGGAAACCCAGTCCAACATGATCGAACAAACCATGATGAAGTTGATAGACACTTCATCAAAGAAAAACTTGAAGATGAGATTATCGAGCTTCCGTTTGTTTCATCTAAAGATCAGCTTGCAGACATTCTCTCAAAGGCGGTTACTGGAAAGATCTTCGCTCACTGTCTTGACAAGTTGAGTATTGGAAATCTCACTACTCAGCTTGAGGGGGAATGTTAGACAATAGAGTCCAAAACAAATGTAAGCCCAAGTCCGTATGTGGACTTGGGCGCGTTAGGTTATTATTTTCGTATAAATAGACGTCTATTGTAATCATTTCAAGTTGATGAAATATAACAATTCTTCCACAAAACCCAACTATTATTTTCTACAGTTTATAAACCAAAATCCTGCCTCTTTTACTCCAGCTCGTGCAACTGCTTTTTTCACATCTTCAATTCCATCTTGAATTCTTCGTTTATTTATAAGCATATTTATATGTTTTTCTTCCAAATCAGCATATTGTTCAAGCATACGTGCATGGCCCTCCATAGCCATTTGCATGGCTTCCTTTAATTCTTCTGAACATTCTCTTTCAGAATCAAAAGTTCTTGCTTTTTTTTTTTTGTTAAGTAACCGATTGGATTCTAGTTCAGATTTCATTTCTTTTACGAGAGAAATCCATTTGCTTTTTGTTTTGATAAAACGGATTCTTTCTGATTCAAATCTCTTATCAACATTCTCCTCCACAGTTGACTCGCCATTGGTTATTTGCAAAAAAAGAGTTTCTTTTTTAGTCAATTGTGGTGAATAATCTATGTACGATTGAAGATGACTTCTTAAAAACTCTATTTCTTCCATCTATACGCTCTTCTCACCCACATTAAAGAAAGTCTTGTATCGTTCCACTTCATCCTGTAAACTTTTTAACTCGAGTTCTTTCTTTTGAATTTCTGGATGATTCCCCGTATTTCTCTTTTAGAATCTGATTACATTTGGGAAAAGAAGCATAAAAGATGTCAATTTTATTAAGATTAAACATTTCAAACAGTATATAAACATAAATTGACGTTTGATACCCTTTCTCAAATAGTATATAAACATGATTTTAATCATATTTCACATAACTATTTTAAAAGAAAAAATTGAACAAAAAATTTTCGAGTCAACCGAACTCCTTTAACTCGTACCCAAAAGTCATCCATTTTACCTGTTAACAAACTTGGTTGACCCGCCCATTTTGCCACATTTATACAAAACAAACAAAGATGCCATGAACAAAGAAAAACGTGGCATGCCAAGTTGGATCAACATCAGCAACGCACTATGACCATATATTTGAAAACAAGCATCCTAGTTGCATTACCTTTTTAAATATTATTAGGTTGTTCTATTAATATTCAATCGTTTTATACCAAATGATATGTATGAAGATTCATAAAATAGAAGTCAATATTTAAAACCTAACTTTAAAAGCAAAAGTGATAAAAGAAAAAATTAACAACAATTGAGACATAATTACCTTAAGTATTCAAACAATTGCTTCTCTTTTGATTTCGAAAGAGCCTCACGTCCTATTGATGTGCAAAATCTATTCTTCCCAAATGCTTTCGCTAGACCACAACACAGGGAAGTGTATCATTGTCGGTTGTAGTATAGTTTTGGCAAGTTCGGGTTCGAACACAGAGACTAATGTAAATTAAGAGTTTAAGTTAAACAAGTAACAAGTAACAAAATGGGGGTTTATACTATAACTACAAAGTAACGTTTTAAAAGTATTTTATAAATCAAGATTAAAAAGACGTTTGCTTGAACCGTTCACGAATGTATGATCTCTTCTAAGTTATGAAATGTTGATTTACTTCTTATGTAAAAACCAAGTTCCTTTCGAATACCGGATTTCTATACTTACCCAAACGTGCAACCATTCCTTTCGAATATGGTTAACACCCCAAATAATAATGCATAAAGAATCAAGCCGATGTGTGAGAATTAATCTTTAAACTTCCTTTCGAATAGTTTACTAGTTTTCTAAACCGATTTCTCTTATTTATAAACTAGCATTCGTGATTAAGCTTAGTTATTTCGATTACTATTATCGATTCCTTTCGAATACCGATAAACTATATCAACTAAAGACTGGTTGAATATTTCGTTCAATATTTTAGTAGTCTCGAGCTCTTTTCAACTACTAGAGGTTAATACCAAATAGAGAATATAAGTTATCTAATAATATGATTTAAGCTTAAACCAAAATGGATTTCCAATTAACCAAACACATCTATCAAACATTTCACACCCAAAATCAATCAAAACATACGATCACATATCCAAGCAAACGATTAAGAAATTAGCTACGCATAATTGAAATTAAACATGAATTATAAGAAAAGTTGAACATGATACCAAGTGTTTGATTTGCGTGAAATTGCAAGATCGTAAACCGACTACGAACATCAAATGCTACTAAATTCCTTAACTAAACAAAAACCATTGGGCCGACCCCTATGCCTATGCTTTCGGGGGATACCTAAATATCACAAAATTTATTTCCTTTGAGAATTTTTGGTTAGTCTTCGCATTTTGCTTGCCTTTCACTTTTGTTCATTTCAAATACTAAATATTTGTAATTTATATTTTCTTTGAAGTGGACGTTTTGTAACGGGATTTGATTCTTCGTTATAGTGAGGATGAGTGTAATTTGTTGACGGGAAAGACCTATGGCCTTTTTTCTTTGCCTCTAACTCTTTTCGGGATAAAGTGATATCTAAGTTTCCCCAACTACCCCCGAGAGGGTGCAAGTACTAATAGGAATGGTTATCTGGATTTTAGATTTTTCAGGGAAATGCAAGGAATCAAAGTCGGAAAACCTAAACTCTCAATTACAAGAATTTTACTACCAAGGGATGTTCCTTAACAATTTCACGTTGATGTATCGGAATGAATTTAAATGAACACACCCCTATCATCTTCCCTAAGCTACATTCAAGCGTTTTTTTATTTTTATTTTTTATTTTTATTAAACTCAAATGGGACAAATAAAACATGATGGATACGAGAGGGATTATTAAACTAACAAATTTCCCGAGACTCCCCCCCCCCCCCCCCCCCCCTACTTAACTCACACATTGTCCCGAAATGTGTTCCAAACTAGAAACTAAAAACTACATCAAATAATACCAAATAAAAGAAAAGAAAAGATAAGCAAACCAGGGTTTCCTCCCGTAAATTGCTTGTTTTTGACCATGAGTCTTTAGCTCGACTCGTCCTCCGTTCACACAAACAAACTAATGTTGCAATCGAAGTTTCCCCCGATTTCCTTCCCCATACCAACTCCTTAAAACATCACATCCTCCATTGCACCTACAATCGTACTCATCATAAATAAATTCATAGTTAGAAACATCGAGCTCATCCCGAATCTTTGCCCATGCATCCTACCACTCCTTGGTTTCCCGCATGATCGAACCATCCTCCCATTGTCTAAAGTCGCCACCCTCTCCCCCATACTTATCTTTTTAAGCACCATACCCAATTGGTTTATCATGTGTGAAATCATCAAAGTTCAAGGGCTCCTCATCTTTGTCATATATACCTTGCAAAACCCATTCTTTTTCCAAACAAGTTAGAAAACAAATTAAATCAATGGGTTTTCTAGGTATACCTTTCAAATTTGAATTTGACTCCGTATCGAGTTTATGCTTGTCACACCCCGCCTTTGGCGGAAACACAGGGTGTGGCCGATTGGCAATCATCACAACACAACAATATAATAGAGAAATACTAAATGCAAGAAGTAAACGAAAAGTGTTGTGACATTGCCATTCAACAAGATAAATATCCTTCTCTCATGTACACGTCATACACTACAACAAAAATATTCAACAGAACCGTAAATGATAAATAAGTATATCAAATGGAATGACATAGGCATGCAAGCCTAAAGATGAATTCTAATCTCAACATGACAATAGCAGAAGACTAATGCAATGCAAACTAAGTCTTCTAAAGTCCAACTCGGTCTCAGTCCTAAGCCTGCTCATTACCTGAAAACAAAGCTCAAAATGTCAACACAAAGGTTGAGCGAGTTCACTGAGTAGTTTAAGTAAACAGTTTAAATAATTTCCGAAAATAGTAAGTTTCTATAATTAGAAGTTTCTAATTATAGTAAGTTTCCATATATAAAAGGTTTCCAAAAATAGAAACTTTCTAAACATGGAAAGTTCAGTTTAAAGCAAGTAATCTCAAAACAGTAGTAGCAGTTCAAACAGTGTAACTAATGCATAAGTAAGTAAAAATAGTGGCACACATCAGTAAGTCCCTCTACTGATCGTCAGTAATTACCTTAACTGACAAGAAGTGGTATCGGTAGTTACCTTAACCGATAGAATGTAGTCGTCAGTAATTACCTTAACTAACAAGAAGTGGTATCGGTAGTTACCTTAACCGATAAAATGTAGTCGTCAGTAGTTACCTTAACTGACTGTATGTCTTACGGGGTCGGTGGGGAACGGTCCACACAGTAAGACTAAGCAAGATACGACCATTTAGCCATTTGGCACCATGGTCTGTCGTCACTAGTAAGTACCTATACTAGTATGAATGAATGTAGGTTATATGGGGGGGGGGGGGGGCACTACAATGTAGACACAGTATAGCAATCGTCTCATTTCAAACAGTTTTTAAATGCATTAGGTTTTTGTTACACTTTAGTAGTTGAATTGTTTATCAAAACATTTCATAATGCAAAGCATTTTAAGTAAGCTTTGTCTTCCCCCAATTTTGCACAAATAAGTGAAAACAGTAACAACATAGGGGCAATGGACTCACCTCGATAGCAAAGTAATATCAATAGTAATGCAACGTGTATGCTAAGGTAGGCCACAAGTATAGTCCCGTCTAAATATCGAGCTCCCCTAAAAATACAACGAACGAATCATGAAAACTAATTCAAAAAGTGTTTCTAATACCGTTAAGAGTATATGAAAGGACAATTAGGTTATCCGGTCACGTCAAGTAAAGACTCGAGAGTTGACGTTGAAACTTTAGACGATAGTTAAAATTTAGATTGTACCCCCTTGTCACTAAAACTGAAATAACGGGAGTTTGGAAAAGAGTTAGACAACGATTCTGACTCGTACGGAAACTATACTCAGAGAGCTACGTCGTGGATTCCGGATTCAGTTAAATTGAGTTAATTAAAACTAAGATATGACCAAAACAAAACAGACTTTATAATCTGTCCAAAACCGTAACGTTGTAGTTTTAAATCTATAAAACGTTTTGAAGTACTATAAACGACCACCAATTAACCAACACTTATTTATATAGCAAAGACCTGTTTAATAGATGTAATTATTCCCTTTAAGTTTAGATCAAAGTTCGTTAAATGATTATTCAAAATAGATTACTAAACTTAATAATGACGTCACAAAAATCCCAGATTTGACCAACGTTCAGTAAATTACATTTTTAGAGAGTTTCACAAATAATTAGACAACGAAGCCAATTTTCCCAGAAAATAGACTCCGAGACCTATAGCTTTTGTTATGACATCAGTTCAAAATTCGAGATGGTCTAGTAGTTATAACTTTTTCAAAACAGACAAATATAGCAGCTATTTTTCCAAAACCCAGTTAGACCAACACTTACTAAAACGCAGATTCTGGAAGTTTGAAAAATAATTAGACCAATATCTTATATTCCCGGAAACTAGATTCGAAGGGCTACAACTTTCATTTTGATAGCAGTTTCAAATTCCAAATCGTTTAGGAGATATTCAGCGAACAAAACAGGTAAAAACAGCAGCTAAAAACCAAATACTCAGCTGTACCAACGTCTACTAAAATTCAGTTTGCGGGAGATTGAAAAATAATTAAACGATATATATTATATCTACAGAAAATAGATTCAGAGGGCTACAATTTATGTTTAGACCACAAGCTCTAATTCGGTACGACCATTAATCGAACAAAACAGATCATTATACCAGAATTAAATCATTTGAATTAGGGTTTCGGATTTTATGAAAATAAACGAATACACAAGGATAGAATCCGATTACCTTTGTTAATTCAGATGAAGATCACGATGTATATGGAGGAAATGTAAAACTCGAATGTGGGGCTGTGAATTTTCGTCGGCAGCAAACAAAAAAAGAAATGGGGGCGACGGCTTGGAGAATCATTAGGGTTTAGGGATTGTTTTGTTAGGAAGTTTATATATGGGTCTAGTAGGACTAGTAGTGACCAACAAGGGCTAGGACTTGTGTTAAATGAGTTTCCAAGAGGCTCGGTTTTAAAAACCATATCGATTAAGTTAGGCTACCAATTTCCCGATTAATAGAATGACTCGAGAATACAAGGCTAAACTATATATGATCATGACTCGGAATAAATAGATGTATATGCATTAGGGTTAAAATGTTTATTAGGGTGTTTGTTTGGAACCCGATTAAGCTATCCAAAGGCCAACTTAGGATCGGTTTGTTACAACATATTCCCATAATTACAAGTGTGATTAGTGAATTCACAAAAGAACGGATTTTGAATTTGAAACGAAAGGAAGACTAAGCGGACACTCGAAATAACACGATGTCTCTTGACATAATTTAACAATATGACATGAATTATCAATGTACTTAGAAGTTTACAAATGTTAATTATACTAATAACATGAGTACGAGATAATTTATTTAGGCATCTAGGAGCTCGTCTAGAGGGTACTAACTACTGTGCACCTAAGCTAAAAGAAGCAACACATATAGAGCATACACGTATCATATTATGTAATCATCTCAAGCAAGTATAAAACAATTTTAATGAAAAGTTTTTAATTTTCAGTAAATTTTGGTAATGAGCTACAGGCATACTAGCTAACTAAGGAAGGAGAAGTGACGGTTGTCACAACGCTTTAGACAAGGTTCACCATCAAGTATTTCAACGATTTCTTTCTCAATTTCCGTTTCGGGCTCCAACTCTATCTTACCTTCAACCTCTATATCGTCATTGGTAACAACCGGGTCCGAGCTTAGCTCAAACATCCTCTCAAAATCTTCTAGAGTGATGTCTCCATGGTGAGTACTATCCACATCTACCATATCCTTTCCAAGGAGTTCCTCTAGTTCTAAGTCCAAGCTCTTCTCATCTCGTTCTTCATCCAACTCTTCAGCCTCAAGAAAGTCCTGCAATTTTAGGTCACACATGTCATTGTCAATAACATCTATTTTAAAACAAGTTTCATCGGTGGAGTACGGATGTTTCTTAGATTTATATAAAGAAAATGTTTACCTATCGTCTCCCACACCCAATGAAATTTCTCTCCTTTTCAGACGGATGATAGCATCCGCAGTGTTCAAAAACGGTCGACCCAAAATTTGAGGAACTTTACTATCCTCTTCGATTTCCAATATAGCGAAATCAACGGGAAAAACAAATCTACCTACTTGTACTAACATGTTTTCTACAATGCCAAGCGGGTATTTAAAAGTTTGGTCGGCTAGCCTATTGCTCATTTTTGTTGGCTTTAAAACCCCCAAAGCCAATTTTGCGTATAACGAATATGACATTAAATTTATACTAGCCCCCAAGTCCGCTAAAGCATTGCAATGATACGTTTTACTAAAACTACAAGTTATTAGAAAACTCCCTAGATCGTTTAGCTTAGGTGGAAGCCTGTCGTTCTTCACAATCGTCGAGCATTCCGCGTTCAAGTAAGACGCTTGATCCCATTGACTTCCCTTTCTTGCTCACAAGTTCCTTGATGAACTTAGCATAATTGGGCATACCTGCAATCACATCAACCATAGGCACATTAACATGAGCGGATTTAATCAAGTCTAAGAATTTACCGTATTGTTCTTTCATCTTCTCCTTCCTCAAGCCTTGAGGTTAAGGGATTCTCGGCTTGTACGCTTTGGTTGGTGGAGTTGTGGTCGGTTTCGGTGCCCCATCTTCACTTTGGACCTTTGGTTCAGCCCCCACTTGATCCTCCACCTCTATCTCAACTTCTTGGTCATTTTAGGGGTCTGGGGTCTCACCGCGGCGCGGTGGACTTGACTGCGTAGCACCCAATTGATTTCAAACGACAAATGGCTGTCCGAACCCCCACTGCGTCGCAGTGGGATTGACTGCGGCGCAGTGGTGCCCAGATAAGCCATTTTTTCGTTTTCGTTTTGCTCCGCTTCGTCCCCGTAGCTGAAACCCGACCGTGTAGAAATTGCGTTTACTTGCTCGCTCCTTTGATTAGGTGTTTGTATACCTAGATCCTTGGCCACCATGATTGTTTGGAGGTCTTAGTGGTTGACTTAGTGGTTGCTTCGCTAACCGCTCATTCATACTTTCGAACCTCCACTCCAAGTCTTGCATACCAGCTTGGTTATTTCTAAGTCCTTGCTCAAATTTATCGTTCAATACCTTATTTGAAGTTGGTAAACAATCGTTCTCTCCTTTTGCGTGTGGATAAAGTCTTTCATCATTTCCTTCAAACTAGCATCTTCTTCTTTGTTTTTCTCCCTTTCGTTTTGTTGATCCCCATAACCTAAATTTCCGCCTCGGTTTTGATAATTCCCTTGGTATCGATCACATTCCTCCGAGTAATGAGGCCCTCCACAAGCTCTACAACTTAACCTAACCAAGTGAACATCATTCTCCAAACGACCCACCCATTTATCCATCCTATCCGACAAATACTTGATTTCGTTCACAATTTTCGAGCTTCCACTACCACTTTCCACTTGTGCTACCGTTCCCAGAAACTTCCTATTCCTATTTACTCTATCTCTAGCAATTCCCGCTTGCACTTGGTCTTCCATCATCCTATAAGCATCATTCGTTGATTTGTATAAGAAATTTCCACCACCCGCCAAATCTAAATGGTGTTGAGAATGATTATCCAACCCGTAGTAGAAAATGTCTATTACGTGCTCTCTATTCAACTCGTTTTCGTGGCAACTTCTTAAGAGTTACTTAAGCCTAATCCAAGCATCAGTGTTAGTCTCATTGTCCCATTGTTGTTCAACAACTTTCTACCCAAGATGGGCGGAAAGAAATGGGTCACAAATAATTCCATCAACTCTTCCCACGTCTCGATTGAATCCGGCTCCAAATTGTTGAACCACGTCTTAGCTTCTCCCCTTAGAGATGATGGGAACAAGCTAAGCATTACACCCTCCTCCATTCCAACACCATACTTAATCATTTTGCATATCGACCTTTGAATTTCCATCAAATGAACTCTTAATCTCCATCTTCAAGTGATGACCTTTAACGGAAAAGTCATATCCTAAATTCGGAGCAACAATCACCGACCCTTGAGTGAGTGGGACTATTCGGTTCCGATTGATCATCGGAATGCCAAATGGGTTAATCGGCGGGTCATTGTGGTTCAAAATGTCTTCCCTGACACCTCCTCCGTTATCTCCTCCTTCTATAACACTTTCCAACACGATTTACTCCTACTCGAAAGATTCACCTTGAGAAAATAGTACCGCCTTCACACCTTGTTTCCTCAAAATCTTCTCCGGGTCGGAAAATGGACTAACTACGTGTTTCCCTTTGGATCTCATGTTCATCCACCACCTAATAAAATCTGAAAATTACACCACAAACAACAGATACCGTGAAATATATCCAATAAACAAACAAAAGAAAAACGATCAGCTAAACTCTCAATTATCTAGTCCCCGGCAGCGGACCCAAAAACTTGATGTGCAAAATCTAGTCTTCCCAAATGCTTTCGCTAGACCACAACACCGGGCAGTGTATTCTTGTCGGTTGTAGTATAGTTTTGGAAAGTTCGGGTTCGAACATAGGGACTAATGTAAATTAAGAGTTTTAGTTAAACAAGTAACAAGTAACAAAATGGGGGTTTATACTATAACTACAAAGTAACGTCTTAAAAGTATCTTATAAATCAAGATTAAGGAGACGTTTGCTTGAACCGTTCACGAATGTATGATCTTTTCTAAGTAATGAAATGTTGATTTACTTCTTATGTAAAAACCAAGTTCCGTTCGAATACCGGATTTCTATACATACCCAACCGTGCAACCACTCCTTTCGGATATGGTTAACACCCCAAATAATTATGCATAAAGAATCAAGCTGATGTGGGAGAATTAATCTTTAAACTTCCTTTCGAATAGTTTACTAGTTTTCTAAACCGATTTCTCTTATTTATAAACTAGCATTCGTGTTTAAGCTTAGTTATTTCGATTACTATTATCGATTCCTTTCGAATACCGATAAACTATATCAACTAAAAACCGGTTGAATATTTCGTTCATTATTTTAGTAGTCTCGAGCTCTTTTCAAATACTAGAGGTTAATACCAAATAGAGAATATAAGTTATCTAATAATATGATTAAAGCTTAAACCAAAATGGATTTCCAATTAACCAAACACATCTATCAAACATTTCACACCCAAAATCAATCAAAACATATGATCACATATCTAAGCAAACGATTAAGAAATTAGCTACGCATAATTGAAATTAAACATGAATTATAAGAAAAGTTGAACATGATACCAAGTGTTTGATGTAATGTCAATGTCTAAAATACCCAAATGGATATGAAAAGAGTGAATGAATTGACAATTGGAATGATCCTTGATTCTTCAATGGTGATTTTGCCAATAGAATTTCTTCTCTAAGGCTTCAAGATGATCCAAGAATCGATTGTTGTCTCTCTTGTGTTATGGAAATTGATGGTAAGTTGTGATGGTGATAATCTGACTCCCCCAATCGACCTCTAAGTTCCAGTAATTAACCACCAAGAGTAATTCTTTCAATACCCATCGTTGACTGCAATAAACAAGCAAAATAAAACTGCCCAAAATGGTGACTGCGTCGCAGTCATACACCACTGCGACGCAGTGGTGGTCCAGACCACACCCTTTTATCTTTTGCTCCTTTTTCTCGCGTTATGTTAGCCAATCTTGATGTTAAATCCTCATTCCAATACTAAATACCTAAATACATACTTTACACAAAATGTAAGTAATAACGGGGCATATCTGATATCGCTCATTTATACGAGTATTTTATCGCGATATTTGTTATGTTTTTGTGTCAAAACGTAATGGATAGACCATGTATTACTTACATTGTGTGCAAAGTATGTATTTTAGGTTTTTGGTCATATTTTGAACAAAAGGAGTCGATTTGGACTAAAAGATGCGAAGTTAAACAAGTTTGGAAGTTGCAAGAAATAGATGTTGGGCATTTGCTACACTTGCGGCGCATCTAGACTTGGCCATTCTTCCTTGTGCTCACGGATTACCAACTGCGGCGCACCTCTTTACACATGCGCCGCAACTGAAGTAGTTGCTGTTACAACTTTGTGATTTAATTGTCATTAAAGGAGAAACTTAAAGGACTTATGTACTGCATTTTTAAGGACGTTTTTTGGTGGCAGTAAATCATCATCATATCATTATCTTACTCTTTTCTTAATCATTGGAGAAGAAGGCAAGGAGAAATCACAAAACTTCCGGAATTTTTGCTATAATCGTTGAACGAATTTCAGTTTATTTACATCATTTTGTTACTTGGATACTATTTTGCATGTGTTACTTTCGTTTCGGTATTGAACTCATTTTCATTTTTAATTCAATATAATCATGTCTTTTTCTTATAATTTGTGTTTAGTCAATATTATGAGTAGCTAATTTTCTTAAACGTTTGCTTGGATTTGTGATCGTTTGTGGGGTAAATTTTGAGTATGAAATTAGATTGATGTGTTGTGGTTAATTGGGGATCCGTTTGGGTTGAAACTTTAATTATCTTGTTAAAATTATTTATACTTTTGTTTGGTAAATTAAAAAAGGGTATTCGAAAGAAATCCGTAATTTTTACTAAAATAAGAACGAAACAATCAACCGGTCTATAGTTGGTTAAAAGTTTGCGGTATTCGAAAGGAATCGCTAACAACAATTAGAACAAGTAAGTGTTAACACAAACGCTAGTTAATAAATTAAGAGAAATCGGGTTATTGATTAGTAAGCTATTCGAAAGGAAGCTTATACATTAATTCGAACACATCGGCTTGGTACTTTATGCACGATTATTTTAGGTGTTAACTATATTCGAAAGGAATAGTTGCATGGTTAGGTAATTGGAGAAATTTAGTATTCGAAAGGAACTAGGTTTTATATTAGAAGTTTATCGACATTTTCATACTTAGGAAATATCACACATTCGTAAACGGTCCAAACAAGCATCCTTTTATCAATATTTGAAATACAAATCAATTTTAATCCTTTTTACATTCAAGTCTTCCTAAGACAAAAAAAACCCCACTTGTTACTTGTTACTTTTAGCTATTTTCTCAATTTACAATAGTCCCCATGTTCGAACCCGAGATTTGCCTTTACTTTACTACGATCGATAAGGGTACACTGTCCGGTGTCGTAATATAGTAAAAGCTTATTTTGGAAAACTAGATTTTGCACATCAAGTTTTTGGCGCCGCTGCCGGGGACTTGATTTAATTGAGATTTTAGTTTGTTTGTGTTATTTTGGTTCGAATAGTTTTCACGGTGTTTTCTTTGTTTTTGTTGTGACTTTCAGGCGATTATTAGTGGATGTTTACGAGGTCCCAAGGGAAGCAAGTAAATAGCCCACTTTCTGACCCGGAAAGGATTTTGCGAAAACAAGGTTTTAGAGCAGTTGTATTTAGCGAGAACGGATCTCCCGAGGAGGAAGAAGAGTTAATTTTTGAAGAGGAAGAATTTGAACCGAGCGAGATGGCTGAAAATGGAGATGATCATGCCGTTATTGACCCACTTAACCCGTTTGACATACCGATGATCAACCGGAAGCAGACCGTACCACTTACTCGAGAATAAGCGATTGTTCCACCAAACGTGGGGAATAATTTTTCCGTCAAGGGGCATCACCACAAAATGATTCAAGAAAATTCATTTGACGGAAATTCCAAAGCTGATCCGCATAAACACATTGCAACATTCACGGAGATTTGCAATATGTTTCGATATGGAGAAAGGTCTAGAGGAGGGAGTCATGCTTAGGGGCTGTTTGATATCATCACGGACCAAAGACTCGGACTCAGACCACTGACTCGGTCCGTGGTCTACGTGTTTGATAAACCAAGCTTGTCACGGACTCGGTCCGCACCACGGACCCGTATCAAAGATTGGGTCTTGAATGAAAAAGTGCAGACTCAATTTTTAACACAAAAAACCAAACCCTACCCTTCCCACCTCCACTTGTGCTAACCTGCGATCCTCTGCAGCCGCCGGAGAATATCGTCGGAGAAGCGAATTAATCTCCATTTTTTCATTCAAAAAATGCCTTCTAGCTGATTAATCTCCGATTTGTGTGAAGCTTCGGTGACGGCGACGGAGATACGCCGGAGAATATCGTCGGAGTGTTTGACTGTGCGGTAATATAGCTTTGTTCGTTAATTATTCATTTGATTTGCTGTATGATGAATTTATCCTGTATGATGAATATATCTATTCTCTGTGATTTTGAATTGATATATGGAGGCTTAGGTTCGGATGATTTTGAATGAATATATCTACTATCTGTGAATTTAGATGAATAAAAATTGATTTGTTGTATGATGATTTACAAATTGAATAAAAATTGATTTGTTGTATGCTGTATGTGAATATATCTACTATTTAAAATTGATGAATATATCTATTCGCTGTATGATGAATATATCTATTCGCTGTATGATTTACAAATTGAATATATCTACTATTTAAAATTGATTTGCTGTATGATGATTTATTGTATGATAGTGTTTGATTTCTAGAAAGCCAAAAGTATTACGAGCTTAAGTCCATCATTACAAACAATAGTAATACTGCAGGTATATGAGAAAATGATGTTGGTATCACATGATATCCATCACCAAAACAATAGTTCCATCTAATACTGCAGGTATATTATAAAAACAATTTTAGAATAAAAATTAAGATGTCAAAACACAAAGTATTACTAGTTAATCGCCGTAAACACAATCTAAACATGAAGAATCATCAAAAGACTTAGGGGCTGAAATTGATTTGTTGTATGATGATTTGTTGTATGATGATTTGTTGTATGATGATTTGCTCTATGTCATTTTGATAAATAGATGTAAGGTGTTAATTATGTGTTATTTGTGTGATAGTTATGGGTAGAATTAGTTGGAAGTCCGATATTGTGGACAAATGTTTTATCGAAGCTTGTTTACACGAAGTGGCAAACAACGAGAGGGAAGGTGGGAGTTTGAAAGCCAAATCATGGAAGGTTGTAGGAGAGAAACTTAAAAATGAACATAACTTTATCGTTGACGGGACTATTTGAAAGGAAAGTATGTCGTTTGGGCAAGATTGAAAAACAAAACGGGAAACATTTATGATCCCGTATCGAACACTTTCAATTTGACCGAGGAAGAAAGGATAGCGGAAATGAAGGTATTGTGTTTGTAAATAATTAACGGGAAACATTTATGATCTCATTTAGTTGGTTTAATATACAATATAATTTTTTTGAAATAGTTGAGCAAGCATGCTGAAAAAGTAAGGAGTGTGCCCCTCATTTACCCGGATCTTCTCTCTCAATTGTTTGATGGGGCGGCAGCAACCGGCTTTGAGAGTTGGGGGCCATCTTCTAGACAACCCCGACCCGTTACTCAAGATGTTAATCATCATGTTTTTGATGATGTCCAATGCACTCAGGATGAAACCCCAACATCAATGGATGAAAACCCAACACCAATGGGAGGGCATATCACATGACGCACGAGTTTTGAAAGAGGTTGCATTTAATCCGGATTCCGGCTTTCCCTTCCCTCCACCAGGTTAGTATATATTATTTAACTTGTAATACTTAATATATATAATTTTTATGACTTTTATAATATGCTTCACACTAACATTTACAGATAAATATTACCTTTGCGATGCTGCATATACCAACACTCGTGGATTTATGGCCCCATATCGTAATACGAGGTATTGGTTAGCCGATTATCGACGACAACGAGCTTTAACTAAGGAAGAGAAATTCAATCATGCTCATGCCCAACTCCGAAATGTTATTGAGCGCGCTTATGGTGTATTGAAGGCGAGATTCCCAATCTTAAAACAAATGGCTCCTTTTCCTTTTGGAGTGCAAAGAGATGTGGTCGTTGCTTGCTTCGCGGTCCATAATTTTATAAGAAAGTGCAACATTCACGACGACATATTTATGCAATTTGAAGAAAACGATATTGCTCCTATGCAAAATCAAGCAAACGGTGGCCAAAACATACATGACATATAATGGGATTCACAAAGCAATCAATACATGTCCACTTTACGTGACCAAATTGCTACTCAACTGTTTTCAAATGCTTCAACTTAATTGTACGCAATCATTGTTAGGTTTTCTTTGGATTTTTTAATTTAGATTTTTTTTAATTTGAAGTTGTAAGACATTTGAATTTGTTTAATTTGGTTTTTGTAAGACATATGGATTTATGGTTAATTTGGATTTTGTACGACATTCAATATAAAAATATACAGAAGGGTAAAATAGTCATTTCTCCCAGTCAGCATAGCCAGTCCGAGGCATAATCAAACACAACAAACTCAGTCTGCACCTATCTCAGTCTGAGCTCCAACTCAGTCTGTGCTCCAACTCAGTCTGCACCAACTCAGTTTGCACCTATCAAACAGCCCCTTAGTCTATTCCCATCATCGTTAACGGGAGAGGCTAGGACATGGTTATATGAGTTGGAGCCGGAGTCGATTGAAACTTGGGAAGAGATGAGAGAGTTGTTTGTGACCCGCTTCTTTTCGCCCATCTTGGGTAGGAAATTGTTGAATCAGATTAGGAGTTTTTATCAGTACGATAATGAGACCACAACGAGTGTATTAGGCTTAAGGACCTTTTGAGGAATTGTGATGGGCACGGTCTTGATAGAGAACAAATAATCGACATATTTTATCATGGATTGGATAACCGTTCTCAACATGATTTGGATCTAGCGGGTGGTGGAAACTTTTTGTACAAATCACCGAATGATGCCTATAGGATGATGGAGGATCAAGTGCAAGCCATTATTGCTAGGGATCGAGTTGATAAGAATAGAAAAGTACGGGGGTCGGTGAATCAAGTAGAAGGAGGAAGTAGTAGTGGAAGTAATGAGCTTGTGAACGAAATTAAGTCGTTGACGGATGAAGTGAAGAATCGGTTGGGTCGGTTAGAAAAAGATGTCCAGTTGGTTAGAAATGGATGTGGGGAATGTGGAGGACCACACTATACGGAGGAATGTGAGCCGAAAGTCGAGGATGTCAACTATGCCAACTACGGTTACCAAAACCGCGGTAATTACCAAAATCGTCAACCGGATGGAGGTAATTACGGGTATGGAAATCAAAATCGGGGAAATAGGAATGAAGCACGTTTTCAACCGAACCAACAAAAACCGAGGGAGGAGGAAGAAGACTCGTGTTTTAAAGAAATGATGAAGGATTTCATCCACACACAAAAGGCAAAGACTAATAGCAAACTCAATGAAAGGATTCCACAAGAAGATTGACCAAGTTTAACGAAATACTCAGGCAAGCGTTCATGATTTAGAACGGAAATTTGAAAGAATCAATCAACGGTTTGCAAAACGGCCAACGGGTCAAATTCCGAGCTCCACCCAACCCAACCCGAGGCCTAATCAAAACAACAATGGAGGACCATCGAATCAAGGGCAAAGATACATAACACCGCATCAGCGGGACGAACATGTGAATGCTATAGAGACTAGATCGGGCCTTAAGTATGGGGGCAAGGGAGAAAATGAGTTGAACATGAAGAAAAAGCAAGAGGTAGCTGAAACAGACCAGTTGTACCGCAGTTCAGACCACATGCGTCGCAGTTCAAGCTCCGTAGCTTCACCACTGGGTACATAAGATATAGTTGCGCCGCAACCTCAACAATTGCGCCGCAGTGAAACCATTGACAGCGATTCCGATGAAGACGAAGAGATTGAGATAGAGAGGCGACCCGAGAAGGAACCAATGGTTCCAAACAAAGATGAGGAGCCTAAAACGGAAGTTAAAGGAGCATACAAGCCGAATATTCCATATCCTCAACGGCTTAGGAAAGAAAAGAAAAAAGAGCAATACGGGAAGTTTGTTGATTTAATGAAATCGGTAAAAATTAAGGGTCCTTTAGTTGATCTTATTTCAGGTATGCCAAATTATGCCAAGTTCATAAAGGAGTTAGTGAGTGGTAAAGGATATTACATGGAGAAGAGAACCGCATTTCTAAATGCCGAATGCTCGACTATTGTGAAGAAGTCAATCCCACCAAAGCTTGAAGACCCAAGAAGTTTTTTACTTACTTGCACGTTTAACGATAATTATACTTTTAGTGCATTAGGGGATTTAGGGGCAAGCATTAATTTAATGACTAACTCTATTTACACTAAACTTTCTTCGGGTACTTTAACACCAACCCGAATGAGCATAAGATTGGCCGATCAATCTTATCAATACCCAATGGGTATTGCGGAAAACATGTTAATAAGGGCTGGGGAATTTTTATATTTGGTCGATTTTGTAATTCTTGAGATGGAAGAGGATGAAAAAGTTCCTCTCATCTTAGGAAGACATTTTCTAAATACCTCGGATGCTATCATCCGTGTTAGAGATAGGGAAATATAATTGGGTTTGGGTAATGAAAGGGCTACATTTTTCTTTAAATCAAGCTATGAAACACTCATATTCAACTGATGAATCTTGTTTTAACAATGATGTTATAGATGAAGCAGATTATGACTTGGATTGGGAAGGAATTCTTGAGGAAGAAGCGGAAATGGAGATGGCGAATGCAATTACAAAAGAGATTGAGGAGAAGGAAACGGATGAGGTGAAAGAATTGGTGATGGATGGTGAAGTGAGGATCAAAACGTCGATCGAGGATCCTCCAAAAGATTTGGAGCTGAAGCAATTACCCAACCACCTCGAGTATGCATTTTTAGAGGGTAATTCTTGTCTTCCCGTAATTATCTAGTCTTCACTTCTGGAAGACGAGAAAAACAGATTATTGACTATCCTTAAAAGCCATAAAAAGGCTTTTGCTTGGCTCATTTCGGATATTCCGGGTATTAGTTCAGATTTTTGCAAGCATAAAATCAAGTTTTTGGATAATATTAAACCCGTTGTTCAAAGACAACGGAGACTAAACCCGAAAATGAAAGTTGTTGTTAAAAAGGAAGTGGTTAATCTTTTAGATGCATGTATCATTGACCCGATATCGGATAGCCCTTGGGTTAGTCCGGTTCATTGTGTACCAAAGAAAGGGGGAATGGCGGTTGTGTTAAATGAAAAGAATGAGTTGGTTCCTACTAGAACGGTGACGGGTTGGAGGGTATGTATTGACTACCGGAAGTTGAACGAAGCAACGAGGAAGGATCATTTTCCACTTCCCTTCATGGATCAAATGATCGAACGGTTGGCTGGAAACGAGTATTATTGTTTTCTTGATGGTTTCTCGGGATATTTTCAAATTGCAATTGACCCCGAGGACCAAGAGAAAACAACCTTTACTTGTCCGTTTGGAACCTTTGCTTATAGGAGAATGCCTTTTGGATTGTGCAATGCACCGGGAACTTTTCAAAGGTGTATGATGGCGATTTTCCAAGACATGGTGGAAAATTCGATGGAGGTTTTCATGGATGACTTTTCGGTATATGGGAACTCGTTTGAAGGATGTTTGAGAAACTTGGATAGAATGTTGGCGAGATGTGAGGAGACGAATTTGGTGTTGAATTGGGAGAAATGTCATTTCATGGTGAAGGAAGGCATTGGGACATAAAATATCGAGGACCGAGATCGAGGTGGATAAGGCTAAAATCGAAGTTATATCGAAATTACCACCTCCAACGAATGAAAAGGTGGTTAGAAGTTTTTTTTGGGTCATGTGGGTTTCTATAGGCGGTTTATAAAGGATTTTTCAAAAATTACGAGGCCGATGACGAGGTTGTTAAAAAAGGATACTAAATTTGAATTTTCGAGGGATTGTTTGGATGCTTTTGAGCTAAGGAGCGATTAACGAATACACCAATTTTGGTTTCACCGGATTGGGATTTACCGTTTGAATTGATGTGTGATGCGAGTAATTTCGCGGTTGGGCTGTTTTGGGGCAACGAATCGGCAATCTCTTTCAACCGATTTATTTTGCGAGTAAGACGTTAAATGAGGCTCAACAAAACTACACCACAACTGAAAAGGAGTTACTTGCGGTGGTCTTTGCATTTGACAAGTTTAGGTCGTATCTAGTGTTGAGCAAAATGGTGGTATTTACGGATCACTGGGCGCTTAAGTTTTTGTTTTCGAAGTTGGATGCTAAACCAAGGTTGATTAGGTGGATTCTACTGTTACAAGAATTTGACGTGGAAATTCAAGATAAGGGGGGTAGGGAGAATGTAGCGGCTGACCATTTGAGCCGTTTGGAAAACCCGGGTCTTGGAGAATTGAAAGAAGAAGAAATTAGAGATACGTTTCCGGATGAGCGACTTGCATATGTTAGAAGGATAAATGGTGAAAGGGGTCCTTGGTATGCGGATATAGCGAATTATTTGGCGGGAGGAGTTATTAATAAGGATTTAAGTTACCAACAAAGGAAGAAGCTATATTTGGATGCTAAATATTACTCTTGGGAGGAACCCTATCTATTTAGGATGTGTGCCGATAGGATGGTTCGGAGATGTGTTCATGGGGGCGAAACGAGGAGAATTCTTGACGAATGTCATCATGGCCCAACGGGAGGACACTACGGTCCATTGGTAACGGGAAAGAAAGTGTATGATGCGGGATTTTATTGGCCCACTATTTTCAAGGAAGCACACACTTTGGTTAGGACTTGTGATTCTTGTCAAAGGCAAGGAACGGTAACGAGAAGGGACGAAATGCCGCATAAAAGCATTCAAGTGTGCGAGGTTTTTGACATATGGGGCATCCATTTTATGGGACCGTTCAAACCGTCTAATCGGAATGTCTATATCTTGGTGGCAGTGGATTATGTATCCAAATGGGTCGAGGCAAAAGCTCTACCCACCAACAACGCTAATGTGGTTATTGACTTTTTGAAAAGTCTATTTTGTAGGTTTGGCATGCCTAAGGCGTTGATTAGTGATCGGGGGAGTCATTTTGCAAATTCCCAAATCGAGAAGGTGATGAAAAAATATGGGGTACAACATCGGTTTTCGACTTCCTATCATCCCCAAACAAGTGGGCAAGTCGAGAACACCAACCGGGCAAATCAAACACATATTGGAGAAGACGGTGCACAATAACCCGTCCCTTTGGTCAAAGAAATTGGATGATGCATTGTGGGCATTTCGAACCGCCTTCAAAACGCCGACTGGTACTACTCCGTTCAAACTTTTATATGGGAAAAAGTGCCATTTGCCGATGGAGATAGAACATAAGGCATATTGGGCGTTAAGGGAGTGCAGCACCGACTTGGTGGCAAGTGGAGAAACCCGGTTTTTGCAATTGCATGAACTAGATGAATTGAGGTGGAATGCATTTGAGAACTCGACCCTTTACAAAGCAAGGACAAAAATGGTCCATGATCTAAAGATTCGTCGAAAGGAGTTCAAAAAGGGGGATAAGGTGCTTTTGTTTCAATCTAAATACAAATTTAAAGCACCGAAACTGAAATCCAAATGGACGGGTCCGTATATTGAGAGACGGGTCTTTTCGGCGGGTCATTTGGAACTAGAAGCGGACGATGGAGGAACGTTTATCGTAAACGGGCAAAGCGTAAAGCTGTATCTCGAGGAGGATGATGAGAATGGTATGACGGTTGAGGATTGGTTCTACCCATTCTAGTTTGAAAGAATAACGAAGAGTCAAGCTAGTGACTCGAGCAAAAAACGAGCATCTTCGGGAGACATCCCGGTTTGTTGTATCTTTTCCTTGTTTTTCTTTTCTTTAATTTTGTGTTTTTTTTTTTTTTTTTTTTTAAGTTTGTTTAAGTAAGTTAGGAGTAAAACGAAAAAAAAAAACAAAAAAAAAAAACAAAAGTTATTTAAAAATAAACCACTAAATGTGGCACAACCACAATCTTTCTCACGCACCACAACAAGAAAAAAAAATACACCGGCAAGCGACACACACACACAAGAAATCCGATTTTTCATCCTTTTTCTTCACGAATTCAAGTTACTAACACCATGGGTAGAACGGGAAAGCGTCAAGCAGTCGAAGCAGCCGAGGAACAACAAACTACCGAAGTTCGTAGTGTACCAAAGCCGTTCACACCTTCAACTCAATCAACGATTATGAGGCCTGAAACCCACCCTTGGCTCAAATGGACAGGCTGTTCCGCAAATAGAAAAGTTCAATTGAATAACAATTTGGCCGCACTTCAGGACAAGGCAGTTTGTCCTCCCAAGTTCTTGGATTGGGATTTGGTCAACAATTTGGGGATCGAAAATGAATTGGATGGGTATTTCTTGACGAGGCATATTGGTGAGTATGGAACTCCACCATTTGAGATTCCGGTGTGGAGAAGGGGGTTTAACGTTAGAGAAGAAGCGTATAGAGAATTGTGCTTGGAATTCTATTCGAGCTTGGAGATAGATAAGGTACCAACCGAAAATCACCTAGTGTATTTCACCAAAATAATCAAATTTAGGCTAGGTGGACAGGAGCATGCGGTTACCATTGCTCACTTCGGGTTTTTAGCCGGATTATTTACCAAGGAAGAGTATGAAAACGAACATATGATGGTAGGGTACGGTTTGGATGGGAGTTGGAATTATAATGCAGTAAGGGAAAGGAAAGACAGGGTTTGGTTAGCACTATCGGGGAAGACACCTTACAAAACTGCGAGTAAGGCAACAGAAATCACATGCCCGATACTTCGGTTAATTCATAAGGCGGTTACATTTTCTTTCTTCCAACGGCACACACATCAAGACAAAGTGTACCCCGACGATTTGTGGCTATTGCATCACTTTGCAAAAAAGAGGCCGAAAAGTTTTGTGAACGCTCCCTGGGCAAGATAGAGTACATGTGGGAGAAAGGGTCGGGGAGACAAGCAAAGGGACCGATGGTTTGTGGGAATTTTATTATTAGGATAGCCAAGACCCTTGGCGTATTGACGGCAGTGGAAATTCGAAACTGTAGTAGTCCAGTTGGATGGAAATTGATCACCATCCAAGATTTGAAAAAAGCTGATATTGTCACTAAATCCGGGGTATTTGCTCTTGATTCGGAATAGGAAGAGGAGGACGAAGCTGAGGATGAAGAGGAAGTTGAAAGGGAAGAACGGGAAATGGAAGCGGGTGGTTCATCACAACCTCAACCTCCACCCATGGCGTTTGATCAGTCGCGCATGATGGAGGAGATTTTTAGGATATGACGTGAGATGGATGCATCACGTAAGGATTTCTACCGAATGGAGCGGGAAATTGATCGGTCAAGGAGAGATATTCATAGGGTAGGGAGCTATGTGCAATACCATACAGAGCGCTACCAACCTACGATGGAGTACATGATCTAACAGTACCACCAGAATGTCCCGGGATCATCCAGTCAATGGACCGGGTATAACCCGCCTGTACTGTTCCCACCACCACCACCCGAGGAAGAAGATTGAGCAGATGCTTGTTATATTTTATGATGTTGTTTTATAATGTTGAACAATAAATGTTCTATTTTGTCGTGAACGGTGAATAATGTTTGTGTGTGGTTGATTATTTTTATTTTTATTTTTATTGACATAAGTGTTGTTGTTATCTTGTGTGAATTTTAACGAAAAGTCTGGCATTAAGTTCAGCACGTGTGGATTAGTCCGAAATCAAGAAAAATCATCTCGACGAAGCACGGTTTTCTTTTCTTTTCTTTTCTTTTAATTATTTTTGTATTTTTTTCCCCTTAGGTTTAATTTTTGTATTATTTAGTTTTAATGGAACATAGGGACAATGTGTTAGTTAAGTAAGGGGGGGGGGGGGGGGGGGGGGGGTAAACCTCGGGAAATTAGTTAATTTAATCCCCCTTGTATCCATTACGTGTTTTTGTCCCATTTGAGTCTAATTAAATAAAAAAAAAAAAAAAAAAAAAAAAAAAAAAAAAAAAAAAAAACGCTTAAACGTAGTTAGGGAAAATAACAGGGGCTTGTATATTAAAAAACATTCCTGTACTTTAACGTGAAATTGTGTAGGAACATCTCTAGTTAATAAAATATTTGTAAGTAAGAATTTAGGTTTCCTAGTTTTAGCTCCTTAAACTTCCCCGAAAAATCTTAAATCCAGATAACCGCTAGATATCCTTAGTACCGATCCCTTGTAGTTCTTGCACCCTTTCGGGGGTAGTTGGGGAATCCTAGTATCACTTAATCCCAAAAGAGAGTTAGAGGCGAAGAAAAAGGCCATAGGTCTTTCCCGTCAACAAAATTGAACTCATCCTCACTATAACGAAGACTCAAATCCCGTTACCAAAACCGTTCACTTCAAAGAAAATATAAAATTATAAATATATAGTATTTGAAGTGAACAAAAGTGAGAGGAAAGCAAAATGAGTAGACTAACCAAAAATTCTCAAAAGAAAGAAGAAACAAAAAAGAAGAAAAAAATGGTTTTGTGATATTTTAAGGTATTCCCCCGAAAGCAAGGCGGTATAGGGGGTCGGCCCAAAAGGCCGATCACTTCAACTTAGGTTGGAGAGTGATGGAAAAGGGGTGGTTATTTGGACGTATCAAAACTAGGGGATAAATTAGGAATTAACATTAAGAAATTGCGGTTTTTATTTACTTAAGTACTTAGGTAGCTTTTGATGTTCGTAGTCGGTTTTACGATCTTACAATTTCACGCATATCTTTAATTATTAACATCGTAATGTAGTTAAATGTTTGAGCCCGTGATTTCTTAGCTTTTCTTAAGTTGTATGTTTTTGTAAATTTAAAGTAGCTTTAAGTCGGATTTGCTTAGGGACAAGCAAATGTTTAAGTATAGGGGGTTTGATATCGCTCATTTATACGAGCATTTTATCACGATATTTGTTATGTTTTTGTGTCAAAACGTAATGGATAGACCCCGTATTACTTACATTGTGTGTAAAGTATGTATTTTAGGTTTTTGGTCATATTTTGAACAAAAGGAGTCGATTTGGACTAAAAGATGCGAAGTTAAACAAGTTTGGAAGTTGCAAGAAATAGATGCTGGGCATCTGCTACACATGCGGCGCATCTAGACTTGGCCATTCTTCCTTGTGCTCACGGATTACCAACTGCGGCGCACCTCTTTACACATGCGTCGCAACTGAAGCAGTTGCTGTTACAACTTTGTGATTTAATTGTCATTAAAGGAGAAACTTAAAGGACTTATGTACTGCATTTTTAAGGACATTTTTTGGTGGCAGTAAATCATCATCATATCATTATCTTACTCTTTTCTTAATCATTGGAGAAGAAGGCAAAGAGAAATCACAATACTTTCGGAATTTTTGCTATAATCGTTGAACGAATTTCAGTTTATTTACATCATTTTGTTACTTGGATACTATTTTTCAAGTGTTACTTTCGTTTCGGTATTGAACTCATTTTCATTTATAATTCAATATAATCATGTCTTTTTCTTATAATTTGTGTTTAGTCAATATTATGAGTAGCTAATTTTCTTAAACGTTTGCTTGGATTTGTGATCGTTTGTGTGGTAAATTTTGAGTATGAAATTAGATTGATGTGTTGTGGTTAATTGGGGATCCGTTTGGGTTGAAACTTTAATTATCTTGTTAAAATTGTTTATACTTTTGTTTGGTAAACTAAAAACGGGTATTCGAAAGGAATCCGTAATTTTTACTAAAATAAGAACGAAACAATTAACCGGTCTATAGTTGGTTAAAAGCTTGCGGTATTCGAAAGGAATCGCTAACAACAATTAGAACAAGTAAGTGTTAACACAAAAGCTAATTAATAAATTAAGAGAAATCGGTATATTGATTAGTAAGCTATTCGAAAGGAAGCTTATAGATTAATTCGCACACATCGGCTTGGTACTTTATGCACGATTATTTTAGGTGTTAACTATATTCGAAAGGAATAGTTGCATGGTTAGGTAATTGGAGAAATTTAGTATTCGAAAGGAACTAGGTTTTATATTAGAAGTTTATCGACATTTTCATACTTAGGAAATATCACACATTCGTAAACGGTCCAAGGAATCGTCCTTTTATCAATACTTGAAATACAAATCAATTTTAATCGTTTTTACATTCAAGTCTCCCTAAGACAAAAAAAAACCTCACTTGTTAGTTGTTACTTTTAGCTATTGTAAATTGAGAAAATAGCATACAAACATGTGTGTGAAAATGATTTGGCAAATACAAACATACAAAGAACTCTAAATATAAAACAACACAAACCTACATACACTTCTGCATCTAATGCGTCTCCAAACATCTTGCAAATATCATACAAGCATTAAAAAGTGAATTTTTCTCCTTTTTCTTGTATAAATTCGTTAATCAAAATTAATCCACAAACCTCGAAAAAATAACAAACTCGAGGAAGGATTTTGTTGGCATGGCCCAACTATTCATAACAGACCATGTGTCTCCAGAGGAAGAACAGTCGAGTTAGCCTTTATTCCGTATATTTTCTTCAAAGCTTCCTAGAATGCCAACCTTGTAAAAACCAAATGATACTAAAGATTAAATCAAACCTTAACTTAATAACTTGTTTGCAATCCTGCAGTAAGCCGTAGGCAGTGGAGCCTTACTTGCAATTACAGGCATTTGCTGCATCACAAAACGTTCAGAAATCCTGTTGTGTCGGGTTTCTTAGATCCTTATCCATGCGAACTCATAAATATACAGCATCTCCATGTTTTTGACCTTCAATGTCTTCTAGTAAAGCAATCTCGGCTTTTTCCCGATAAAGATTCCTGCTTTTTATTAAATAAGATATAAAAAAGATCAATGGTATTGTTTTGTAAGCATTAAAATAGTAAGTTAAAAATGTATGGAAGAAATTAACTTGCCTTCAACCTCAAGAGATATCGGGCTATTGCCAAAACCGAGTTTTTTGGAAGGACATTGTACTTTAAAAAAAAATCATAAAGGTTTTAAATTACTATTTTTATGATTATTATTACTGATATATCATCTTTTGATCATTAATAATAAAACTATAAAATCTATTAAAAAAAAAAAGAAAAAAAAAAAGAAGGGAGTTGGCTCAAACCAACCCATCGCATGGAATATACTTTGACCCAGTGTTTTGAAACCCGGTTCGACCCGGCCGGTTGAACCGGTTGGACCGCTTTTGGCCAAAAAAAACGGGTCAAAACAACCCGGGTTTTAAGGAAACTGAGAACCGGTCGAACCGGCGGGTTTTTAGACACCCGGGTCAACCCGGTTCGCTAATACCCGTCGGGTTTTGTTTTTTAGACTATTTTTGAAAGTTAAAAGGTTATAATCTCGTAAGATTTATGCCATTTGAAGTTTAAAACTTATAATCTAGTAAGATTTATGCTTGGGTATAGTCTTTTGAAGCATTAAATCTTGTAATCTCAGTAGGAGTTATGCCTTATCAAGTATAGAGTATGAAACTTGTAATCTTTTGAAGTAAAAAGTTGTAATCTCTTATTTCTTGATTAGATAAACATGTTTCTTTGATGTTTTTATGCAGCAAATGTTAGTGTTTTGAACTTTTGACAGGGGATATTGGAAATTTTGGACATTTGCAGAGACCGGGTTGACCCGCCGGTTCAACCGGTTGGCCCGGTGACCCAGTGACCCGGTGGCTAGGCCGGGTCGATCATTGACCCGGTTTTCAAAACATTGCTTTGACCATCAAACCAATACGCCATATTTGCATACTTTGACATTAACCTTGACGAGCCCAAGTGAGTCTTGTTTCGTTACACTGCTTGAAGTAGCTAATTCTTTTGGATTTGATTATGTTTGGTCTTTGTATGTCTTTTTTCAGTCCATATTGTCACGCCCCACCGGATTTTACGGGGTTACCCGGGAGTCCGGATTGTTCTACACTTGACTAGAATACTTAGTGGAATTCTATGGAAGGTGCAAGAAGGTCTTGGAAACTCTTGGAAGATGTTGGAAACCCTTAGAAGTCCTAGAAGCTCTTAGAATCCCTAGAATCTTCCTTCCATGGAAGAATGTAGAACTTGTAAATACCTAGATGAGTAGTATAAATAGGAGAGGCCTCATTTGGCCAAAGCATCACACAATTCACTTGTAATCTTCTCTTGTAAAGTTCTCTCTAGCAATACAAAGTATTTCCTCATTTCACTTGTGTTCCTTTCTTTCTTAGTTGCCTAGATCGTTGAGTGTTCGAGCAAGGATGACTTAGTAGAGACTAAGTGCCGCACGGAAGACCCTTATCGAGATAAGTCCGTGACAAGTGGTATCAGAGCGAGTCGATTCAAGGCGATGGCGAGCGAAACCGAGAAGAATGGTGCTAGTGGAGGTGTGGTTGTTGACGAGAACAGGGGTCGAGACGATACACGTCAAAATCCCAAGAAGAGAGGTGTGTCAAAGGACGTTGTGGCAAGTTTGGATAAGCGAGTAGCGGGTGTTGAGACATCCATGGGGGAGTTAAAGACCCAAGTTGAGGGCTTGGAAGGTTTAGACTCCGACTTTGAGAGTATGAAGGAGGACTTTCGAGTAGCTCTCAATGCTCTTAGTGGCGACTTGAAGCGCGAGATCCATGACTTAAGAGATTCGTTCATGGGCGAGATCACGAAGATACGGGAGGAGTTTGGGGAAGAGGTCTCCACACTTCATCAAACCATCGAAGACTTGCAAGCAGATATGGCGTTGTGCAAGCGGTCCTTGGCTAGTGGAGGCGGCAACACTAATCATGGGCCAAAGTTGGATGTTCCTAAACCATCACCGTTCGTTGGAAAGCGAGAAGCTAGGGCGGTTGATGATTTCTTGTGGGAGATGGAACAATACTTGGAAGGTGTCAATGTGGTGGACGATGCTTCCAAGATCAAGATGGCGACCCGATACTTGAAAAACACTGCGACGTTATGGTGGAGACGTTGACATGGAGATATCGAGCGAGGTACGGTTACTATCAATACTTGGGTTGATTTTGTGGCGTATTTCAAGAATAAATTCTATCCGGAGAATGCTAAGAACGAAGCGAAGAGTCGGCTTCGTAAACTCAAGCAATCCGGAACGATACGGGAGTACGTCAAGGAATTCACCACACTTGTCTTGGAAATTTCGGAACTCTCCGACCAAGACTCTCTCTTTTACTTTCTTGATGGTTTACAAGGATGGGCTAAGACGGAGTTGGAGCGACGCGGAGTTCAAGATCTTGCTACGGCTATTGCTAATGCCGAGGCTTTGATTGACTTTAGCACGAGGAGGGACTCGTCCAAGCCAAAAGATCGGAGGGTGGACCATGAGAAAGGTGGGGGAGAAAGGAATGCTCAACCAAAGGTCGATAATGCACGTAAACCTCCCACCGATAAACATGTGAAGACGAGTTACAAGAGTGGTGGATGCTTCATATGTGATGGACCTCATAGAGCTCGAGATTGCCCGAAGAAAGCAAGCCTCAATGGGATGTCGGCTCATGAAAACGAAGGCGCGAGTGACGGCGGAAGCATGGGTTCGATGAGGATCTTGAATGCAATCAAGGCAAAGACGGAGGTGCCGAAGGTTGTAGGGAAGGGCCTACAATATGTCGGAGCAACAATCAACGGTGTTAAGGTACGAGCTCTTGTTGATTCCGGTGCGACTCATAACTTTGTGGCGGTTGATGAAGCTAAGCAGCTAGGGATTAACGCTACAAAGGGAAGTGGTACGATTAAGGCGGTAAATTCACCGGCCAAGCCAATTCATGGAGTGGTCAAAGATGTTCGAGCGAAGATAGGAGAATGGGAAGGGACGATTGATTTGTCGGTGGTCCCGATGGATGACTTCAAAGTAGTTATTGGGTTGGAATTTCTCGATAAGGTACGAGCTTTCCCTATGCCGTTTGCTAATTCTTTATGTATCCTAGATGGTGGAAAGACTTGCATGGTGAACACGGAGCTGGATGCCAAGAGTGGATCGAAGAACCTTTCTGCCATGCAATTCAAGAAGGGATTCAACAAGAGTGAGCCTTGCTATTTGGCGGTGTCAAGGCTAGAGACGGATGAGGTTTCAAGCAAGATGGAAGTACCAAAGGTGATCGAGCGGGTACTTGAAGAGTTCAAGGACGTGATGCCCAAGGAGTTACCCAAGAAGCTACCACCTAGGACAGAGGTGGATCATACCATCGAGTTGGAGACGGGATCCAAACCCCCCGCCAAAGCCCCTTACCGAATGCCACCGCCCGAGTTGGAGGAGTTACGCAAACAACTCAAGGAGTTAATGGATGCGGGCTACATTCGACCCTCGAAAGCCCCATATGGTGCACCGGTGCTATTTCAAAGGAAGAAGGACGGATCCTTGCTGATGTGCATAGACTACCGGGCGCTTAACAAGGTAACGATCAAGAATAAGTACCCTATCCCTCTCATTGCGGATTTGTTTGATCAACTTGGAAAGGCGAGATACTTCACCAAGTTAGACTTGAGATCGGGGTACTACCAAGTACGAATAGCGGAGGGAGACGAAGCCAAGACGACGTGCGCCACAAGGTATGGCTCTTACGAGTTTTTAGTCATGCCATTCGGATTGACCAATGCTCCCGCGACATTTTGCACCCTTATGAATAAGTTGTTTCACCCGTTTCTTGATAAATTTGTGGTGGTATACTTGGACGATATTGTTGTTTATAGTCATACCTTGGAAGAGCATGTCTTGCATTTGAAACATGTGTTCCAGGTGTTGCGAGACAACGAACTTTATGTGAAGTTGGAGAAGTGCTCTTTCGCCCAAGATGAAGTCGAGTTCTTGGGACACAAGATCAAAGACAGTGGATTGATGATGGACGGTGCAAAGATAAAGGCTATCCAAGATTGGGATCCACCAACTAAGGTTACGGAGCTAAGATCTTTCCTTGGTTTGGTGAACTATTACCGAAGGTTCATCATGGGATACTCGGTTATAGCATCCCCTTTGACGGACCTATTGAAGAAGAACCACGCTTGGATATGGAGCGAAGAGTGCCAAGCGGCGTTCGAGAGTTTAAAGAAGGCGGTTATGGAGGAACCGGTGTTGAGACTACCGGATGTGACCATGCCTTTCGAGTTACACACGGATGCATCGGATTTTGCTATTGGAGGAGTTCTAATGCAAGATGGACACCCGATTGCCTTCGAGAGCCGGAAATTAAACGAGATGGAGCGGAAGTACACCGTGCAAGAGAAAGAGATGACGGCGGTTGTCCATTGCTTGAGGATTTGGAGGCATTATTTGTTGGGTTCGAGATTCGTGATCAAGACGGATAACATTGCCACGAGTTATTTTCAAACCCAAAAGAAGCTAAGTCCCAAGCAAGCTCGTTGGCAAGACTTCCTAGCCGAGTTCGACTACCAATTGGAGTACAAGCCGGGGAAGGCTAATGTGGTAGCCGACGCATTGAGTCGCAAGGCGGAGTTTGCGGCCATCACCCAAGCCCAATTCTTCCTCCAAGATCGAATCAAGGAAGGGTTGGAACATGATCCTTTAGCCAAGAAAATCATCGCTTTGGCGAAAGACGGGAAGACACGAAGATTTTGGCTCAAGGGAGACATGTTATTCACCAAAGGAGATCGGCTTTACGTGCCTAAGTGGGGCTACCTTAGGCGAGTAATTTTAAAGGAGTGTCATGATACAAAGTGGGCTGGTCATCCGGGAATTAAGAGGACGTTGGCATTGGTTGAGGGAACCTATTATTGGCCAAGGATGGAGGACGATGTTGAAACATACGTGCGGACATGCCTTATTTGCCATCAACACAAGATAGAACAAAAGAAGTCGGGAGGATTGCTAGAGCCTTTACCGACGCCCAAGGGACCATGGGAGAGTGTTTCCATGGACTTTATCACATTCTTGCCGAAGTCGGAAGGAGGAGGAAGTATTATAGTGGTGGTGGATCGGTTCTCAAAATATGGTACTTTTATAGCCGCACCACCCGATGTTACGGCGGACGATACGGCCAAGCTCTTCTTCAAGAATGTGGTAAAGTATTGGGGAGTGCCACATGTTATCGTTAGTGATCGAGATCCACGATTCACGGGGCGCTTTTGGACGGAGTTGTTCAAGATCATGGGGACAGATTTGAACTTCTCTACGAGTTTTCATCCTCAAACGGACGGGAAAACGGAGAGGGTGAATGCACTATTGGAGCTCTATCTTTGGCACTATGTGAGTGCCAACCAACATGATTGGGCTAAACTCCTTGATGTTGCTCAATTCTCTTACAACATGTAACGGAGTGAAGCCACGGGGAAGAGTCCTTTTGAGTTAGTGACGGGACGCCAACCATTGACCCCGAACGCCTTAGCCGCATCATATGAGGGGAGTAGTCCGGCCGCTTACAAGACGATGAAGGAATGGCACGAGCAAGCGGACTTGGCACGAGCGTCTTTGGACAAAGCGGCTAAGAAGATGAAGAAATGGGCGGATGAGAGGAGGAGACACGTTGAGTTCGAGGTCGGAGATCAAGTGATGGTGAAGCTCTTGCCTCAACAATTCAAGTCATTGAGGAAGGTGCACAAAGGATTGATACGGAGGTATGAAGGCCCCTTCCCGGTGATTGGAAAGGTATCCTATCGAGTTCAACTACCGCCCAAGTTGAAGATTCATCCGGTCTTTCACGTTAGCTTTCTCAAGCCTTATCATGGAGACGAGGAAGACCCGGAACGAGGGGTGTCCGAGCGGGCACCAACAGCGGTTGTTACTTCATACGATCGAGAGGTTGGGGAGATCTTGTCAGATCGTACGATACGGAGACGAGGAGTGCCGAGCTATAAGGAGTATTTGGTCAAGTGGCGTGACATGCCCGATAGCGAAGCAAGTTGGGAAGCGGAAGACTTACTATGGCAGTTTGCGGACGAGATCAAGAGATATCACGAGGATGGCACGACGAGGACGTCGAGAGCTTAGGTGGGGGAGGATGTCACGCCCCCCCCCCCCCCCCCCCCCGATTTTATCGGGTTACCCGGGAGTCCGGATTGTTCTACACTTGACTAGAAGACTTAGTGGAATTCTATGGAAGGTGCAAGAAGGTCTTGGAAACTCTTGGAAGATGTTGGAAACCCTTAGAAGTCCTAGAAGCTCTTAGAAGCCCTAGAATCTTCCTTCCATGGAAGAATGTAGAACTTGTAAATACCTAGATGAGTAGTATAAATAGGAGAGGCCTCATTTGGCCAAAGCATCACACAATTCACTTGTAATCTTCTCTTGTAAAGTTCTCTCTAGCAATACAAAGTATTTCCTCATTTCACTTGTGTTCCTTTCTTTCTTAGTTGCCTAGATCGTTGAGTGTTCGAGCAAGGCTGACTTAGTAGAGACTAAGTGCCGCACGGAAGACCCTTATCGAGATAAGTCCGTGACAATATGCTCACTACAAAGAAAGCAAAAGATATCATCACCATCTATATCTGTATAATGTGCCAAGTACTAATTGCAAACATATAATAAAATCCACAAGAGCAGATACTTAAAAATGTCAAGCTATACAACTTTTATATTGGAAATTAGTGTACAAAAGTATAACTGACTGAGAAACTAAGTTTAAAATTGAACCGTACTATTTTATCACTAATTACCAATTGGGCCTAGCTCAAGTGGTACCACCACCGCAAACGCCAAGACCCGACATATGTGACAGAAAAGGTCACGGGTTCGAATTCGGACCCCGACATATGTGGGTGATTTGTAGACATGTATTTTACCCGGCGTTGATGCTCGTTGCGGGTGGAACGGATGTGTACATAGGAATATGTACGGAGGTCAGGGTACCTTCCAAATTACCCTTTTTCTACTATTTTATCACTAATTAGAAACAAAATCTTAGAGATAGTCAATTACCTCGTTGAAGAACCTCCTCGACGAATTGTTAGCCACAACATGAATTTTTGTTTCATCTACTACCGCTCAAATCCAAACTAACATTAGAGCTAAAGGCCGCTAGTGAGCCCTAAAGTGGTATAATTACATTAGATATCAAATGAAATTGTAGGCTTTAAAGCTACAAAAATCCCAAAAAAGGAATATGTTATCGAATACATATATAGAGAATACATCAACCTAACTTTAAATGAACAATTAAAACTACAACTAGACAAGGAATCCCCAATACATTGGCATTTGAATTCTTGTAAAGAGATTAAATAAATGTAACACGTACTCTCATACTCTCTAGCATATCACAAAAACACGACCTTTGACTTTGTGACATTTTGAAGTTTCCATGGGATTAACCGCTCACAAAGTTCCTTTTCGAGATTTAGCCACTCATCCTGAACGTAAACAGAACCTAAAACTTCCTATAACATATGAAAAAGCATAAAGATATCTAATAATAATTATTTCTATATAAAAAACAATTACATAATAAAAACAGATTTAAATTTCTTTACACATATAGATGTAGCAACTTTAACTCGCTTACTTATAAATGAGCGGTATGTGTTTATAACTTCCAAAATCAGTTAGAAAAAACTAATTTCTACTGGAATATTATAACTTTGTAAACATTCTTTAAAACGGGTCAACCAACTTAAACTGACCCACTTCAACCCCTACTAAAAACTTACTCGTATTGACCCATTACGCAACCTGCTAAACCTGCCTCTTTTTCCAACTCTAAACACAACTATAAGATCATATTCGTTATTTTAAAGAACATAATTAGTTAATTCTTCATAGCTGGCATTGATCATTAAACGAAAACTACCAAATATTAAATGAACAATGTACTGTTTACTACTTTCCTTGATTATATATATTTCTATTGTTGGAATTTGAAGGGTTTTAGCAAATATGTGTCCGTAAATGCGTGAGCTTACGGAAACGCACACATCGACATTTAGACATGACTATACGTTTATTATTTGCTATTATTAATTAAATGAGTTAATTGTAATAATTAATAAATGGGAGGATGTATTATGTAATTATGAATGTTTCCTAATCATAATACAACTTGTACACCAAGTAAATGCTTTGTTATATAAGGAACACCAAGTTCCTTATTCGAGACCATCGGAGATTTGGTTTTCTCTCCCTAAGAAGCAAAACCGATTGGCTCATTCCCTAAGGGGACCGATCGGCCAAACACCCCTTGTGGTGAGTTTTGGTTCTTTTGCTTGGACAATCGTTGTGGAAGCTTTAAACGTGTACTAGCATACAAGTTTGTTGCTAAAGAAGGTATCGCGTACGTAACTGTGGAATAGATCTTATACTTAGATCTATAGCTTACTTGCTATTAATTCAAAACACAAAAGTACAACTTTAATCCAATTTAATTATTGCTATGTGATCCTATTTTCCGCTGCCATGTATTGTTTGACAATATGACTCGAGTTGTATACCTATAGTGGTATCAGCCAAAACATAGGCTAATTTTTATTTTGAGTTCAAAAACATTAAAAATTGTGGGCGGGGATCAAGGGTTGGTTTAAAAAATTTGTTGTTTATTTTGTTATGACAAACCGCAAACAAGAAAAAAAAAACCGATTTTTTTTTTCGGAATTGTTTTTTTAATTTTTTGATTTTCGTTAATATATCAATAAATAAATAAAAATAAAGGTTTGGTTGAAATAGTTAAAAACTAATTAGTTAAAAGATAATTAGTTTAAACCTTTATGTTTACAAAATTAAGGTATTAATTTGAAATCAGTCTACCTTGCAATATTTGATGTTTATATATGTTATCTTTTTGCCATGTTTACCTTTTATGCAAACTATTTTATAAAGTTACATGCATAACTTCGTGGACATAATTAGATATATTGATATTGTTAAAAAATAAATTGAATTATTGACATATTATTAATTGTTAATTGAATAAGTGCGACACCAAAAAGATTTTGGATTATAAAAAGTTGTATGTGGTTTATTTGATATACGAATTGTTCACAAATTGACAGCTTATGCAAACCAAACTTGTTTATTTGGACGGATGTATGTGGTCCGTTTCCTTTGAAACGGGAGTGAATCAAAATGTGAACAATGACCATAGAGACTTTTTGTTTTAGGGCTCACCCAATTTGTTGCTTAGATTGTCAAGTCTCGTAAATCATCACAACTATCAATTAGTGTATGATCTCAATTACGACTAGCGGAATTAGAAGTAATTAAATGAACGATTTAGAGATAATAATCAACGAAGAATGAACAAGTAGATTGAAAATATTTTGAGGGGGAAATTCAATTATTCTCTTTAATTCTGTTCAAAAGCATGCAATATACATGATGCTAGCTACTATTTATAGACATATACTAGCTAACAGTTACATAAAAGCCATCCTTATGTTTATTAAAAAACATTTCGGAGGAAACATAATATTACAGTTCAGTTGGATCAGTTCGGGAGAACTTGAACTAATTCGGTGAAGAGTTCCCCCGAACTGAATCCTTCCTGAACTTTACACTTTATTAAATAATTCGGATTCTCCGAATTGAAACTTAACTACTCTAAACTATGACTTGGTCATTTTGGAAGCTTCACCATTAGACTTGTATGCTCCAACAATCTCCCCCTTGGATGATGCTTCCAAAATCCTTGTCTTGCTAATTTAGCTCCCTTCCCATCTTCAACAATGTCACAGTTCATCTACCTTCTCTGTGTCCCTTGATCACTTTATCCAGCTCTATGAATACACACTCCACAACCATCATGCCTTCAGTATCATCTTGTTTCATTCTTTCTAATGGCAGTTTTGACAGTGAAATGATATCATCATTTGTAAGCTCCCTTATATCTCCCATATCATAAAGTCTTTGCTGCTCACCATCCTCTCTGTCCAAAACCCATTCACCTGTTGAGTAGTCTGCCCACCATCTCAAGATCTTAGCTCTTTGATCAACTACCTTGACCTTCTTCATTGGTGCTATATGCATGGTCATCCTTTTCCTCTTAGCCATGAATTTCTTACAAAAATTTACAAATCCGGTTCTAGCACACGCATATAAGAAATTCTCATATTCATATCCATGAGCATACTCACCATGATTGACCATTTTTAATTTGCACAACTGCATAGCATCCTCCACTGAGATTTCTCTTAATTGTTCTGTAGTTCTGTAATACTTGGTCATTGATCCACTTAAACTCTTTCTTTTGATGACAATTGCACCATAATAGTGATCAAATCTCTAGCTTACAATAGGTGGAAGGATACCTTTCTTCAGATTATAATCAATTCTCTCTCTGCCCTCAGTTCACCTTGAGATACATCCTTGATTCTAGATCCAAATTCACTTCCTTCTACTTGAGTATGACTATCAGCATCAGCAGGGAAACCATATTGATCAAGTTCCCCTCCATCACTGCAGTCTTCTCCACCCACTCAGAAATTTCTTCTATTATTGCTGTTACTGCAGGATCATCCAAATAATAATCTTCAGGCAAAGAGGATGATTGAGATTTAGAAGTATGAGCAGGTGCATGTTCTGTTTGTTGTGAAGATGGATGAGATTGAGCTGAGGCTTGTTCTTGTTGTTGAGAAGTTTGAGAATTCCAGGACTACTTCTCCATGTATTGAGCAAACTCTTCTTGCTTGACTTTAGTTTTGGAGTGAACATCTTGACTTTGTTTCTCCACTAAAGTCTTCAATGTTACTCTTCCTGTTTGATCAATATCATTAGCATAAGAATCTTCAACAGTTGGATTATCAGTACCCTTATCCATTTGTCTATTTAGAACTACCTCCTAAATTCTCTTTTCTCTTTTAGCTTTCAAATCCCTGATCATCCCCTTCGTTTGAATATCCAACCAGTTCTTTTCAAGGGTTTCTACCTTCATTTGACCAACTGACCTGGAATTCATTCCTCCAGCAGTTACCATATAGCGCTCTGTTCTCGAGTCTAAAATTAAAGGAAAAGAAAGTAATGTAAAGAAAAGGAAAGTAAAGTAAAGGAAAGTATTTATTTTACTTTACGATCACCCCAAATATGGCCGGATTGTTTTATTGAATAAAATGAATAAACTTTACCTTTAAATCCTTTCCTTTTCTTTGCTTTTCTTCCTAAAAAAACTTGAGAACACAACAATTTATTTATTTTCTTTCCTTTACATTCCTTTACCCTAAAAATAAAACTTGAGAACACAGTGTAAGTGAATCTTATATTGTTTGTCAGGGAGCTTTTGTTTGAATTCTAACATTTTCTTCTTTAAGCTAACTCTGGAAGGAACCACGGTTGATGATTTGACAGCTTTACTTTTCATTCTTCCTCCAGTCTTAACAATGCTTGCACTAGCAACTGTTTCTTCTTCAGCAACCTTTTCAACCATCACTTCTTCTTCTTGTTTTACTGAAATCTCTTCACTCACCTCCTCTTCTACATCATTACCTATTTCAATTATCACATTCTCATTCCTTTCACCACCCAATTCTTCATTCCATATATCTTCAGTATGTGCAGACTTTGGCTCTCTTTCTTTAATGAAAATACAAAATGTTTCTTCAGCTGATTCATCAAATAAGCCTTCAAACATACCTTCAAAATGTCTTTCAATGTTGCTTGGTCAACAGATTCTTCATGCTGATCCACAAATCTAAATCTTCTTTCAGGTTCCTCAAGTTGGACCATTTCCTCATCCGAACCTATTTCCAAGTCCCCCGAAATTTTTGTTTTTTCCTCCGAACTTTTCTTACCCCCCGAACTCTTTCTTTTTTCAGTTAAAATCTTTTCAACTTCATCAAAACTAGCCTCTTTCTCTCCAGATTTGGCTATTTCTTCTAGAACCTTCTCCTTTCCTTTCCTGCTGACTACTTCCATTTCTACACTTTCACCGATCTTACCAACTATTGAGAGGTCAATGCTCACACTTTCATTCAAGCTGGTGCTCTCACTCCCCCTTACTTCAAAATCTCCTTCTACTTTTAATCCTACAACATCTATATCCATTCTTTCCGCATCATCCATGTCAAGATCTATATCTCCCCCTATTTTGGATGCATCATCCACAGGGATTGATACAGTTGTGGTAGCTCTCAATCTCTTCATTGTAACCTTATTCACCACTATCTTCCATCTCAATTGATTAATCAGAGAATCCTGTTTCTTTACCAGCTGCTCCAACTCCTCTGTTTTCTTAGTGAGCTCTAAAATCTTTTTCAAATTCCCACCTTGACCCTTTGTTCTAGATGTATATACTTGAGTAAGGGAAGGAGTGTGAGGAATTTGTTGAGACATTTCAACAGAAGGAACAAATGATGAAGTAGCTTGTTGTTGAACAAGTGATCTTGGTGGAGGAGAAGGAATTTGAATCAAAGGAGACAAACGATGTTCAATCTCCATGTGAGACTGTTCTACTCGAGCTTGTTCTGCTTGAGAGGGAGCACCTTGTGGCTCTTGTTGAACTTGTTGTTGCTCCACATTTCCAACCATCTCTCCTTGAAACTATATGAAGTCATTTATTGCAACTCGTGCTTGTTCAATCATATGAGGGAAGAAAGGTGTGAACTCCCCAGAAAATACAAACTTTGCCTTTGAAAAGGCCTTCTTCATGTTGTTCATTATTTTTCAGTTCATGTTTTCATCTTTTAGAACTGGTCCTTCAAGCATTAACCCTTGTACTTCAGAATGGAGAATAATTTGAAGAAACTTTGGGTATAATAAAAATCTTGTTGCAGACCCTTCAAGCATCCTCTACATGTTTTCCATAATATAGCTAGAGAAGTTAAATCTTCTATGTGTGACGAGACAAACAAACGCTGAAGCTAAGGTTTGATTGAGTTCATCAAAACCTCCAGACCTCCCAGACATGCAACATACCAAAATATGGATCAAATACCTCCAATTGAAGGACACTCTTGCCTTCTTTACCATATTGTCAGGAAAATCACCTTCATATCCAATCTATCTGCATACAGTTCTAATCTCCTCCATACTCAGCTTTTCAACCCCTACAGTATCATCTAGTCTCAAAACCCACCTTAATACATCCTCAGTTACTACCACATTCTCTCGTTGTACAAATGATGAAATCGTTCTTACTCCTTCAACTATCTCAAACCATGCATTGGCCCAAAATTCTTGTAATAAATCGTTGAATAGAACAGGGCTTTCAGAATGGCTTCTCGCAGATTTGAGTTGATTAGAAAACCAATTATCAACTTCCAATCATCATCAACTTCGGAGTGGTTCATGTCTAAAAACGCTGCAACATTATGCTTAGGTTGTAATTTAACGCCATCTTTAACAACAAATTATGGTTAGAATTAATATATAATCATGAAAAACATATAAATAAATTCATAAAACAGGAAAATTATACCTTAAAAAAATAGAAAAACGAGGTAAAACGAGTGATAAAAACAGAGAAACAAGCAAAAACTCTCGAAAAGGCTCTAGAGAACGATGAGACAGTGCTAAAGCTTAATCGCTCAGATGAATAAACAATGATAAACTATATTCAGATTAGAGATTTAGAATCGACATAGAGAACTGCGATTTTGATTAAAAAAGGATTATTTAAATTTAAACTAATTAGAGAAAATAATATATTTAATTTCCCACCAAAAGTTCCCCGAACCTAAAAATAAAACTTCCGAATTAAAAAAATGACAATTCCGAAATGACTTCAAACTAAAAGTAATACTCTGAATCTAAAGAAAAGGCAACACAGTCAAACATCCCGAATTTTAAAAACTAAATCCGGATTAGAAGAAAGTCAACAAAGTCAATAAATTTTCCCAGAATTTTAATTCAAACTTTAATTCTAAAATTACACTTTAGAACTAATTCACTTCAGATCAACAGTCAATCTTGAAATAGTTTATAAAGCAAAACTTCAATTTCAAAATCAAAAACTTATATTCCATAATTTCATAAAGTAGTTTATAAGAGCAAATTTTCAAAAGAAATGAAATGTTTTATAAAATGAAGAAACTTGTATTTGTATTAGAGTTCATCCTGTGTCAAAGAGTCATTCTCTACAAGTTTTAATAGTTTAAAAAGGACCTAATAAACAATCAAACTTATTAATTCTTGTCAAGTAGAAAGAAATTAAACAAATATTTTACTTAAATATGGCATTTATATCATATTTACTTAAAAACAGAGCAGTTTTTGTGACATATTTTACTCAAATAATTTTGACTGAACTCATGACTAATCTTCAACCTTTATTGAGAGTCCCTAGAATATGATTTCTCAACCTTATAAACTGCTTCTTCTCTCAAGATATTTTTGATTAAATGCATTATTTTTATGTTCAAATTGCACTTAGTACAATTGTTCAACTCCTTCCCCTGTCTTTGCCGTTTATCAAGTAAGCATTAAGGATCTTAGAGGAAAAAAGACTAGTTTATTAAAATTTTGGACATATTCACCTGTCTTTGCCGTTTATCAAGTTAGTATCAAGGATCTCAAAGTCAATAAATTATTAAAAAGTCAATTTTAAAAACTTTATAGTTTAAGAATCAATAGATTTATATGCTCATATTTGTTGAAAATATAACATTCTTTTGATTTTCTACTTGACAATCACCGAATTCCCATTTGAAAGTTATTGATTTTAGTGATCTTATGCAATGAATAAACCACACGTTGTTAAGGTTTTCAAAATACAGAAATATGTGCATTTCTGAAAACATTTGGTTTCATGAAATTCTTTAAATATTGAACTATGCTAAATAATTATGGAATTTATGTTTATAACTCATTTCTTAGAAATTTTGTTTTGTGAAATATATTCAAGTTTTATACTGTTTTTGATTTTCCTATTTTCTGAACCAAATTCAAAACCTTGCAAATAGACTGGAAATAAAATCTTTTTGTGTTTACTCTTTACAAACTGAAAGGACGTATTTTTGTATTTTATCTATACAAATTGAAATGACATATTTTTGAAGTTTTTCTGAATTAAAAAGAACTTTCTGAATTATAGTCAAAGAGAAATTTTCCGAATTAAAAAAAAAAAAAAAATTATAAAAGACTATCCTAATTATCAAAAGACTCAATTAAAAGAAATATTTTTGTATTTTTCCATTTTCTCCTCCTCTTTTTGTAAAATTCAAAAAGATATGTACAAAATATTATTTAAGAAACACTCAATCAAGATTTATAAGACTAATAGCCTGAATAAGAAAGTTAAATCTTGTTACATCAAATGCCTTTGTGAAAAGGTCTGCTAGTTGGAGGTCTGTATGAATCTTAACTAAGTGAATTAAATGTTTTTCAAAGAAGTCTCTAATAAAGTGATGTCTAATCTCCATATGCTTAGTTTTAGAATGTTGGACTGGGCTCTTAGTGATGAACATGGCAGTTGTGTTGTCTGTGTGAATAGGTGTGTTCACGAAATTAAGGCCATAGTCTAGCATTTGATTCTGAATCCATAACACTTGAGATGTACAAGAACCAGCAGCAATATATTCAGCTTCAACAGAAGACTGAGAAACAGAAGTCTGCTTTTTGCATTGCCATGATACTAGCCTATTTCCTAAGAACTGGCAACCTCATGTGGTAGATTTTCTATTTAAGTTGCAGCCACCATAGTCACTATCAGTGTAGGCATAGAAGGCAAAGGTAGAATTCTTAGGATACCAAAGGAATAATGAAGGTTTTCCTTCAAGATATCTAAAAATCCTCTTGACCACAACTAAGTGAGAAATCTTAGGAGCAGCCTGAAATCTAGCAGACAGACACACTCAGCAATATATTCAGCTTCAGCAGAAGACTGAGAAACAGAAGTCTGCTTTTTGCATTGCCATGATACTAGCCTATTTCCTAAGAACTGGCAACCTCATGTGGTAGATTTTCTATTTAAGTTGCAGCTACCATAGTCACTATCAGTGTAGGCATAAAAGTCAAAGGTAGAATTCTTAGGATACCAAAGGCCTAATGAAGGTTGTCCTTTAAGATATCTAAAAAATCCTCTTGACCGCAACTATGTGAGAAATCTTAGGAGCAAACTGAAATCTAGCACACAGACACACTCCAAACATAAAATCAGGTCTACTTGCAGTAAGATACATCAAGGAACCTATCATAAACCTATATAAATGTTGGTCAACACTTTCACCATCTAAATCTGGGTGTAACTTGGCCCTAGTATCAACAGGAGTGGAAACAGATTTACAATCAGAATACCCAAATTTTGGCTAATATATCTTTGACATATTTTCCCTGATTAATAAAAATTCCATGTTCTAATTGTTGAACTTGAAGTCCTAAGAAAAAGGATATTTCACCCATTGAGCTCATTTGAAATTTAGATTTCATCACAGACTCAAAATCCTTACATAGCTCTTCACAAGTGGAACCAAAAATAATGTCATCAACATAGATTTGAACAAATATGGATTCCTTGTAAACAAATTTAATAAATAAAGTCTTATCAATAGTTCCTCTTAGATAGCCATTATCAATCAAATACTTGGACAATGTCTCATACCAAGCTCTAGGAGCTTGATGTAATCCATACAAAGCCTTGTCCAGTTTGACCACATGATCAGGGAATTGAGGATCCAGAAACCCAGGAGGCTGACTAACATAAACTGTTTCTTCAAGAACTCCATACAGAAATGCAAATTTTACATCCATTTGATATACCTTGAAGTTCTTAAAAGCAGCAAATGCTAGAAATAATCGAATTGCCTCTATCCTAGCAACTGGAGCAAAGACATCATCATAATCAATACCCTCTTCCTGAGTATATCCTTTTACAACTAGTCTTGCCTTATTCCTCACTATTATTCCCCTATCATCTTTCTTAACTTTAAAAATCCATTTAACCCCAAGCACCTTCACTCATATTGGTCTTCCTACTAATATACCTACTTCATGGAACTTAAATTGCAATAGTTCCTCTTGCATAGCTTCTACCCAACTATTTATGATCAAGGCAATATCAACATTCTTAGGTTCTAGTTGAGAAAGAAAGCAAGAGAAAAAGCAAAGATTTCCTAAACCAGAGCTACTTTTAGTTTTGACCCCATCATACAAATTTCCTATATTATTACTTAGAGGATGAGTCTTGTGAACTTTTAAAATGAGTTGATTTCCTCAGTAATATTAGTAGAAAGATTTGTTTGATGAGGGACAATATCATCAAAAAGTGAGGGTTCAGAAATTGCTTCACTAGGTTGTTCATGGCTTGGTTCAGCAGGTAGAGTCTGAATTTGATCATCAATATGGAATTGTGCTTCATCAGGATTATTCACATTTTCTTCCCCCAAAGTGTTCTGAATATTCCCCGAATTTTCCCCCATTTCTTTTTGTGCACTTGAATTATCTTGTAATCTATCCAAATTGACTTGTGGATTACTAGAATTGAGTTCATCAATAGCTTGGTCATCTGAAATATCTTCAGTAGTATGTTGAGCTCCCAAATCATCATGATTTTCATCAGCTTGCAATTCTTGATATTGTACAATATTGTCTTGATCTTCAGAGTTTACTGGAAAGTCTTCTTCTTGAAGAATTTCTGCATCAGTTTGACTCTCTCCAAGATCTTCAGTTACAATGGTTGTATCATCCAATGAATTGATGTGATCTTGATTAAATTTAGAAGGGCTTACACTTGCATTTGTTGGTCTTCCTAGTTCAAAATCATCACTATCTTCAGCATTTTCTACATTCTTTGTTGATACATGCACTTGTTCTGAAACATCTGGGAAAACACCATTAAATGAATTCACAAATGTATCTAAATCAAACAACCATTCAACACCTGACTTCCTAACATTTTGTGTATATTGAATATCACATTGATTGATTCTTCAATGATTCTAGATCTTCTACTAAATATCCTATAGGCTTTAGAGTCACTAGAATATCCAAGGAAGTAACCATCATCTGTTTTGGAATCAAATTTTCCTAATTGGTCCTTGGTGTTTAAAATAGAACATTGACAGCCAAAAGCTTTGAAAAGTCCTAGAAAAGGTTTTCTTCCAGAAAATAGCTCATATGAGGTTTTTCCTATTCTCTTAACTATATGAATTCTGTTGTTGACATAGCAGATGGTGTTTTTCACTTCAACCCAGAATGTGACAGGAAATGAGGATGCACTTAACATGCCCCTAGCTCCCTCAATTAAAGTCCTGTTTTTCCTCCTAGCAACTTCATTTTGCTGAGGAGTTCTTGGGGAGCTATATTGTCTAAAAATGCCCTTAAGTGTGCAAAAATCATTCAGAGTGATATTTTTAAATTCTATGCCATTGTCACATCTAATAATCTTAACCTTCTTATCACAAAAGTTTTCTGTTTGAATAACAAAGTCTTTAATTAGTTCAACTGTTTCACTTTTATGAGCCATGAAAAAGACCCATGAAAAAGACCCATGAAAATCTTGAATAGTCATCGGTAATAACTAAACATAAGATTTCATGTCAAGACTCTTCACACTGACTGGACCAAATAGATCCATGTGTAGAAGGTGAAGAACTGTATCTACTGAAGTTTGAGTCTTTAGTTTAAAACTTGATTTATGATGTTTTCCTTTCAGGCATGAATTATGGTCAATTAGTTGAAAATTCTTTTTAGGTAATCCAGTAACTAGATTATCTATGACCAGTTTATTCATGCCTTTAAGATTGATATGACAACGCCTTCTATGCCATAAATCAAACTCTTTTTCAGTAGTTTTAGATATGAAACAACTTGATGATTCAGTTGACTGAGCAATGTTCATATCTAAGATATACAAGTCTTCATATCTTGGTGTTTTCACAACAATCATCTCCTTTGGGATAACAAATTCCTTTTTAAGTATGTAAAAATAATCCTTTGAGAAAACTGTATAAAAATCATTATCACATACCTGAGACACTAAAAGCAGGTTATAGTTTAATTCTTTAACATAATTGACCTGTTCCAGAGTCAAAGATCCGTTTGATACCTTTCCTTGTCCTGTTATCAATCAACCCATATCTCCATCAAATGAAACATTTCCACCTCTAAAAACATTGAAATCATGTAACAGTTTGATATTTCCTGTCATGTGTCTTGAGAACCCACTATCAACTACCCATGTGTTGGCTTCTAAAGAATTTGTGAACTGCCCCTGCACAGATCAAAACTCAGTGAGATTTTGGAACCCACACTTTTCTAAATTTTGATGATAATCCTTTGAATTTGCTAAATTTGAAATAATCATGCACTTTTCTTTCAAGAACACAAATTGAAGACTGTGAATCATATTTGGTATCATCCGATAATTTTATTCATATCCGAATTCTTTTTGCTTAGCCGAATTTTATCGGAATTGATTTTGAAAATATGTTTTTCCGAATTAATTTTCATTTTATCCGGATATAACAAATTATCAACAGAATTGAACCCTTTTAATTCGGACATAGAATATTTTAATTTGGGTGACTTCTAATCATTTATCAATGTAGGATTAAATTTACCAAATCTCAAATCATTTACATCTTTTGATTTTGCAGCCTTCTCCTCAATGTATTTCTTAAACTCAATTTTTCCAAATTTCAAATCCACAGATGTTAACACACAATTAGAAAGATTTTTCCTTTTAGACTTTAACCAACACTCTTCTTCTTTATGTTTCTTTTTACATGTCAAACATTCTTTTTTTCTTTTTGATTTATTGATTTTACCTTTTTCTTGTTTAACATGCTCACTTATAATCACAGATTCATTCACAATTACAGCAAACAATCATTCACAAAAGCATTCACACAATCAATATCAACTGTATTTAACACACAATTATATAAAACAAGATCATCCCCGTAATCTTTTGACATAACAAGGTCATGAACTAAAAAACATCTCTTATGTTGAAAATTATGGATAGGTTCAACAAATTCCTCCTCTATCTTAATTAATTCTATCTTATTACAATTCTCAACATTTTCTTCTCACCCATCATCGTTTACTCCTGAACTGTCTAGTTTTCTGCCTGCTGCACAATTAAAAACTCTATTTAGACTAGTGTTAACATGCATAGTATTCACATTATGCACAAATGAACAAGTTTCAGACAGTTCAACATTATCATTTAAAGCAGATGATTCATCAAAGCAATTTTCAACAATCAGACCACTTTTGAATGATGTAAATTCATCCTTACATGAGTAGTTGTCATTGAAGGGAGGAGGTATTGCACTGAATCCAATACCTTCCCTTTCCTTATGCACCATTTGATGCTCAATGATTCCACTCAAAGTCTTTGATGAAAGGTTGAATTTCTCAACATGAATTTTTGACTCATTAAATTCATTTGAAACCTTTTGAAATCTTTCAAACAAGTTTTCATGCTGAGTTTCCAACCTTCCCAACTTTCCTTTATATGCATCTACATCATTTGTCAAAGAGTCTATTTTTTCTTTATAAACCTTTTCTTTGTCTAAAAATTCTCTTTGATGAAATTTTATCAAATCAATCTCTTTAATTAAATTAAAGTTGTGTTCCCTTATATATTTAACAGCGTGTAAGCAATATAGTGTGCAAGTATTTGAAAATACCTCTTCTTGATTGACAGAGGAAATTTTACTCATCAAAGCAGATACAGTTTTGTTCTTGTAATCTTTCTCAGCCACCTCATCCCATTCACAAAAGGTGATCAATGCTTTCCCACTTGTTCTTGCCTCTTCTTTGCCATTCTTCATTTCAGATCCATTAATTTGCTTCTGCTCAGCTAGTTGATGGTTCCTTTGATAGCCATTGTTGTTGTTGTTCCTTCTTGGAGCCCTGCATTCTCTTGCAAAGTGCCCATAGTCATCACAATTGTAGCATTTGACCTTTGACTTATCAAACCCCATCTTCTCACCATTTTCTTTCCTGAAGTTATTCCTGTCAGTTCTCTTAAAGAATATGTTGGCTCATACACTAACCATTGTCATTGCATTGAGATTAGTTGTTCTCTTGATTATCATAGTTTGAACAGCCCATTTCAATGGAAGAGATCCCAGCAGCTTTTTCACAATATCACTATCCTTCATCACAACTCCATCACTCTTCAAATCACTCACCAACAATGTGTACCTGCTAATCTGCTCAGACAGACTTTCTCCCCTGTTGTGTTCAAATGCCTCATACGATTTTTTCAGCATGTCTCTCTTACTTTCCCTCAGCTCAATACTTCCATCATACCTTAAATCCATGGCATCCATAAGATCCTTAGCTGATACACAGTCCTTGAAGTTTTTGTAGATTTCTGTTGGTAGTGCCAATATAACTGCTCCTAAGGCCCTACAATCATGATCAATGAGCTTGTTTTCAGCCTCTATATACCTCCCAGGATCCAGATCTATCATTCATGTCCCTCCTATCTCCTGAACCATTGGTCTATGAGGTCCATTGATAATTGAGGTCCAAATCTGTCTATCACTGTAGTATACAAACGCTTTGAACCTCAATTTCCACATCATAAAATCCTGTCCAGGCAGACTCTTAGGAGGCCTACCACGAGATCATGTTTCATTATCGTAATTCACTGCTGGAACATTTGATGGAATAATAGACATGATGAAATTTGCAATTGATTTTAAGTCGGAGAGATGATTACTTAATTCGGACTAGCTAATTAACATCAAACTGAATACAAATCACTTAGAATCACTGAAATCTTAATAAATTATTTAAAAACACTAAACCTCAATGAACAGAACACTTAATTTGATCAATCTAATACAAATTTGGAATAACCAAATCTTACCGCCAAAATTAAAAAATTCTGAACTCACACAAACATTGATCTTAGATCTTCTAAATCCTCAGGCTGATTCAAACACTTCTACTGTAGCTGAGCTGAATCAAATTGAATTGATTACCAGCTCTGATACCACTTGGCAGGTGTCATAAATCCTCACAGCTATCAATTAGTGTATGATCTCAATTACGACTAGCGGAATTAGAAGTAATTGAATGAACGATTTAGAGGTAATAATCAACGGAGAATGAACAAGTAGATTGAAAATATTTTGAGCGGGATATTCAGTTATTCTCTTCAATTCTGTTCAAAAGTATGCATTATACATGATGCTAGCTACTATTCATAGACCTACACTAGCTAACAATTGCATAAATGCCATCCTTATGTTTAATAAAAAAACATTTCGGAGGAAACATAATATTACAGTTCAGTTGGATCAGTTCGGGAGAACTTGAACTAATTCGGTGAAGAATTAGTTCCCCCGAACTGAATCCGTCCTGAACTTTACACTTTATTAAACAATTCGGATTCTCCGAATTGCAACTTAACTACTCTAAACTATGACTTGGTCATTTTTGAAGCTTCACCATTAGACTTGTATGCTCCAACATAGATTAATTCTTTTCATGTTATTATATTTGTCAAATATTTTTTTAAAGAAATAAATTTTAATGTGACTAAAGAATTATGTAACAAATTTTTTGATTTATTTTGACTCTTTTATACGTTCTAAAACGCATTGTCTTGGGTTTTACCGTTCTTTGCTCCCGTGACGGAATGTATTAAATTGCAAAATACATTAAAAAATCGAAACTTTAAAAAACGTGTGATTGGTAATTCATAATTAAATGCACATCCTCAGTGTATAATTCCCAACTAGGCTCACCTACATAAAGGAGGATGTCTAGGAAATTTTGTGGATGTAATCTACTCCTAATGAGGTCAGATTTTAAGAGATACTTTGCCATCCTCTACCCTCACTTGCTTTCCTGGTCGTACCTTTTGTAGAGCTATCGAAAGGGTTTGATGATGACGATGGTACGTTTGGTTATTATATACACTTGGTGTATAGGAATTAGGCAATCATAGAAACACGTTTAAAACCACTAATAAAAATGTTTTGTTTTTAAAAACATCCAAATTATGTGACGAAGTTGTGTGCATGCCTTTTCGTACATAGATTTTTTTTCACCCATGGAATTAAGTCATATTGCTAAATATATTGCTTAGGCAACTTGTACTTGCTCGTCATTCTACATGAGACGTAGGTGAAGGGGTACCCAAGGTGGATTACCACTCATCGTGAGACGGTGGTGGACTATCTGCAGTCTTTAGTTGGACGACTTAAATCGGGTTATGCAGTGAGACTATAAACGCCGATGGCAATAAGATGCGATGAAACATGATTAATGTCACGACCACCACTTTGATGCTTGATCGAGCGTGAAATTAAGTCCCATAATCTAGGAATGGCATCGGTAAATGCAATTACTGAACGTCACTTACCTTTTGAGTATCATTTAGTTCCTAGCAGATCAACTGATGGAACGGTGATATGTCTTTTGGATCCTAGACTTAACCGAAAGTAAACCATGAATTTTACATTTATGTTAAGAAATTTTATGTTGAAAGTACTAATGAGAACTTTCTTTCTGTTTTGTAGAAATGACTCAAAAATCCACTACTGATGAGATTTTGGGTGAAACCAAAGCAGCGTTAAGAAGCAATAACCTTTCTGGACCAAACTTTAACGATTGGTATTGATCACTGAGGATTGTCCTAAGAGTGATGGAAAGACTTGATATCGTTACTACACCTATGATCGCTGAGCCAAATGCCACTGCTCCTCAAGCATAGAAGGATCATTATAAGGCAACTTATAAGATTCACGATGAATTTGCTTGTCTCATGATCAGTGGTATGACTCATGAGTTATGTAAGAAATTCGAGAGCAAATGGCCAGATCAGATGATCACTGAGTTGCGTGCATTGTATGAGAAACAAGCTAGCCTTGAGCTAAATGACTCTATTCGAGATGTACATGCATGTAAACATGTATCTGGAACACCAGTGGGGACCCATGTTCCAGCCATGAAAAGCTTGTTTGATCGCTTGGATAGAATGCAATACTCATATCATGAACGTGTAGCTATAAGCATTGTCCTCTATTCTCTTTCACATGAGTTTGAGGAGTTTACACGCAACTATAACATGCAGAGTATGAAAAAGAACATTAACGAACTCCATGCTATGCTGGTGGAATTCGAAAAAAGCATTTCCAAGAATAAGGTGAATGACAACCAAATCCTTGCGATTGGTGGTGGTCAGACTTAGAAAAAGAAGAAAAAGCAACCTCTACAATATAAGGGAAAAATTGAAAAACTGGTAAAAATAAGCAAGCTGTTGTTTATTCTTCCAAGCCTAAGAAAACCCCTCCAACTAAAAAGACACAGGTCGTTAGAGATGATGGGTTTCACCATTGTGGTCAGATAGGATACTGGAAGAGGAATTGTCCTAAGTATCTATCCGAGGTGCAAGATAAGAAGAGAGTCGGCAATGCCGAATCTTCAGGTATCTTGATGATATGCTTAATATAATTGACATTTTCTTAATCATATTTCTCTTTAATACTCTTGTTTTCGCATTTTGTTATGATTTGGGTAGTGTTTTCGTACATATATGCAGATAAGAGTTAAACTTGGATCATGGAACTAAAAGGAGTTGAAAATGGAGTTTAAATGAAGAAAAACTACGAAGAATCAAAGTTGAAGATCATGCGTGAAAAGTATTTTACGCACCTTCACCGTTTTGATCATAACTTCTTCATACGATGTCCGATTTAGGTGATTAAAATTGGAGAAGAAAGAAGAAAGAAGAAAGAGAGAGATACAATTTATATTTTTGAAGAAAGTTCATCAGACCACTCCATCCGGCTGCTAAGTTATCTTAGCCGGCGGATTAATCTCAAAATCTCAAAAAGTCAGTTGCGAGTCAAACGAAACGTAGCGCGCACGGAATTTTATCCAGCTGACGGCTGGAAAGTCAACCAGACCCCTATTTAAGCAAATCTTTAGGTTACGAATCAATGATCCCTTTTTCCACTTTTCCACCACCAAAGGTCGACCAGGAAAGCTGCTAGGAGGGTTTTTGATGTAACACTTGGATTAAAACACACAATTTTTTTTTTTTTTAAAGAAACTTCTACAATGTTAACGGTTTACTACAACTTAACATAACTTCATACAAATAAAAGGTAATGTTTTGCTTTCACCAAAATAACTTTTAAACATTTAGAGCGGAAAGCTCATTACAAAAGATTTTGATTCTTTGTAAGATCCCCATCCATGCCTTGAATGCTTGCCTTGTGTTTCAGAAATCCTTTTTACCTATAAGCATGACATTAACAAAATAGATTAGCGTTAAGCTAGTGAATATACTTAGACATATGTTAAGAAAATCTCCAAGACTATTTAAGTCTTATCTATCTCTTCTCCCAACTTATATAAAGTTGATTCTTACTTCTTTCCGACTATTAAAAGTCAATTACATACCCTCGCGGTATGTATATAAGGTTAACTCTACTTCTCCCCGACTAATGAAAGTCAATTCTACTTCTTGTCGATATATAGATGTCTTGTCTATTCTTTTCTATCATTATAATGGTTTAGGATATCATTCCTATACTTAAACTACCTTAAAATTCACTAAAACCTGGTCTAGGCACTAACTGCTCCGCACCTAAGGACCACTGCTCCGCAACTAAGAAGACTGAAAATCAACCAAGGCCACTGAGTGCCAGATGCGGCGCACCATGCCCCAGGTGCGGCGCATCTAGGCCCCTGGCTTGGCTGATTTTCGTTTTCAAGCTTTTCCTGCACTTACATGTTAGTTCATAACGCTTCTAGTTCCTATTTCCGTTAACAACTTTAACTATAACTTGAGATAATATACTTATCAATCTTCAAGACATTAATACACAATTTTAAACACATAACATTATGAAAATGAGTCTCGTATACTCACCTTGGCGTCGAAGTACGTTCACTACTCTCTTGTTGCTTTACCCTTTCCTTTGTCTTTTAAATCTAAGTTTATAAGACCAAAACACTATAGTTTTCAATTCTCATAACAACATAACTAACAACTTTGTTACACATTTCTTTTCTAAAATCTTAACATTAACTTGTTTATTCATTTTCTACCCATCGTGCCACTTTTGGGGTCTTTTGACCCGTTAGGCTTTTATACCTACATAGAAGCATTTCTAATCACTATCTACATTATACACATATCAACAATACATATATAAAATGGTCATTTCCTTTTCTTTAACAAATTTCTACCCATTGCCACTCCTTGGGTCATTTGACCCGTTTGGCAACACCAAATGGAGAAATCATAATACCATATTCTTTCTCATTTATAGAACTTAAACATACAATTCTAACATTAAATTAACATACAATCAAACTCAAATTAACAATTTTCTTCAATTATCATGATTATCCCCAAATTATCAAGAAAACCTAATTTTACCAATTAAGCATTTCTACTTTTAATTAAGCATCTTATTAAGACTATAACACATAATATAAACCCAAATTCATCAAATAATATTAAGTGCATAACTTACCTTCTTTTCCTCCAAAAACCAATTAAGCTAGATTCCTTTATCTTCTAATCTTAACTCTTTATAAACTTCACAAATTTAACATCAATTTGAGGTTTTGCAATTGATCTTAGCTTAATTTCAATAACACATACAAGAAATCCAGAATTTGACACCTAATCATCCTACTCATACTCAATTTCGAATTTACACCTTTAGTCCCTCAACTTCTCAAGTCTTACTACTTTACAAAATTACTAACATTATTAACTAATTAAGTCCTTTCTAACTAAAATTAACTATCTTTCTTACAATTCTAGTCCTTCACTTATAAACTTCTCAAATAACATAAATATAAAACATTTATATTATAGATAAATAAATACTTACGAAATATTCTAATTTCCGAGAACCGGGATGTTACAAATCTTCCCTCCTTCTAAAGATTTCGTCCCCGAAATCTATTCTTCAAACAATTTGGGATAAAATTTCTTCATTTCATTCTCCGGTTCCCAAGTAAATTCCGACCCCTTTCTATGCTTCCATTGAACGTTAACCATATTAATTTGCTTGTTTCTAAGTTGCTTTATTTTCCGATCGAGAATAGCTACCAGTTCTTCAACATAGTTCAACTTTTCATCGATTTCGATATCATCTAGTGGGACAAACGATGTTTCATCCGCAAGACACTTTCTTAAGTTGGACACATGGTATGTAGGATGTATCTTATTTAACATTTCGGGCAATTCTAGTCGGTAAGCAACTTTTCCGATTCTCTCCAAAATCTTAAATGGTCCAATAAACCTTGGACTTAATTTTCTTATCTTTCTAAATCGAATCACTCCTTTCCATGGGGAAACTTTTAACATTACAAATTCACCAACTTCAAATTCTACCGGTCTTCGTCTTTTATCGGCATAACTCTTATGTCGATCTTGAGCCATCTTAAGTTTTTCTCTAATTTGATCTATCTTTTCCGTTGTAATTTGTACAATTTCTTTTTCTCCCAATTCTCGTTGTCCAATTTCACCCCAACATATTGGCGTTCTACACTTTCTTCCATACAACATTGTATAAGGTGCACAATCTATACTCGCTTGATAGCTATTGTTGTAAGAAAATTCTACTAACGGTAAATGATCATCCCAATTACCCCCAAAATCTGTTACACACGCACGGAGTAAATCAACTAATGTTTGAATTGTTCTTTCGCTTTGCCCATCGGTTTGAGGATGATAAGCCGTGCTAATATTAAGTTTCACCCCTAATTATTCTTGAAAACCTCTCCAAAAGTGAGAAGTAAAACGTGTATCTCTATCCGACACTATCGAAATCGGAACTCCATGTCTTACTACGATCTCCTTCAAAAACATTTCCGCCATTTTCTCCGAAGAAATAGCTTCTTTGGTTGGTAAGAAATGAGCACTCTTCGTCAATCTATCTACGATCACCCAAATAGCATCATTCTTTCTTTTAGACTTTGGCAATTTCGTCACCAAATCCATAGTAATATTCTCCCATTTCCTAACCGGTATTTCTAATGGTTGCATTTTTCCATAAGGCTTTTGGTGTTCCGCTTTAACTTGTAAACATGTTAAACACTTTTCTACATATTTCACTATATCTCTCTTCATACCCGGCCACCAATAGTCTTCTTTAAGATCTCTATACATTTTCGTACTACCGGGATGAATAGAATATTTTGACTTATGAGCTCCGTCTAGTAAAATCTTTTTACAATCCGATGTATTAGGAATCCAAACTCTTCCGAATCTAGTCTTTAAGCCTCGGCTATCTTCCATCAAATTTTGCACTTGACCCACAATTCTTTCTCTTTTCCAATTTTACTCTTTAATTGCTTCCGATTGAGCTTCTTTAACCGAATCAAGGAAATTTGCATTGATGATTAAAGCTAAGGAATGAAGTTTCATCTCCGGTTGTGAACTCTTTCTACTTAACGCATCCGCAACGACATTTGCTTTTTCGGGGTGGTATCGAATGTCACAATCATAATCTTTTACCAAATCTAACCATCTACGTTGTCTCATACTAAGATCATTTTGGGTAAAGAAATAGTGCAAACTTTTGTGATCCGTATAAATCGTACATCTTTCACCATAGAGATAATGTCTCCATATCTTTAAAGCAAACACAACCGCCGCTAACTCTAAATCTCGTACCGGATACTTCTTTTCATTATCTTTCAACTGTCTCGAAGCATAAGCAATAACCCTTCCATGTTGCATCAAAACACATCCTAAACCGGTATATGAAGCATCACTATAAACAACTAAATCTTTCGTCCCATCCGGCAAAACTAACACCGGTGCTTCACTTAGTTTCTTCTTTAAAAATTTGGAAGGCTTCTTCTTGTTTCTCTTTCCATTCAAACTTCTTATTCTTTCTAGTTAACTCGGTTAAGCTTGAAGCTATTTTAGAAAAATCTTGAATAAATCTTCGGTAATACCCCGCAAGACCAAGAAAACTACGGATTTCTTTCACATTTTTCGGAGAATTCCAATTAACAATTGCTTCAATTTTCGACGGGTCTACTTTTATACCTTCTGCATTTACTACATGACCCAAAAATTGAACTTCTTTTAACCAAAATTCACATTTAGAAAATTTTGCATATAATTTCTCTCGTCTAAGAATCTCCAACAATTGTCGCAAATGATCCGCATGTTCTTCTTTACTCTTTGAATATATTAGAATATCATCAATAAATACTATAACAGATTTATCCAACATCGATCTACAAACTCTATTCATCAAATCCATAAAAGCTGCGGGGGCATTCGTTAGACCAAAAGGCATAACCAAAAATTCCTAATGGCCATACCTGGTGCGAAAAGCCGTTTTCGGTACATCTTCCTCCTTTACTTTCAATTGGTGATAACCCGACCTTAAATCTATCTTTGAAAAGAATTCCGCCCCTTGCAATTGATCAAACAAATCATCTATTCTCGGTAACGGGTATTTATTCTTGACTGTTAACTTATTAAGTTCTCGATAATCTATACACATACGCATACTTCCATTTTTCTTTTTCACAAATAAAATCGGTGCACCCCACGAAGAAGAACTGGGACGGATAAAAACCTTATCTAACAACTCTTGTAACTGACTCATTAATTCTTTCATTTCGGCTGGAGCTAATCTATATGGAGCCTTTGCTACAGGTGCAGCACCGGGAATCTATTCTATTCTAAACTCTGCTTCTCTTTCTGGTGGCAAACCCGAAAGATCTTCAGGAAATACATCTACATATTCATTTACTACATCTACTTCTTTTAATTCTTTCTTATCTTTCTTTTTATCTATCACATACGCAAGGTATGCTTGACAACCTCGGGACATATATCTTCTTGCTTTCATTAAGGAACAAACTGAAATTTCACCACTCTTTTTCTCCCCGTAAATGATAACTTCTTTTCCTTCTAAATCAGTAACTTTAATAATTTTAATCTTACATAAGATGATAACATTATTCTTCTCTAACCAATCCATACCAACTATAACATCAGACTCTCCCATGACCATTGGAATCAAATCTATCGTAAATTTTGTTGATTCTATTTCTAATTGATTATCATGATAAACATCTGACACAAGAACAATTATGTTATCCGCCACTTCTACTTCTAAGGGATATTCTAGCTTACTAAGGGGCTTAGAAAACTTCTTACAAAATCTACTTGATACAAAAGATCTATTTGCTCCCGAATCAAACAACACATAAGAAGGTTGAGAGTTTACAATAAAAATACCTGAAACGACATCAGTCGATTCTTTTGCTTCTACGGTTGTGATTTGAAAGGCACGACCACGGCCTTTATTATCTTCGGCTTTCTTTCCACTACTTCCTCCTTCAAGAAGTAAAGGAGTTTCGGTCCCACCAATAACTTTTGATTTTGAGGCAACTTTGGACATTCATTTTTAAGATGCCCCGGGTCTTTACAATAGTAGCAAATCCTTAATATGACCCGGCTTCCCACACGTGTAACAACCCATCTGACCAAATTTGCATTCTCCAGGATGATTCTTACCACATTTTCTACAACTATACTCTCTTCTTGACGATTCTTTCCTTTCAAATCTTCTTCCCGAATTTCTGCCCTTCTGTTCAAGTCTTTGTTTCTTATACGGTTCTTGTACATATTCCACCTTGCGTTTCTTCTTCTCTTCTTCAGTTCTATTTAAAAGTTCTAACTCCCTCCTTCTTGCCGCTTCAACCATATCCTCAAAAGTTCGAGGATTATAAGTGGAAACGTGCTCTCTAATGTCAGGATTCAAACAACACATATATCGATCCATCTTCATCCGTTCACTTACCACATATTCTTGACAAAACCCCGCTCTATCTAGAAATTCGTTGGTGATCTCATTCACGGTTTTACTTCCTTGCTGTAATGACAAAAATTCTCGGGTAATTTTGTTCACTGCCAAAGGTGGACAATAGTACTCCATGAATCTCTTCTTAAAATCTCCCCACGTCATCTTCACAATCCCTTGAGCCGGGAATAACCTCACTATAGACTCCCACCAACTTTTTTCTTGATTTTGGAGTAGATTTGATGCATAAATAACCTTATCTCTATCCGCACACTTGCAAGTCAAGAATGCACATTCTACCTCCATAACCTACCGCATGCTAACAATAGGATCAATCTCTCCAAGAAAAATAGGTGGATTACAGCTTGCAAAATCCTTATACGTACACCCCTTCTTATAACCTTCTGTGGGTTCTTCTTGATGATCAGAATGATCATCTTCACTTCCTGAATCTTCCTTCTCTTTCTGTTTCAATTCTTTCTCCGCAAGCACGCGGTCTATTTTTTCATCAATAATCTCCACAACATCATCTCTAACCCGTTTAATAATAAACGGTATTGCTTTCTCAAAGGCTTGGCAAATCTCCTTAGCCACAATTGTTTGCATATCCACTTCCTTCTGACCGTCATCATGATGACTACCTTCTTCTTCCATTTCTACCAACTGAAATTAAATTCAGTTAATAATAACATATAAAACTATAATCCATATACAATTATAGTTTATATGTCATATACATACTTTCTAACTTTCTTTGTCCCTTATCCTTAATATACTTCAATCATATTGGATATACATAATATGCCCAAAATTAGCGTTGGCCAGACGTTAATTTTAAACATATTAACCCTTGTACACCCAATACTATCAATGTATATATAAGACTAAGGCATTCTATTCTTTCTCAACAATCAATCTTTCTTACTCTTATCTCTTCCTCAAGGCAAGCTTCTTCCCCTTACAAAGCCTCAGCTTGGGTTCAAGTATCAACCGAGATACTCAACTCACACAAGCCAAGGCTCTGATACCAACTTGTAACACTTGGATTAAAACACACAATATTTTTTTTTAAAGAAACTTCTACAATGTTAACGGTTTACTACAACTTAACATAACTTCATACAAATAAAAGGTAATGTTTTGCTTTCACCAAAATAACATTTTAAGCATTTAGAGCGGAAGCTCATTACAAAAGATTTTAATTCTTAGTAAGGTCCCCATCCATGCCTTGTATGCTTGCCTTGCGTTTCAGAAATCCTTTTTACCTATAAGCATGACATTAACAAAATAGATTAGCGTTAAGCTAGTGAATATACTTAGACATATGTTAAGAAAATCTCCAAGACTATTTAAGTCTTATCTATCTCTTCTCCCAACTTATATAAAGTTGATTCTTACTTCTTTCCGACTATTAAAAGTAAATTACATACCCTCGCGGTATGTATATAAGGTTAACTCTACTTCTCCCCGACTAATGAAAGTCAATTCTACTTCTTGTCGACATATAGATGTCTTCTCTATTCTTTTCTATCATTATAATGGTTTAGGATATCATTCCTATACTTAAACTACCTTAAAATTCACTAAAAACTGGTCTAGGCACTAACTGATCCGCACCTAAGGACCACTGCTCCGCAACTAAGAAGACTGAAAATCAACCAAGGCCACTGAGTGCCAGATGCGGCGCACCATGCCCCAGGTGTGGCGCCTCTAGGCCCCTGGCTTGGCTGATTTTCGTTTTCAAGCTTTTCCTGCACTTACATGTTAGTTCATAACGCTTCTAGTTCCTATTTCCGTTAACAAATCTAACTATAACTTGAGATAATATACTTATCAATCTTCAAGACATTAATACACAATTTTAAACACATAACAATATGAAAATGAGTCTCGTATACTCACCTTGGCGTCGAAGTACGTTCACTACTCTCTTGTTGCTTTACCCTTTCCTTTGTCTTTTAAATCTGAGTTTATAAGACCAAAACACTATAGCTTTCAATACTCATAACAACATAACTAACAACTTTGTTACACATTTTGTTTCTAAAATATTAACATTAACTTGTTTATTCATTTTCTACCCATCGTGCCACTTTTGGGGTCTTTTGACCCGTTAGGCTTTTATACCTACATAGAAGCATTTCTAATCACTATCTTCATTATACACATATCAACAATACATATATATAATGGTCAATTGCTTTTCTTTAACAAATTTCTACCCATTGCCACTCCTTGGGTCATTTGACCCGTTTGGCAACACCAAATGGAGAAATCATAATACCATATTCTTTCTCATTTATAGAACTTAAACATACAATTCTAACATTAAATTAACATACAATCAAACTCAAATTAACAATTTTCTTCAATTATCATGATTATCCCCAAATTATCAAGAAAACCTAATTTTACCAATTAAGCATTTCTACTTTCAATTAAGCATCTTATTAAGACTATAACACATAATATAAACCCAAATTCATCAAATAATATTAATTGCATAACTTACCTTCTTTTCCTCCAAACACCAATTAAGCTAGATTCCTTTATCTTCTAATCTTAACTCTTTATAAACTTCACAAATTTAACATCAATTTGAGGAATTGCAATTGATCTTAGCTTAATTTCAATAACACACACTCAAACACATACAAGAAATCCAGAATTTGACACCTAATCATCCTACTCATACTCAATTTCGAATTTACACCTTTAGTCCCTCAACTTCTCAAGTCTTACTAATTTACAAAATTACTAGCATTATTAACTAATTAAGTCCTTTCTAACTAAAATTAACTATCTTTCTTACAATTCTAGTCCTTCACTTATAAACTCCTCAAATAACATAAATATAAAACATTTATATTATAGATAAAAAAATTCCTACGAAATATTCTAATTTCCGAGAACCGAGATGTTACATTTGAGGTCTCGGATCACGTTGGAAGCCACGATTAACGCAAATTAATTGTGTTTGAAGATTGTTTACGTTGGTTTGTCTTTTTGGCTTAATTCGTACTAAAACATGTCTTTGTTTATGACTTCTTTTGCTGAATTTATTCAATCTATCATGAACTAAATCTAATTAAGTGTTTGCTTGAATGTTTAGCTTGATATTATGAATCATTAAGTTTTACGTTGAAGTAATTGGTTTTTCCCTTATTATTATCGTTTAATCGTAGTTCTTGTTTACTTGAATAAATTAGGTTAACTACTTAGCGTGATTGATAAATCTATGTCATAACTAGCGTTCATATAGGTTTATTAGTTATTTATGATTGTTTAACTTGTTAGATAGTTATAGCTTTAGACTTAATTAAGATAGGGTAAGAGTATTATATCATATTCGAATAATTGAGACTTTAGTTAATTCGTAGTCGATAGATTAAATAGATAACAATAGTGAATTATATGCACAATTTAGGGTGGATAAATCTAAGATAGCTCTTGATGTACGACAATTGTTCGTACCATCTTTCCTTAATATTGTAGGATTAGACGACTCTAATAGGATGTCTAGTTAATTGAGAAATCACAGTTTAACCAATTCAACATAATCTTATAATTCATAATTCAAGTGAAACATAAATCCAAGTGAACACTACTTGTAAAATATCCGATTACATCTTGAAAACTTTTCCAAACATATTTTCATTCCCAATCCACTTTAGTTAATTGATTATTATTTTTCTTTAGTTACTTAGTTAATCGAAATACGTTCTCTCGAAACTAAAACGTCCCCCTTTGTTCATTTGTGTTATTAGTTTAATTAATTATTTAAAATAAAGAATTTAAATACACGTTCCTGAGATCGATCCGTACTTACTAGATCTATAATACCATACGATCAGGTACAGTGCCTGTATTGTGTGATAGTCTACTTTAGTAATATCCAATTCTTTTAATAATTTAACTCAGATTTAACACATCACTTGACTATCAAATTATTTTCTTTCTCAAACAAATACTTGGGTATATGACACTGGTTGTGGTACTCATATTTGTAACTCCTTGTAGATTTTAGAGCAAAGAAGAAGCTGAAGAATGGATCCTTGTATGTGTATGTCGGCAACGGCATACGTGTAGCAGTGGAAGCCATCGGAAGTTATGACTTACAATTACCTACGGGCATAATTATGGTATTAAACAATTGTCATTATGTTCCTTCTATTTTTAGGGGAATTGTTTCAGTTTCAGTATTGAAAGATAATGGTTTTAATAATACATTTACAGATTTTGGTATTTCAGTTTCAAAGAATAATATTCATTATTTTAATTGTATTACTATTAATGGAATATTTGAAATTGATTTGCATGATCGTCTTTCATATACTAATAATTCAATGTTTAATATAAGCACTAAACGAGTCAAGTCTAACTTGCACTCGTCCTACCTATGGCATTGTCGTCTTGCACACATAGGCAAACCCCATATCGAAAGGCTTCAACGTGAAGGACTTTTGAAATCAAGTGATGATTCATTTGATAGGTGTGAGTCTTGTGTATCGTTAAAAATGGCAAGGAAACCCTTCTCGCATGAGATTCAAAGGGCAACCGACCTACTAGGAATCATACATAGTGATGTATGTGGTCCCTTTAGGCATATGTCTAGGAAAGGAGCTTACTACTTCGTAACATTTACGAATGATTTCAGCCGTTATGGTTTTTTTTATTTACTTAAACATAAACATGAGGTGTTTGAAACACTCAAAGTGTTTCAAAACGAGGTAGAAAACCAACTCGGAAAAACCATTAAGATTCTCTGATCGGATTGAGGTGGTGAATACTTAAGCCTAGATTTTAAGGATCATCTACAAGCGGGTGGAATTGTCCAACAACTTACTCCTCCCTATACACCACAGCATAATGGTGTACCGGAAAGGAGAAATTGAACCTTGCTTGACATGGTACCATCTATGATGAACCTTACAACTTTACCATTATCTTTTTGGGATTATGCCTTAGAGTCTGTTGTACGCATTCTCAACGTGGTTCCAACTAAGAAGGTTGATAAGAAACCATATGAAATATGGTGTGGGAAAGCCCCTAAACTGTCTTACTTAAAGGTTTGGGGATGTGAGGCACTCGTTAAGCGTGATACGCCTGACAAACTCGAGCAAAGATCGGTTAAGTGCATCTTCGTAGGATACCCAAAGGAAACGATGGGTTACTACTTGTATAGTCCTTCCGATAATAATGCGAACGTTGCTCGGTATGCTGAGGTTTTCGAAACAGGGCTTATCGCTCAAGGAAACAGTGGGAGGGTGTTCAAGAGGAAGATACATCACCTTCTACTCACACTGGTGATCAACAATTTAGAGGGGGGAGGGGGGGGAAAGAATTGAGCCTCAAGTCATGCCTCAGTCTGATCCTCAAGTTGCGATTGAGCTGTCTCATTCTCAAACTCAAATTGTTGATGCTCCAATTCGTAGGTCTGAAAGGATGATACGTGCACCCAATAGATTAAACTTAAATGTTAATCTAGAGGAGGATAACGTATCAAGGGATCTTAATGAACCTCGAACCTTGAAATTTGCATTATCAAGGCCTGACTCTGACAAATGGAGTTGGAATTAAAGATTTGATGAAGATATCAAAAAGTTTGGTTTGTTCAGAATTTTGATGAGCCATGTGTGTATCAAAAAGAGAGTGGGAGTAATGTTACTTTTCTAGTCTTATATGTAGATGACATATTGCAAATGGGAAACATCATTCCAATGCTTGAAGATGTTAAATCTCATCTTGGAAAGTGTTTTTCCGTGAAAGACTTAGGAGAGGCAACATTTATTTAGGGAATTAAGATCTCCAGATATAGATCTAAGCGGTTGATAGAGTTAAGTTAGAATGTTTACATTGATAAAATACTAAAGCGATTTAGTATGGAAAACTCCAAGCGTGGATATTTACCAATGCAAGATGGACTTAAACTTAGCATCAATGATTGTGCTTCTACACCTCAAGAGGTGGAACGTATGCAAAGGATACCTTATGCTTCAGCAATAGGGTCTATTATATATGCGGTAAGATGCACAAGACCTGATATTGGTTTTGCTCAAAACGTTGTTAGTAGGTTTCAACAGAATCCAGGCGAAAGACACTAGATTGCTGTAAAGAACATACTGAAGTACCTTAGGGCTACTAAAGATATAGTTCTGGTGTATGGTGGAAATCTTGAGGCTAAACTACAAGTTACTGGTTATTGTGACGCTGGATTTCAAACTGACCATGATGAAACCAAATCTGAAACTGGATATGTGTTCACCATGAATGGAGGAGCTGTATTTTGGAAAAGCAAGAAGCAATCCACTACAGCCATGTCTGCAACAGAATCAAAGTACATAGCAGTTGCTGAAGCTGCAATGGAAGTTGTTTGGATCCGAAAAAGTAAGAAGCAATCCACTACAACCAAGTCTCCTATGGATATGTATTGCGACAACATTGGTGCAATTATCATGTCCAATGAACCCGGTGTACAGAAAAGAGCTAGACACTTTCAGAGGAAATTTCACTGTGTTCGTGAGCAAGTCAATCAATGTGAAATTTGAGTACTCAAAGTTCACACGGATGATAACTTAGCAGACCCCTTTACGAAGGCTCTGTCAAACACGAAGCTAACTCACTTAGCTGAGGGCATAGGACTTCGTTTATCTAGTAATTACATGTAAATCCGTGAATTTAGTACTTTAATATGGATGTAATAAACAATTTAATTTATGAATGAAATAATATTTGTGATATTTTGTTTTCATTTATTATAATAATTGTTATCCTATTTTTCCTGTTTTATCCTTTAATAATGTTGTGTAATATTAATCTAAATATCAATTTTCGGTTGATCATATAAAAATATGATTGAATTAAGACAATATCTGAGTGTTTAGTCAGTTTGGCTGACTAACTCACATGGTATCCATTCGGATGCATACTGGATTATCCCACATGAATTATTACTTATGGATATTTGTCATTAAGTATAATTCATAAGGTTTGTTATCCTTAGACTTGAGATACAAGTTGCTACTCATGTACATAGTGCATTATTTGACCATAGTCAATATCACTCCTGGATAAGGGTGGCAAAAAGGCTATTTTTGGTAATGTTGCGAAATACGATGAGTACTAGTTGTATTCAATATAGGATTTGGTCCTTCAGTGAAAACTGAAGTTAGATACTTAATGGGCCACTCATGAATATTTAAGATGTTTATCTGGCCAGACCCAAATAAGTCCAGAACTGTCTCGACTGTATTCGCTAATCTTAAGTGATTCACGAAATGAGAAACCGAAGTTAAAATGGAATGACTTTGATCCATCTCCAAATTTTAACTAGAGTATCTGTAACAAAAAGATATAAAGCGAACATAGACTCACAGTGACTTTGGCGAAACTTCACTCGTGCATTTATGGGAACATTGATATGTTACTAGACGTTAATCAATGTTATCATATTTGTTTGAAAATTGTTCAAAAGTGGGAGCTTTGGTATTTGAATGGTTTAGCAAATATGTGTCCGTAAATGCGTGAGCCTATGGGAACGCACACATGGACATTTAGACACGACTATACATTTATTATTTGTTAATTATTAATTAAATGAGTTAATTGTAATAATTAATAAATGGGATGATGTATTATATTCCTAATCATAATACAACTTGTAGACCAAGTAAATGTTTTGCTATATAAGGAACACCAAGTTCCTTATTCCAGACCATCCTTGGAGATTTGGTTTTCTCTCCCTAAGAAGCAAAACCGATCGGCTCATTTCCTAAGGGAACCGATCGGCCAAACACCCCTTGTGGTGAGTTTTGGTTCGTTTGCTTGGACAATCGTTGTGGAAGCTTTAAACGTGTACTAGCATACAACTCTTGTTAGGATCGTTTAGGCTATGTAACCCAAAGTATGATTAAAACAAGATCTTGATTATCAAGGAAGTTCAGCAGCGGATGAACACTTTGATATTACAAGTTTGTCGATCAAACAAATATTGTATAATGATAAACAACGAACAATGAATAACAATAATGTTTGTCGAATATTAAGCCTCAATATATTGAACAAATTATGAATCAATACACGTGTTTCTGTTTGTTTACAAGGATCTATATATATAGACCTTGAGGCTAACCCTATCTATAATAGGTAACGTCTAAATAATTACAATTCTATTTTAACTAGAATTGCTAAACTTGCGGAACAAGATAATTCTATAATTATCTTCAAGCAGTAGAAACTCTCATCGGGCAGTAGTAATGATAATCTTCCGTAGTAACTGTCTTCATATGTTCACCGTATTAACTGTCTTGCATGCAGTAGTAACGATCTTCAGTAGTAATGACCTTCATGCAGTATCAATGAAACAGTACTAACTGATCAGTATTAACCAAACAGTATTAATGAAACTAAAACTATTTTAACTAAGTATTAATCCCAACAACCTCCCCCTAACTTGAACTTTTATTAACTAAAATAAAGTATAATTTTTTAACATGGTTAACTACTTAAGATTACAAATCATTATCACTCCTCTCTTTGCTTGAGTTCCTTTTCTTCTTCTTGCTTCTTCAATTCTTCATTCAGTTGACTGACAATCCTCAGCACCAATTCATGTGCCATTCTAGAAGTTCTTAGACCATGTAGCCTAACTGAGATCAGCTCTTGGAGTGTTCTTAATCCCAGTTCATATTTTCTTTTAACAAGGTAGAATTGCATTGCTCCATGTCTTCTGACTATAGAATGAACTCTACTTCTTTCATAGATATACCAGTTGATGACAGGATTATTAACACCTATCTTTATGAATACAGTTCTTACCATCTTCTCTTCAGGGTTGAACATTCCATTTAACAAATCCATATCCATATCAGTACCAGAACATTCTCCTCTTGATTGAGAATACTTCCTAATACCAATATCATAAAGCCTCTGAATGTCATCCCTTGAAAAATCTCTTCTCATTCTGTAGAAGGCTGGTATCACTCATTTCCTGTTGTCTGCTCTAGTTACTACATATTTAGTCTTGTTTGCTCCTCCATAGAACTTCCAATCAATAATCTCTGGCAACTCCACAGCAAGAGGTTCAATGTACAACCCATCTTCATGCACTATCAAAGATGAGCAGTCATCTTCTGATATCTCAATATCTCCCTCTTTTTCTTCAACTTTGGCCTTGACTTGCTCTATTGCAGTGGGTGCAGATACATTGAAACTTCTTTCAGCAATAGTAGAAGCAGTAGAAACATCACCTTGTCTTTGCTTTTTACTCTGCACTCTAGTGGAATGTGACTTCTTTCTCTTCAACTGCTCTGGCTGACTAGGCTTTGCTGGAGCAAATGGATTGTGGATTTCATTACCTTGGGCATCATACATCACCCTGCCAATCTATTGAGCTTGCTTCATTGCTCTTTCCAACTCATACTCTTCTTGATTCTGCTTTTTGGTTAGTTAGTTATTTTTCTGGCTATCCTTCTTCTTCTCTTTTTCCACCAGGGCAAGAAGATTTTCCCATCTTCATTGGACCAAATGATTTACCACTGTAGCCCTTTGATTTTAGATATGTCATGAATTTCTGCTTGTCCCCTGCCAACTTTTCCTGAGTTTTTTGTTTCTTAATCACCATCTTTTTATTTTCAGCTTCTTCTTGTTTTCTTATTCTGGCTAGATCCCTCTCATGCTCAGCCAATAAAAACAAGTGCTCTTGTTCTAACTTCTCGATTTTCTCCATTTCAGCTTGTTGAAGTTTGGTGTGAACTTCTCTTATTGTATCTGGTTCAGTACCAACATCCAATTCTTCTGCTGCTAGTTGGAAAGCAGCTAACTCAGCCATCTTTTCTTCCCTATCCTTCCTTTTCTTCTCCTTATCCTTCTTGCTATCCTCCACCACAATCTTCTTTCCATTTTCTTTATCAGTTGGTTCAACTGGTGGTCTTGAACTGGGAATATAAGTTGTATGAGGAGGAATAATTGGTACAACACCAAGAGGTGTAGATGGATCAGTAATAAAATCAACTCCTTCCACCATTCTTGTTCTATCAACTTGAGTAGGAATTGAAACTTCTTTTTCCTTTGGTTTGGAATCTTGCTCTTTCTTTCTCTGTTCAATTATCTTACTTCTTTCCAATTTCAGAAGCTCTGCAGCAGTTGCTTGATCATCAATAGCTTGAGTGGATGTTGCAGTAGTAACAATAGTTTCTTCTAACGTAGGAACAGTTGTAACTATTGTAGCTTATGTGAAAATGGCTATAGGAGCTTCAGAGAAAATAACAGTAAGAGCTTCTCCTATTGGAATTGATACAGATGGAGCTTCAGTAGAAATGAAGAGATCAGTAGAAATAGAACTTGCAGTAGTAATGGGAGCTTCAGTATAAACAAGTGCTTTAATGTTAACAGCCGTAGAAACTGGAGCAGTAGAAACAAACTCTTCAGCATAAATGATCACAGTATCAATAGAAGCAGTAGTAACAACTTCTTCATCTTAATTCTTTGGAGATTCAATATTACCCATTTCTTGTTCCATTTCTTGCACCCCCTTAGCTTTATCATCATCAATCATCATCCGCTCCCCCTCAATTTCATCATCACCAATTCCTTCTCAACCTTCTCTTCCTCAGCATTAACAACCTCAACCTCCTCATCAATCACCATATTCTCCCCCTCAACCTCAATTTCAGTATCAACCTCCTCCTATTTGTCAGATGTAGCAGTGATTACAGTCTCATAACCTCTTCTCTCCTCCTCCCCCTTAACTACAACATCAGTTTCTTCTTCTTCTATTGACAAAATACCATCTTCTTTCTCCCCCTTTTTGTCATCATCCGGGGTGTCAGCTGAAGAAGTAGAAGAACTGGACAAGATTGGAGAGGTACCAACATCCTTGCTTTCTGGCTTTGGTTTCATCAATTGAGTTGTTAGTACTGCTTGTTGCTCTACCAACTGATGGAACAATTTTGTTAACTCAGCAAGTTCCTCCCCTTGTTTGTCAATTTTGACAGTAAAAGTGGCACACATTTCCAGCAATTCTATTTGGGAATAGTTATATCTATCCTCACTCCTTTCCTGTTGGGTACCAACAGGTGGTGGATCATATGATGTAGAGGGACCCTTCTGCCTAGCAGAAGCTTGTCCCTCCCCCAAGGTCTCTTGGCGCCTAGGACCACGTTCTAATGATGCCACAAAAGCAACATCAATAGGTTGTGTTGCCGTGAGTTGGGTCTTAGTGATGTTCAAACTTTCCTGTGCCTCACTAGAAGAAGTAAGAGCAACAATAGTTTTAGCCCTTCCCACATGGTCATCCCCCTCCTTAGAGACCACCTCAAGGATCCTGGGAGATAGCTCAGTGTTTTCCCATAAAATATCCCCACCTGAAGGTTGTTCAGGTAAGGGAGTGGAGATAATTGGAGTAGGGGTGGTTTTAGGCTTAAGAGACTGAGGAACTCTCTTAGCCTTTCTCTTGAAAGTAGAAACTAGTGGAGGTGTTTGAAGAGGTGTAGAAGCAGACATGGTTGCAGGTGCAGTCACAATAGTGGTGACTATGGTTTCAGTTATAACTGGAGGAATGCTCTCAGTAGTAACTGGAGGAACACTTACAGTAGAAACTGCAGTAGTTGCCTCAGTAGAAACAGCTGTAGTACTTGCAGTAGGAACTGCAGAGGTACTAGCAATAGAAACAGGAACATATGGGGGTTGAGACAGAGGTAAAGTTACTTGTCTCTCATCTGTGGCAGATGTTGCCACCACCATTGTAGAGAATAGTGGTGAAACATGGTTAGAATAACCTTTATTTTGCCGTTTCATGTTTGCAAAAACCTTTTTACCATGAGAGTGGGCAGGAAAACTGTTTGGGATCTTCTAAGATGCATGATTTCACATTTCAAAATATGTTGTAGGAATCTTGGGTACATCAAAAAATTTTGTGCAGGATGTCCCAAGTTCCAAAGCATGCCATCAAAGATAAGTTTTGAAAAATTGAAGGTCTGGTTTGTAGCAAGACAAACCATACAGTAGCCAAGGAATAGCTTGCTTCATTCCAGCCTGTTCTCTTTTGAGAGATGCATTGTTTTAAAGTATGCATAAAGTATTTCCATTGAGGGGACAACTTGGCATTTAGAAAATTTGTTGTATTTAAAGTCCCCTCATATCCCATTCTTTGAAAGTTTTCAAAAACAGTTTCAGTAGGAAGAGAACTTATACCTTTTCCATCCTGGAGTTGAAGATGTGTTCTAAGAGTGGCTTTTGAAATAGTAACCTTTGTACCATCAACTATTGCATTGATAACCGGTACTTCTTCCTCTGAAGAAACCACAACAGTTTCCCAAAATGCTCTAATGTGTTCTTCATGTATCTCTGGACTTACGGTTAGAGCAAACTTAATGTGGGATTGTTTCAAGAAATCATGATGGGATAAAAATCGGTGTTTTCTTTGTTCTTGTTAAAGCAGGCAACTAGATTGTGACTGTCAAAGAATTGTAGTTCTGCCATTGTTGTTTGATTGAAAGAATTTTGTGAAACAATTGAAGAAAACTTGATTTAGAGTTGCAACGGTAACTTTTGAGAAATTGGGGTTCTTGATTTGAGAAATTTAATTAATGGAAAGATTAAAATTAAACCCTATTTATAAGCTTAATTTTGTAACAACTTGGCGAGTTGGATTAGACGCGCGCTGGAGTTTAAAATTGAAGGTTCAATCGTGTAATGCCACGTGTTAAAAAGACTGAACGCGCGCCGTAGTTTAAAATTGGAGGTCCAATCACAATCCGCCACGTGTTAAAAGTTAGTTGCAACTTGAGATTTGACTTGTCAACGCAATATTAACAGAGTATTCTTATTAATTAAGAAAACTCTGCAGCACTAATCGTTGCCGTATTAACAAATCAGATCGTAGTAATTAGGATAATTACAGTAGTAATGATATCAACGGGCCGTATTAACTGGTCTAGCAGTAGTAATGGACATTACTTCCAGTATTAACCAGAGGTCCCATATTAATGAAATTACCAGGAGTATTAACTATTCAAGCTGTATTAACATCACTATGGGCAGTAGTAGTGAAACCTTCCCGTAGTAATGGAAATACTTGCCGTACTAATAAGACTTTGGCCAAAATTTATTTCTACTGTTACTTTTGCAGTAGTAACATAGTACAATACTAAAGAGGAAGGTACTGGTTATATGTTAAGGTTACTACTACTTTACTCGAAGGGACATTAATTGAGATATTTAAAAGAGTAATTAATATTGTTTAATAAATGTTGATCATGCCAATACTGGTAATCAAGAATGTAAATCTTCCCACATCAAAAGCTTTGGTAAGAAGATCAGCAAGCTGATTATCAGTATGGACTTTTTCAACATGAATCAACTTCTTTTCATTAAAGTCTCTTATAAAGTGATATCTTATCTCAATGTGCTTGGTCTTGGAGTGTTTCACCGGATTGTTGATGATGCTTATTGTGCTCTTGTTGTCTATGTATATTGGAGTGTTCATGAAAGCATATCCATAGTCCATCATCTGATTTTGTATCCACAAGACTTGAGCACAACAACTTGATGCAACTATCTATTCAGCTTCTATTGAGGAAGTGGAAACTGTTGTCTGCTTCTTGCACTGCCAAGACACCAACCTTGATCCTAGGAATTGACATCCTCCTGTAGTAGATTTCTTGTCTAAACTTTCACCACCATAATCACTATCAGTATAAGCAATTAAATCAAAAGGTGAGTCTTTAGGATACCATAAACCTAAAGTAGGTTTGCCCTTCAAGTATCTAAATATCCTCTTGACTGCATGTAGATGTGACATCTTAGGCCGGGTTTGATATCTTGCACACACACAGACTCCAAACATGATGTCAGGTCTTGAAGCTGTGAGGTACATTAGAGAGCCAATTATGGACCTGTAGTTATGAATATCTACATCCTCCCCCTCAAGATCTGCAGTCAGCTATTTGTGAGTCTCCACAGGGGTACTGGCAATATTTGCCTCCAAGAAACCAAATTTGGTTAGAATATCTTTCACATATTTGGACTGGCTGATGAAGAGTCCATCAGGCTTCTGTTTGACTTGTAGGCCTAGGAAGAAGGTTAATTCCCCCGTTGAGCTCATTTGAAACTTAACATGCATCAGCTTTTCAAAATCTGTACATATGTCTTCATTGGTGGAGCCAAAGATGATGCCATCCTCATAGATTTGAACCAGATGAATGTCTGAGTTCACCTTTTTGATGAAGAGGGTCTTATCGATTGTTCCTCTTTGGAAATTGTTTTTAAGAAGATAGTCTGAGGGTGTTTCATACCATGCTCTTGGTGCTTGATGAAGCCCATAGAGAGCTTTGTCTAGTTTGTACACCATGTGAGGATATTGAGGGTCCTCGAAGCTTGGTGGATGTCTTAAATATACTTCTTCTTCAATAACTCCATAAAGAAAAGCACTTTTCACGTCCATTTGAAACACCTTGAAGCCCATGAATGATGCCAAAGCAAGAAATAGTCTGATGGCTTCCATCCTTGCTACTGGTGCAAAAACATCTTCATAGTCTATTCCTTCCTCTTGAGTGTAGCCTTGAGCCACCATTATGTACTTGTTCTTGATGACTATGCCTCTTTCATCTTTCTTGTTTCTGAAGATCCATCTTGTTCCAATGACCTTCTTTCGTGGAGAGAGTTTGACCAATTTCCAAACATCCTGGATTTTGAACTGGAGCAGTTCTGCTTGCATAGACTCAATCCAGTTTGGATCAAGAAGAGCTTCTTTTATTTTCTTTGGTTCCATTTGTGAGAGAAAACATGCAAATAAACAGGTGTTTATATCCATTAGTGGTTCCTTTGGGGGCTTGGTTTGACTCCTTGTCTCCATAGATATGTCAAATTTACCAATGATTTGAGATGGAGGATGATTTTTGTGTATACGAGAAGTTGGAATCTTCTCCACTCTTAATTTTGCATCCAAATTTGTATCATTGATGTCTGGTATCTCATAGCCATGGTAAGGACCAAAATTTGAAGAAGTGTTCTTTGGAGTAGACATTTCATCTTCAATTTCTTCAGTAACTATTTGTTCAACTCCTTCTTCATCTTCTTCTACCAAGTGAGGTACACCAGTAGATCTTAGGATTGGTTCTGTGGTAGAGAGTGGAGTTTCTTGAATGGGTGAGCTTCCTTCCCCATCAGTATAGTTGCTTCTATTATTGGGAACCTTTGGTAGAGCCTCCTCTTCAATTACCTTTTCTACTGTCTCATAAAGTTGGAGAGGATCTTCTTGAGAGACAGGAAGATAGACATACTCCATGACATCCAGACGTTCAGCACCAATTACTTTAGGTATGGCAGTAGAAACAGGGTCAGTAGTAATAGGATTAGTAGGAATAGAAGTAGTAGGAATGGAAGCAGTAGGAATGGGAGCAGTAGGAACAGAAGTTTATTGTTGGAAATCAAAGTTGAAGTCCAATGATTTGGTTAAAGCATCCAAGTCAAATAGCCAATTTGGTGCCTTAGTGTTGGGGGTGCTTTCATTGAAGGTTACATTGGCACTTTCTTCAATAATACTGGTCCTATGATTATAAAGTCGATAGGTTTTTCTTTGTGATGAATATCCAACAAAGTAGTCAACATCTGCTTTGCTCTAAAACTTACCAGGGTGGTCCCTTGAGTTAAGGACGGTACAAGGACATCCAAAAGCTCTTAAGAAACTGTTAAGTGGTTGTCTCTTATATAGAAGCTCATAAGGAGTCTTGTTTTGGGACTTTACTAATAGAACTCTATGCTGCACATAGCAAGTAGTATTAGTTGCCTCTGCCCAAAAGAAAATAGGTAAGTTGGAGTCTGCCAACATACTTCTAGCAGCTTCAATGAGAGTCATGTTGCTTCTTTCAGCTACTCCATTTTGTTGTGGAGTTCTGGAAGCACTGAATTGTCTTTCTATCCCTTTCTTCTCACAAAATTCATTCATCACTTGGTTCTTGAATTCTGTCCCATTATCACATCTGATCTTCTTCACCTTCAGATAGATTTTATGTTCTACTTTGGTGATGAAAGAGATGAGTAACTGACTGGTCTCATCTTTAGTGGCAAGGAAGTACACCCATGTATACCTTGTGTAGTCATCAGTGATAACAAGGAAATACGATTTCTTGGATATACTCTTTACATTTGTGGGTCCAAAGAGATCCATGTGAAGCAGGTGTAAAGGAGTATTGATGGTGTTGATTTCCTTGGTCTTGTGAGAAGATTTGTGTTGCTTTCCCTTCAGACATGCCACACAATTGTCATCTAGAGTGAATTGCTTGTTAGGAAGACCTCTGACTAGATTGGATTTCCCCAGCTCATTAATATTCTTGAGATTCATGTGACACATCCTCCTATGCCAAAGAGTGGATTCATCCAAAGTTGCTTTAGATACAAAGCATGCTTCCTCTCTAGTTGGTTGAACCTTGGACATATCAAAATAGTAAACATTGTCTTTCCTTGGTGTTCTGGGTAGAACCTTGCTCTCATCTATGACATATCCAGGCTCCATTATCAAGCATTCAATGGCAGTGAAGATTGTAGTGTTCTTTTGATCACACACTTGTGATACACTCAGCAGATTGTATTGTAGTTGTTGCACATAGAAGACATCCTTGAAGCTGATTCTTCCATTGCTAAAAGTTCCTTTCCTTGTGATTTTCCCTCCTTTTGGATTTCCTCCAAAGGCAACATACCCCCCATTGAATTTCTCAAAGTTCTGGAGGCAAGAGATGTTGTCTGTCATGTGCTTGGAACAGCCACTATCTACATGCCACCTGCTCTCATCATCTTTTGTTGGCTGAACCTGCACATAAACAAAGGAATTAGTTTCTGGTGGGGACCCAAGCCAAAGTTGACTTGGGTTGCCCATTTCATCAAAGTAACTCACCTTCCTTTGGACTAGTTTTGAAAAATCAGGTGGACTAGGTGGTTGAGTTACTTTAACCTTTGGTTGCCATACTTGTTTAATTGATTTAACTTTTGAAACATGTGCAGTATTAACAAGTTTTGATTTAGTAGTAGGAATAGATACTGGTTTAACAAAATTTTGTTTTTCAGTATTAACACTTGCAGTAGTAACAGAGTTACGATTTGCAGTATTAACACGTGCAGTATTAACACCATTATGTTAGTATTAACACGTGCAGTATTAACACCATTATGTTTAACAGTATTAACACGTGCAGTATTAACAAAACTTTGTTTAACAGTATTAATCTTATTTCTTCTATTGTTAAAGAATTTTTGTTAACACTTCTGCTACCCGATGCAGTATCAACAGAGTTATTCCTTACAGTATTAACTCCATTACTACTGTTCAAGGCAGGTTTTCTTTCAAGTACAGCTTTGGTTTTTGAAGCCGTTTTTCCATGGTTTTCAACCTTGCTAGTATACCCCAACCCCCTGTGTTTCTTTTGAAGCATTTTCTTTTGATTTTCAGGGTTATAAAAGCAGATTTTTGCATAGTGATTAGCTTTTCCACAAATAAAACACACTTTAACTTGTCTCTTAGGAAGTTGTCCCTTTTGAATTTTCAATTGGTTCCTATTTCTTTTATTTCCTCGTGTATCTATATGAACCCAAGACTTTTCCTTTTCCTTATGACCTTCTGTGTTCTTATAACAGTTACATTTATACTCATTTGTTTTCTTTATCTTTTTAGTGGTTGTCAAGGACACCTGACTTTGTGAATTTTGTTGAGTAAATCCTTCAATTGTGATCAAGTGATCTTCCAAAGGAATATCATTGTTTTTCACAATATCCAGTTCACTCTCTTCATCTAAGTCCTCAATCAGAACTTCATCATAGTTGATTGGATCAACTTTGAATGATTCTGTTGGAGGTGTCTGTGCGATTGGGATTCTAGGTTCATCTAAATATGGAGGGATATAGTTTTGATTAAATGGTGGGGCTACTTCTTTATAACCTAATCCATCTTTTACTTTTCCATGGATTTGTTGTAGAATAAGGTTATTTACAGATTTGGAAGCATGTTCTAGTTTCCCTACATTTTCTTCAACTAATCGTTTGATTTCTTCCCTAGCATCCTGAAGCTTAACTAATAGATCATCTCTTTGCCATTCAACCAAATTAATCTTTTCCTGATAACTTAACTCATTAGTTTTATAAGACTTGATCTGATTTTCTAGATTCTCAATACCCCTAGCAGTTGATCTTCTTTGTTCTTCTAATGTTTTAATGGAGTCACATAACAATTGATTATGATTTTTATATTTAGATATGACTTCCTTACAATCAGTAGAAAAAAGTTTAGAGTTTACCTCAGCCATGAGAGATGATTTTGCAGTGTTCTTTGAAGATGAATCAATGGCCATTAATGATTGAATGAGATTGAATTCTTCAGTCGTTTCTTGTTCATCTTCATCCCAGTCATATCCAAGAACATCTTCATCGGTTGCAGTAGAAACACCAGCTACAGTAGTATCACCTTCTTCAGTATTAACAGCAACTGCAATGCATGTATGGGGAGCAGTAGAAACCGTCTCAGTAGAAACAGATGTAGTATCGATTATAAATGCCATTAAAGCTCTGTTTTGACTGGTTTCTTCTGCTAGGTCATTCCAATCATACCCAAATACATCTTGCGTGATTAGTGTTGTTGATGTATTCTCTTGTGTGTTTCTTGAGTTGTTGACCTTTGTCTTGTTTTTACACTCCCGTGCAAAGTGTCCTGGTTCTCCACAGTCATAGCACTTCACTTTGCTTTTGTCAAAGACAACTCTGTCGTTGTTTCTTGGATTGAATCTTCTGCCAGTCCTGTTCACAAACCTCCTTTCCCTCAATGAAAGCATGACCATCTGCCACTTGAGATCCATCTCTTCCCAATCATCTTGATGGATCTGTTTCAGATCTTCATTGGGTAAACATGAGCTTTGTGAAATAAACTCTTCAAGGACATATCTTCTCCACATTCATGTTGGGTTGTTCCAGCAGAAGGTGTGATAAGAGCAGTATTAAAATTGTTAATACTGTTGTTGCTGCTGCTTGTCTTTTTTGCTTCAACCTCTGCTTCAAAAACTCTAAGATCATTGTAGAGATCATCTACCTCCATCTCTTCCAAAACATCACCCTGACTATATGAGACAGTATAGATGATCCATTCATCACCCAATGACCTTATGAATTTTCTATTTATATCATCTTTATCAATTCTTACTCCTGCACTTCCTAGCTCTCTGGTAAGCTTCTTGTATCTATCAAATGTTTGAGTCAATCTCGCTTCCTTCAATGCCTTGAAGTTTTCATACTCTTGCTTGAGAAGAGCCTTCTTATTCTTCTTGGTATTCTTAGTTCCGCTGAATCTCTTCTCCAAGGCTTCCCATAAAGACTTAGCATCATTGTATACTTCAGATTGAGATTGATATTCATTGGGAATAGCAATAAGAAGGACACTCAGAGCCTTTATCTCTGTTTGCTTCTCTCTTCTCTCTAGATCATTTATGGGACGAGTAACAGTTCCAGGCAATCCATCAGCTGCGAGATTGGTAATCTCTTTGTTACCATTAACAATGACATCACATACTGAATAGTCAGATAGCAGTATGTGTTGTTTGATACGTAGCTTCCAGAGATCAAAGTCATTACTATTGAGTACAGTAACTTTGTTGACTAATACGTCTGTCATGATTGTAGATTGATTTCTTCTTGGTGAGACTTCTTAGAAACTTGTAGATCAATGGATCTTGAGCACTTCCTGTGCTCTGATACCACTTGTTAGGATCGTTTAGGCTATGTAACCCAAAGTATGATTAAAACAAGATCTTGATTATCAAGGAAGTTCAGCAGCGGATGAACACCTTGATATTACAAGTTTGTCGATCAAAAAAATATTGTATAATGATAAACGACAAACTATGAATAACAATAATGTTTGTCGAATATTAAGCCTCAATATATTGAACAAATTATGAATCAATACATGTGTTTTTGTTTGTTTACAAGGATCTATATATATAGAACTTGAGGTTAAACCTATCTATAATAGGTAACGTCTAAATAATTACAATTCTATTTTAACTAGAATTGCTAAACTTGCGGAACAAGATAATTCTATAATTATCTTCAAGCAGTAGAAACTCTCATCGGGCAGTAATAATGATAATCTTCCGTAGTAACTGCAGTAGTAATTGTCTTCATATGTTCACCGTATTAACTGTCTTGCATGCAGTAGTAACGATTTTCAGTAGTAATGACCTTCATGCAGTATCAATGAAACAGTACTAACTGATCTCTATTAACCAAACAGTATTAATGAAACTAAAACTATTTTAAATAAGTTTTAATCCTAACAAGTCTGTTGCTAAAGAAGGTGTCGCGTTCAAAACTGTGGAATAGATCTTATACTTAGATCTATAGTTTACTTGCTATTAATTCAAGACACAAATGTACAACTTTAATCCTATTTAATTATTCTTATGTGATCCTATTTTCCGTTGTCATGTATTATTTGACAATATGGCTCGAGTTGTATACCTATATCTATATAAATTAATTTATGCATGCTCAAGTCTACCAATATAGAAACTAATTTATAAATATATTAGATTTTCTTTTAATTTATTATAAATCTTACAAGTTTTAGTATCTTGAGGGACCTTCAAGAAATTTGTTTATCCATGTCAATAGGGGCTTGAAAGGACAACAAACACTTTTATCATTCTTTAAAAGCCACTAAATCACCCATTCTCTGCAAAACAAAATCAAATTAATATATGAACATCAGCCAAAAGCAGAATATATAATAATAATCTTAATGGTTAATAATGGACTTCTAGTGGTCCATTCAACGACTTCTTTCCGAGCTCCATAAACTCAGCAAGTTATCATCAACTTTTTGACATAGATTAGAAACTCTGAAATGTCTAAAAAGAACGAGTTAAAAGAACATAGTACAATCTTATTGGAGTTAAATCAACGTAATCTGAAATACCTTTGCAAGGTAATGTGGTATCGAATTACCATAATGAGGATGCGGTTAATGGCTTAGCAGAACCAGCTTTTGTCTCAGATGATGCGGAAGTATTGAATTAGACTCTCTACATTCTAATTAACCCTTATAAAGTAAATGGCTAATATAAAAACTAATTAGTTTATTATTAATCAATTTTAATAGCTAAAAAAAATAAATAAGAAAAATAGCTGAACACTAATTATGATAGTGTTAATCAACAAATTAATAGTCATAAAGTAAATTGTTAATAGTTATAAATATATAATTTGAGTCATTTTAAAGTCCAAAGGTTTTATAATAAATTATAGATTTTGTCCTCATTAATAAAATTCCATCATTCGTTTTCATTCAATAAAAATTCATTCTAATTTTAACGATTCCAACAAAGTCATCTCTTAAGTCACATATACTAAATTGAATATCTTAATGATTGTTATAAACAAAAAATTTAAAGGTATTTATTTCGAAACTAACAATTTTAAAAGAAATTCAGGGGACGTCTTAATAAATTGGATACATTAAACTCACATTATTACAAATGACTTTAAAAGAAACTCATTAGACATTTATAATTTAGAATTGCAAACTATCTTTTTTATCTGTTTATAAATAAACCATTTTCATTTCTACTTTTATAACTTTAAATGGCTAAAAATCTAAGTACTATACCAAAACAATCCAATAAAAGTTCTAACGTTTTCATCGACCAATCGAAACATTGTGTTGATTATTCTATTGAAGTGATTATGTGTCATAAGTAATTAGTCAACAGTATTTATAGAATATCCATAGGCATTGAATTCGTTATTTTTGGAAAGAGGTAAATACACTACTTTACTTTTTTAATTCGAATGTCACATTTATATATATAATTTAGAGTTAATTACATAATTGGTCCCTGTGTTTGTTTCAATTTAACGGGTTCAGTCCCTGGGTCGAAAATCGTTCGGGTTCAGTCCCTGAGTCATCAATTTGGCTACAAGAATAGTCCCTTTGTCACTTGAAATGACTAAAATACCCTTAATAAATTATATTTTGATTTTTATCAAAAACAAAAATATGTATAATAAATAAATATGTATAAATATGATTATGGGTAGAAAATATAAATCAAATATATGTTCCATTTAGCTGCTGTTTGTCTCCCACAAACCCTGGTTTATCTCCGCCGCCATTCATCACCGGAGATTCAATTCAATATGCAGCCATTTAAAACACTAACGCCAATTAACACAACAACAGTGGCTAGCGATGAAACAAAACCAGCAACAACAATGGTTGGTGATGCAGCGATATCCGGCAGCGGCGATGCATCATCCGGCTATGAAGTGGGTTTTTCTGATCTCAAATCGATTTTTGATCTTGATTTGTTTATCTGATCTCGAAGTGGGTTTTATTTGGGTATAATCTTGTTTCGATTTAGGTTTAATTTATAACAATGATGTGTAATGGTGAATGATTGAGTTGGTGGTCGGACCAAGGAGGTGGTGGTGGTCGTCGTATATGTAGAAAAATAAATTCGAGGAACGTGTGACCAGATCTGATGGCGGTTGTGACCGGATCTAGCGATGCTCGTGAATGTAGGTGGTTAGAGGTCGTTATGGTTAATTTGTAGTTTTTTTTTTGTTGTTGTGATTTGAGATTTGGATAATTAGTTTTTATTCTTTATTTATTTTTTAAATTGAAAGATAAATCAAAATATAATTTATTAAGGGTATTTTAGTCATTTTAAGTGACAAATGGACTATTCTTGTAGTCAAATTGATGACCCAGGGACTGAACCCGGACGATTTTCGACTCAGAGACTGAACCCGTTAAATTAAAACAAACACATTGACCAATTATGTAATTAACTCTATAATTTACATTTTAATGTAATGTTTATATGGAAATGCATTAATACAACTAAAGACCAAACACATTGTTTTGTCTTTTAGTTGTTCACCCTTATGTTTAGTTAGTGACGATTATATGTTGTAATTTTTATAATGACAAACATTGGATGACTAAAAAAAATGATCAAAGTCAAAGTTAAGAAATAGAAGTGTTACACAAGAAATATTGTTTACATGAAGACTTTTATCAACAATTGGGATATTGAGGTTTGAATACTTCATCTTAAAATCATCTGCCCTCCTTAATTATTTTTTTATTTTTTTTATGTTTCTTCTAACAATGTTTATTCATGTATAGTGTATCAACAACAAATTCGCCATCTAAACCAAGATGAAAATTATTGAAGATGACATATTATTGTATTGTGATTCGAGATGAAACACATATCAATGTTATGTTAAAAAGTAGTTAGAAAAAATTACTTTCTTGCCTTTTTTTTTACGATTACATTCTTCTATTTTTATATAGATTTTAATTATCTACAACTCGAATCATGAATTTATGTATAATATGTTGATTGAATATACATATTATATATTGCTACTATATTTTTGTTATGTATTAACTAATGCTATATTCATGAATAAATATTACTGTATATAATTTTTCTTTTAATAGAACAACAATTAGTATTACTTTTTATGTACATAACAATTATTTACTTTTTGTTATTGTAAATATATATAATAATTAAAAAAAAATAGAAACCTCGTAATCATGAAGATACATATAATTGATTTAGTATACATATATAATATGTTGCTATTTTATACTTGGTATGTTTTAACTTATTTATATTTGGGATAAATATTATTATATTATTTTTCTATCTTAATATAAAATAAAAGAGATACCTAAAATGTCATTTGGCAAAATAATAGTCATTAGATGGAAATCCAACTTTAATTTGAACAATTAGATCATTTTGATGATTTCATCATTAATTTTTTCATTTTAACCCCTTTACTTTAAATAATTTAACCCTTATTTTAAGTAGTACTAATTAAATAAAACTAATTAACTTTTCAACTTTAAATAATATAACACTTGTGTTTTAAATTAATTCTAAAAAATACAATACATATTTTTTCTTCACACACATACACATTTTTATTATAAACAGAAACTAAAATTATTTTATTGTTTAATGAGTGTTTTGTATATAAACGGAAAACATATCATATAAAAAAATCTTTTGTTATTTTTGTGTCCTATTTATCCAATGTTTTTAGTTTTTTTATATATTATAAAAAGAAAATAAAATTATTTTATTGTTTTACGAGTGTTTTGCATATAAACGGAAAACATATCATATAAAAAAATCTTCTGTTTTTTGTTCGTCCTATTTACGCAATATTTTTAGTTTTTTTATATATTATAATTATTTTATTTTTAATAAGGTTTTCTCCGAATTACATAGTAATTTTTTTTTTAACTTTACAGTTGCTAACATAATCATTTTGTCTACATGACTGATAGTGTTAGTAGGGAATGGCTCATACGCATTAATAAAGTTATATAATGATATAGACGTTAATACCCGTTGGAATCCTATTGATGAGCCATAAATGGTCATCATTGTCATACGTTGTTGATGTGGTAGTGTTGGGTATAAATACTCAACACTTCAAGTTTTGGACACATCTTCTCCACTCTCATACTTGCACACAGTATCTCTTGACCGGAATACCTATACACTTCCCGCAGTAAACATATTCCGATCATCTTTCTCCAACCAGCCACTTGACCACCTTAGGCTCGCCAAGAGCTTGATAGGTTCGCACTGCTAAGCAGGAGGTCAAGGGGTTGAATCCCAAACACCCAAGTTACTGAGCCTGTCAATCCTTGCTCTAACATTGGCGCCATCCGTGGGACACGTTTTAGCAACGGTGTCTCATTTCATTTCTATCTTTTTTCATTTCATTTCTTAGTTTCACCACCATTTTTTCTTCTCCATGGAAGGCAATTCCTCATCACAAATCGGTTCACTTAAGCCAAAGACAACCACCAATACCCCATCCACCACCCCACCTAATTACATATACATGGCGCAGGAAGAAACTACATCTCGCAAAAGGAAGGCATCAGTCCTTCAGGATTGGGTGATGGAGCCTATCTGCTTTCCACCAATTGAAACTCCTTCCATCAACCCTGTAGTAATACAAATCCGGTTAGCCAACTATGAAGTGAATAAGGCATATGTTGATACAGGGAGCTCAATGGACATTATTTATGCCCACTGTTTTAGGAAGCTCCCTGAAAAAGTACAACATTCAAAGCGTCCAACACAATTCCATCTAGTGGGGTTTTCAGGTGAGACGCATTGGCCAATCGGAGAGGTAGCAATAAACATGATGTTAGGAGAATATCCACACTATAGGTTAGAAATGATTAATTTTGCAATCATTGATGCACCATCGGCCTACAATGTCCTACTGGGCAGGCCTGAATTACAAAAATTTTGGAGCAATTCCATCAACCATTCATGGCATGATAAAGTTCCCTACCCCAGCTGGCATAGCCACAGTCAGGGCTAGAACGTCATGGCCTAAAGAGTGCAAACAGGTAGAGAAACCAAAACTGGTAGAGGGTCCCAAAAGTGATCCGGCAATGGAAATCATTGATGGTCCGGAACAAAAAGTTATTATTAATAAAAATTTCCCTGAACAACCAGTGACCATTGGTTCACAACTCCCAGCACAGACAAAGACTAAACTCATAGCGTTACTAGAATCAAACCTTGATGTCTTTGCATGGCAGACATCAGACATGACTGGTGTCCCAAGGGAACTAGTAGAGCATTCCCTAAACGCGAATCCCAATATTGTGCCAATCCGACAGAAAAAAACGAGGCATGGCCCCGGATCGTAGTAAATCTGCATGTGACCAAGTAAACAAAATGGTCGAAGCAGGGATTGTCAGAGAGGTAAAATACCAAACTTGGATTGCTAATCCAGTTATGGTAAAGAAGGGAGATGGTTCTTGGAGATTATGCGTTGATTTCAAAGACATCAACAAAGCTTGTCCAAAGGACAACTATCCTTTACCAGAAATCGATTGGAAAGTGGAATCCTTAGATAGATTTAGACTCAAATGCTTTTTAGATGCATATAAAGGTTATCACCAAATTTGAATGAAAAAAGGTGATGAAGACAAAACAGCTTTTCACACAAACCAAGGCATATTTTGTTTCCAAAAAATGTCGTTTGGCTTGAAAAACGCTGGAGCAACCTATCAACGTCTAATAGATGAAACTTTCAAAAATCAAGTGGGAAGGAACATAGAAGCCTATGTAGATGACATAGTTATCAAAAGCAATACGGAAGACATCATGTTGGCTGATATCCTGGAAACTTTCCAAACATTACGTAATATTAACATGAAGCTTAATCCATCCAAGTGTAGTTTTGGCATGGAGGAAGGAAAATTCTTGGGACATATTGTTACACCGAATGGCATCAAAGTCAATCCTAAGAAGGTTCAGGCAGTCATTGACATGCCATCTCCTTCCACCAAAAAGCAAGTCCAAAGCCTAAATGGCAAGCTAGCATCACTTAGCCGTTTCTTGTCCAAAGCCGCAGATCGATCCCTCCCTTTCTTTAATACCTTAAAGGGATGCATTCGGAAAAAGGACTTCTCATGGTCTGAAGAAGCAGAAGTGGCATTTCAAGAAATGAAGAAATTCATGGCCAATCTCCCAACACTCACGGCTCCAATAGCCGGGGAGACACTAACAATATACTTGGCTGCTTCCAAGGAATGTGTAAGCGCAGTTTTAGTAGCCCAAAGGGGCGACTCACAAATGCCGATCTATTTCATCAGTAGGGCACTGAAAGGCCCAGAGGTTAATTATCCATGTTTGGAAAAATTGGCACTCTCTTTGGTTCATGCGTCTAGACGTTTGAGGAGATATTTTCAAGGACATCCCATCCAAGTGCTAACAGACAAACCAATCAAACAAATATTGGGAAAACCAGAAGTGTCGGGACGATTAGCAAAATGGGCAATTGAACTGGGAGAACATGAAATTTCTTTCCAACCTCGAAACTCGATGAAAGGACAAATCTTGGCAGATTTCCTGGCTGAAATCGAAGGAATGGAAGAACCAAAGGATCCATTAGTGACAGACAGCCCTCCTTGGACCCTCTTCACAGATGGTGCATCCAGCCTAGAAGGGTCAGGAGCTGGCCTCATACTCACAGATCCAGACAAAAACGAGTATACCTACGCCCTTAAGTTTGACTTCCCGGCAACCAACAATGAAGCCGAATATGAAGCTCTCTTATCAGGGCTACGAATAGCTAGAAAGATGGGAGTTCAAAATATAGAAGCTTTTGTGGACTCCCAGTTGGTAGCTAATCATATCAATGGTAGCTATGAAGCAAATCAAACTTCCATGCAACAATACTTGGAAGAAACCAGAAAATCATTTCGGACTTCTCAAAATTTACCATAGAGCAAGTGCCAAGAAACCGTAACAAAATAGCAGATGCATTGAGCAAACTTGCAGCATCCTCCTTCACCCACCTCAAGAAAGAATTGTTGGTGGAAGTCCTAACTGAGAAATACATAGTGCCAACAAAGGAAGTGGCCGCAATAACGGAGGAAGACTGTTGGATGACTCCAATAAAAAACTTCCTTCAGAATGGACAACTCCCGGAAGACAAACAACTAGCAAGGAAAATCAGAATGAAGGCACCAATGTATCTCCTCATAGACAACTACCTGTTTAGGAAGTCTTTTTTGGGTCCACATCTAAGATGTGTCGGCCCAACACAAGCAAAGGATCTAATTCAGGATGTACATGGTGGAAGTTGTGGCATGCATGCAGGCCCTCATTCGGTAACCACTAAGGTCATGAGACTTGGATACTTCTAGCCATCCATGCACAGAGATGCAAAGGAAGAAATTGAAAAATGTGAATCATTCCAAAAACATGCGTCAGTCTCAAAAATGCCAAAGCAGGACCTCATTCCAGTGACTAGCGCATGGCCATTTTACAAATGGGGAATCGACATTGTCGGACCATTCCCCCCTGGAGTAGGCAATGTTAAATACCTTTTAGTGGCTGTGGACTATTTCACAAAATGGATTGAAGCTAAGCCCTTGGCAACTATCACCGGGCCTCGAATGATAAGCTTCGTTTGGGAACATTTAGTATGTCGCTTTGGAGTTCCACACGTCCTAGTCAGTGATAATGGAAAACAATTTGCAGATAATCCATTTAAGACTTGGTGTCAGGATATGGATATCCAACAACGATTTACCTCTGTGGCACACCTACAAGCTAATGGTCAGGTGGAAGTCATGAACAAAGCAATCGTCAAGGGAATTAAGGCCAGATTGGGAAAATATGCAAAGGCATGGGTAGACGAAATCCCAGGCATTCTTTGGGCACATAGAACTTCCCCCGGCAGAACTACATCTGAAACCCCTTTCAGCCTAGTCTATGGCACTGAGGCAGTTATCCCACCAGAACTTACAATCCCTACTCACCGGACCCTTCATTTCAATCCGGAGCTAAACGAAGAAGCCCTAAGGGAGAACTTGAATATCATCGAGGAGCGAAGAGAAATATCTCTCATCCGACAAGCAGAAAGCCATAGACAGATGGCTAAGTATTATAACCAAAGAGTCCGACACACATCTTTCAAAGTGGGAGATCTCGTATGACGGAAGAATGAAGCTAGCAGGACCGAAAACTTGGGCAAGTTGGGTCCCACATGGGAAGGCCCATATAGTGTCCTTGAAGCACATGGAACTGGCTCCTACACCCTGTCTGACTTAGATGGACAACCATTACCCAGGACATGGAATGCAATGAATCTAAAAAGGTGCTACGTTTAATATTTACATACTATTGCTGATTGTCAGCACTTACAACCACAACACCCGTCAGAATGTGCCTAGCCAACAGTTGTTTCAATGCCGAAAGATAAAAAAAAAAAAAAAAAAAAAAAAAAAAAAAAAAAAAACCTGAACAACCGGCCAGTCCGGATGTCTCTACAACATGGTACACCTTGACAATCAACAACTAGCCAAGTCTGGATATCTGGGAAATCTGGCAAACTTTGGTATTTGGCCATCTCACTCATCAGGGACTTGGCCACACCATAAGAAAACACTCTTCAAAGAGTCATTCACAGAAATGCACCTCAAAATACAAAGTGGTCTGATCTATGTATCCCACAAGGCAACAAACCTGATGCACCACCCCAAACTACGTTTGGAGGGAAATTTAGCAAAAGGCACATATAGACATCTTCAGTCTACGCTAAACATGCAATCACATATTCGTCTTTTTACCTACCGGGAAAAGGCAAGCACTTCTCATTGGGAAGCGACATCACTCGCGAGTAAAACAAATTGAAGGTTAACCAACAAAAGTGCCATCGACACGATATGAAATATACATGAGATGCCAACATCTAGCTATGTCATCGGCATACAAAAGAACCATAGGTACTCAAATGAGTGTCATAGACACAATTCAGTATAATTACTCTTACGCACACCCAAGATGGTGTGACACAACATCCAAGATAACAGGTTAAAAATGTGTTATTGGCTTGATCACCCAATAAAACATTATTTTTCAAAGACACGTTTGACATGGCCTCGGTCACAACTACTCAAGGCAACCTCAAGCGGCCAAGAAAGGCATGGCCAAAGAATCGCCGCAAGAGACAATAAGAACAAAAAAAGTTAGGCTTCAAAAAACCATTTTAAAACCTAACTGGGGGGCATGATAGTGTTAGTAGGGAATGGCTCATACACATAGCCCGTTAACCCCCTAAACACATAACCTGACTTACAAAAGCTTGCCTACTATCTCCTAGCTCCGGCCCTTAGGCTCCGGCGTCCGGACACAAGGCTCCGGCGTCCGGACACTTGGCCCCAGCATCCGGACATTTCGTCCCGGCGTCCGGACACTTGGCTCTTGGCCCCGTGTCCGGGAGATTTGGCCCCGGCACCGAGAATCAGGCCCCGTGTCCGGGAGATTTGGCCCCGGCACCCGGGCTTCGGCCCCGTGTCCGGGAGATAGGCCCCGTGTCCGGAAACCTGGCCCCGGCACCAAGGCTTTGGCCCCGGCACCCGGGAGTTAGGCCCCGTGTCCGGGAGTTTGGCCCCGACGCCCTGGAATTAGGCCCCGTGTCCGAAAACCTGGCCCCGGCACCCGGGAGTTAGGCCCCGGCGCCCGGGAGCTAGGCCCCGTGTCCGAGAGATTTGGCCCCGGCACCCGGGCTTCGGCCCCGTGTCTGGGAGAAAGGCCCCGTGTCCGGAGATTTGGCCCCGGCACCCGGGCTCCGGCCCCGTATCCGGGAGGCTTGCCTCAGCCCCCGGCACTCGTGACCCGGCGTCCGGAGCTCGTGACCCGGCATCCGGCACTCGTGTCCCGGCGTTCGGCACTCGTACACCAGGACCCGTCATCCGACACCAGGCTGTCAGTTATGTCCCGAGACGTTTGGTGTCCGACACTCACACCCTCGGTCCGACACTCCGGAACCTATACTTATACTTTACATCTAGTAAGTATAGTATTCCTCTAAACCAACACTAATGCCTTGGGATGCCTCTCGTAGTATAATGCTCCTGACATCCTACCGGTCAGACACTCAAGCCTAATCCTTGAGTGTAACCGTCAGAGCATTAATAAAGTTATATAATGATATAGACGTTAATACCCGTTGGAATCCTATTGATGAGCCATAAATGGTCATCATTGCCATACGTTGTTGATGCCTGGTAGTGTTGGGTATAAATACTCAACACTTCAAGTTTTGGACACATCTTCTCCACTCTCATACTTGCACACAGTATCTCTTGACCGGAATACCTATACACTTCCCGCAGTAAACATATTCCGATCATCTTTCTCCAACCAGCCACTTGACCACCTTAGGCTCGCCAAAAGCTTGATAGGTTCGCACTGCTAAGCAGGAGGTCAAGGGGTTGAATCCCAAACACCCAAGTTACTGAGCCTGTCAATCCTTGCTCTAACAATGACTAATAGCTTTCTATTAATCTTTTTATAATAATATATTTTTTGATATAATTCGCCACGTATTAGACTGGTCAATAAGCTAGTTGCTTAAATATTAAAACAATTAGTATTTATACTTTATTATAAACTTTTATTCATTTATCCCAGTTATTAAACATTTTGTAAACTATTGTGGCTTGTAATTCAATATTTTGAAACCAAAGCAATATAACCGCATGGGGAAACCGACCCGGTATCGAACCATCTTACTCAATTTGATCAAAAAAAAAACTTCATAATTGGTTTCGAGTTAAACTCACAATATTAGGGTCATCAAACGTTTCGTATTCAAACAACTCCCTACAAATTCGCTACTTTGAAACCAAACAAAAAGAACCAAATATGGAAACGGACATGGTACCGAACCATTTACTCGATTCCACGGTCATACTTTTTTTATATCATTAGTTTTAGGTTTTGTTGATGTGTTTTGTATATAGGAATGGGAATGAAGGAATGGATTTCTTTCCTATTTATATGTTTGGTTAATCACTTTATAATTAATCAAGATTTTAATATACTCATAATTTAGACATTTAATAAACCTTCCATTCTCATTCCCTCTTAAACCGAAACCCATAGTCATTACAAATTCCTTTTTATAAAAGTTCAATCACACCTCGACTAAATTTGTATAAGTGCTTAAAATATCGTGAGTTTAATATTTCTTTGAAAAATCAAGACTTGTGCATCGTACGGGCCCCAGTATTCCTAGTACTAAATAAAGAGTAAATAATAATAAATAAATAAAATTTAAAAAAACCCTATGAAGAATTATGACTTAATGTAGAAAATATCATCTTCGTGACTTTGTCAGTTAAGTCGTATTTTCCAGATTAAGTCATAAACAAACAAGCTCCTCATGACTTACCGCATTAAGTCATATTATATTAAGTCAATTAAGTTCAAATTAAACACTATCTAAGTCAAGTTTCAATCGTTAAAAATGATGATTCAGTAAGACAAAAATATGCACATCATAATTCTTGTAAGTTGAGATTTCGTTTATTCTCTAAAATATTCATCGCCGGGCTACAATGATAGCAAAGTATATATATCGTGTTTAACGCATCAAAACTATATGGATAACTATAATATAAAAACACCATATATGCATGTTTATAGTATTTATTTGTGACGTAACTGGGGTGGGGGAGAGGGGGTGAGAATTTTTAGCTCTTTTATGATCCTATAAACGATTTTACACTTTTACAAGATTCTACACTTTTGCAAACAATCTTCCAATCCTATTCCAATCCTGCTCAAATTGTTATCCTAGTACTTGGTTTGACACCATATATCCATGATTATAGTAGAATCTTATTTTAAGAATCTTGGTACGACATGATATAATTAACCAGCCTATCATTTGATGCCGGAATGTTGTGAATGAAAAGAAACTACACAAATAACATAGGAATTTCGATAAACCATAAAAGGGTGCCCAAACGAGACTTCAAGAGAAACTCTCTTTTCTTAATTCATTATCAAAACCTCTTAAAACCTTAAACCTAAATATATATATATATATATAATATATATATATATATATATATATATATATATATATATATATATATATATATATATATATATATATATATATAACTATAAAACCCTAAAACATAACTTGAAGAAAAAGACAAATAATGAATATAAAAAGATGGATAATAACAATTAAAATTGTCATCGTTAAGCCGTTATCTTTTTGAACGATCAAAACGTGACTTCACATGTTAACCAAAGAACCGACGGCTAAGCCAGAGGAGTTGGAGGCCTGAAGGCATACCCGCATCATTCTCCCCCTCTTGGAAAAAGACTCGTCCTCGAGTCTTGGTTTTCCCAAGTCTCTAACTCTGAAAATTTCTAACCCCCTTTCGTTTTCTTTAACTCGGCTCCTCAAAAAGGACTACGTGACATCATGATAAACCATTCTATAAAAATATACGGGGACATCATCCTCAAATCACGCTACGGAGGCAAAAGGATGCTTCTCTTCCTCCTCACCTTCGTCCCTGACGTTAGGTTCAGATTCGGTTTCCTTTTTTCAGCAACTCATCGGTTGGTTCATTCTTGGAATCTGTTTGAAGTTCCTTCACTGTTTATGGAGGTCTTAATTCTTAACCCTGTGTGTATCATTGGTTTATGGTATCGTTGCCTCGTCCGGCGAATCTACGATTACCTAAATCAAAAGCCCTGCGTTAGTTGATCCAAAATTCTGCACAAACTGCAGTAACTTCGGACAGTAATATCTCACGGTAGAAATATCCAATCGAAAATGCCTTCGGTCAGAACGTGCGTCAATGTGTCTTGAACCACATATCTAACATTCAGAGAGATCCAACGGTGAACCTACCTGTGCTGCCGCGCACCTGCACAGATCTGGACGGACATGAACGAATTTGTGGGTATTTTTCGAATTGACATCTTCAAGTTGTGTGATTTCTTACCTCTAACCTAAGCTCTGATATAAAGTGATGCAAGGATGTTACAAATGAAAAGAAATAATGATGCGGGTATGCCTTCAGGCCTCCAACTCCTTTGGCTTAGCCGTCGGTTCTTTGGTTAACATGTGAAGTCACGTTTTGATAGTTCAAAAAGATAACTTGTTAAAGATGACAATTTTAAGGGGATATATTAGCTACACCTTGATGTAGCTAAATTAGCTACACAATAAACCTCATTACCACCCTTTTGTTGCTTTACATGACAATTAAGGGTTATTTTATGTAAATTAAATAGTAAAATGACTCACAGGTCACAACTATAAAATGACAATAAGTGGTGGGAAAATTATTTTGAATCGGTAGCTAAGCATTGGCTTTTTTATAACAAACCTATATGCAAGAGCCACACTAAACTCCAAAAATGACATTCCAGTGTCTTTCAAAACTAACTTTTCCCCACTAGTATGCAAGAGCCACACTAAAAAAAACTCACAACAGACGACTATCACACCTTCTAACTGATATGAACTGCAGACTATTTGCTATCACACCTTCCAACTGATATAAACTGAAATCAAAATAATACCAGATCTTCAACTCTCGTTGTGACACTAAACCATTTATTTCATGTTCCAATAATAACACAAAAGTTAAAACCCATCAGAAAAATCTTTAACTTTGCTTTACAGGAGTATCTACGAAAATAACCCCCAAGTATCCCTTAGTGACAATAATAAGGCTTTTGGTGTAGCTAATTGGCTATACATATGTGTAGCTAATATATTCCCCAATTTTAATTGTCATTATCTATCTTTTTATATTCATTATTTGTCTTTTTCTTCAAGTTATGTTTTAGGTTTTATAGTTATATATATTTATTTAGGTTTAGGATTTTAAGAGATTTTGATAATGAATTAAGAAAAGAGAGTTTCTCTTGAAGTCCCGTTTGGGCACCCTTTTAGGGTTTATCGAAATTCCTATGTTCTTTGTGTGGTTTCTTTTCATTCACAACATTCCGGCATCATTTGGCATCAGAGCTCTGAGGTGTCAAGTGCAGAATTTTTTAGTGTGTTTTGTGTGTGTGTTCTTGAGAGTAATCAAGGAAATTGTAAATTTCTCATATTGAAGTTAATTGTGGTGAAAATTCCTAAAGGCTAAAGAGTAAGAGATCAAGAAAACCTAGCTTAAGAGTTATTTGGAGAAAAGAAGGTAAGTTTAAACACTTGATATTATTTGGTGAATTTGAGTTTTTATTATGTGTTATAACCTTATTTACATGTCTAACTGAAAAGTAGAATTGCTTAATTGGATAAAATTAGGTTTTTGATTATTTGGGGATAATCATGAGAACTGAAGAAAATTGTTAAATTGAGCTTTTGTTATATGTTAATTTGATGTTAGAATCATATGTTTTAGTTCATGAATGAGATGGAGTAATGATATTGTGATTTTTCCATTTGTGTTGTCAAACGGGTCAAAAGACCCAAAGAGTGGCAAATGGGTAGAAATTGGTTAATGGGAAGAAAAAGCAATTTTATGCAATGTGTTTTTGATGCAGCAGCGGAGCAGTCTAAGCGTAAACACAACAAACAAGAAACTTGTTACCTTGTTGATTCGATAAACGAATAGCCACGGTAGCAAGCGAATGAATTGCAAACCTAAACCTGTTGATTTGATGGAATACCAGACAAAGGAATATGCAAGACTTTCAACAAAGAAATCGATTCTTTATAAATTGATACGGCAAAACTAAAAACTTAAACAATCTCCAATCCTTTTTATAGTTAACCCTAATGAAAGATAAAAATAAAACAAATAAAAACCAGTAGTTTTAAGAAATAACAAAATAAACCCCAATTAACAAAACATCACTTTTTCTTTGACATCTTCGGGTGCTCCAAGTAGTTTTAAGAAATAACAAAATAAACCCCAATTAACAAAACATCACATGTTCTTTGACATCTTCGGGTGCTCCAACGACCACATAAAAGCTTCTTCTAATTGACTTACATCATTCCCTCCAGGGTGAAGAAGATTCGCCCTCGAATCTGAAGTCACGTCATCGTCCCCAGAATCATCAAGTACTGGAATGAGATGTTTAACATTGAACACATCGGACGTACGCAAATGACTAGGTAGTTGAAGACGATAGGCATTGGAATTAATCTTTTCAATAATTTCAACCAGACCAATTTTCCGCGCCGCAAGTTTGTTATATTCATGAGCCGGGTAACGGTCTTTAGTCAAGATAGCCCAAACAAAATCACCCACCGCGAATTCCACAGCACGTCGAGATTGATCCGCATGTTGTTTATACTTGGTAGTAGTAGACACCAAATTAGCATGTGTTTTAGCATGTATATCAGCAAAATTGGAAACAAAGTCTTGAGCAGTCCCATGCGGACGAGTTTGATTCGGGAGAACGAGTAAATCGGTGGGACCCCGTGGCATCACCCCAAACACAACAAAGAAAGGACTATACCCAGTCGAGCGATTAACGGCATGATTATGAGCAAACTCTGCTTGCGGCAGACGTAAGTCCCACGCCTTTGGATGATCACCAACCAAACAACGTAATAAGTTACCCAAAGAACGATTCACCACCTCGGTTTGGCCATCCGTTTGAGGATGGTATGCACTGCTAAAATTCAATTGTGTGTTCACCATATTCCATAAACTTCGCCAAAAGTGGCTGACAAACCGCGAATCTCGATCAGACACAATAGAAGTAGGGAGCCCATGAAGACGATACACATCCCGGAAGAACAGTTGGGCAACACACACCGCATCAGAGGTCTTTTTACACGGAATAAAGTGCACCATTTTGGAGAAACGATCGACAACCACAAAGATGGAGTCGTTACCTCGCTGGATGCGCGGTAGTCCGAGGACAAAATCCATGCTGAGATCTGACCATGGCTGTGTTGGGATTGGCAACGGCATATAGAGGCCGGCATTAGTGGCCGAACCTTTGGCAATTTGACAAATACGACAGCGAGCAACAAATCTACTAACCTCTTTGCGCATAGATGGCCAATAATAAGAATCCGCAAGTAACTGAAATGTGCGATCACACCCGACATGACCTTCATTGTGTAGTTCCTGTATTAGTTTGGCGCGAAGACTACATGAGGGGATACACAACTGTAGGCCGTGAAACAAAAACCCATCTTGTAACATGAAGTCAGTAGTACTCCCTTGTTGTAGACGCACCAAAATTGACGAAAAGAAAGGGTCATCAAGATATAGTTCCATAAACGATTCAAAACCTGGTACGCTTGCGCGAAACTCAGAGAGCAGCGTAGTCCGTCTACTCAAAGCGTCCGCGACACGATTAGAGACCCCTGCTTTGTGTTTGATGACGAACGTAAATTGTTGAAGGTAGGAGATCCATGAGGCGTGGCGATGCGAAATCTTGTCCTGGCTAGCAAGATGTTTTAAGGAATCATGATCTGTATATAGGACAAAATCACGTTGAAACAAATAGTGGCGCCAATGTTTAATAGCTTGGACTACTGCGTAAAACTCAATGTCATAAGTACTAAAACGAAGTTTGGCTCCTGATAATTTCTCACTGAAGTAGGCCACTGGTTTTCCCGTTTGGCTTAGGACCGCGCCAATACCGATTTTCGATGCATCACAGTGAAGTTCAAAAGGCAAAGAAAAATCAGGTAGAACTAAAATAGGGGTGGATGTGAGACGCTTTTTGACATCTGTAAATGCTAAGTCAGCTTCTGGAGTCCAAATAAATTTCGTACCCTTCATGCAGTCCGTGATCGGAGCCATGATACCACTAAAATGTGGAATAAAACGTCGATAGAAGGACGCTAGGCCATGGAAGCTGCGGATATCCGTAATAGAGGTGGGTTGTGGCCATTGCTCGACGGCTAAGATTTTGCTCGGGTCAACACGTAACCCTTCGGACGAGATCACATACCCCAAGAAGTGGATCGTGTTGGTCAGGAAGACACACTTGGAGGTGGCTGCGTAAAATTGGTCGCGACGAAGAACCACCAGTACTTCGCGCAAATGCTCCAAATGTGTTGTGGGATCCTTACTGTATATTAGGATATCATCGAAATAAACTACCACAAACTTGCCAATAAAGGGGCGTAATGTTTGGTTCATGACACGCATAAAGGTGCTCGGAGCGTTGGACAGGCCGAAAGGCATTACGAGCCACTCAAATAACCCTTCGCGTGTTTTAAACGCGGTTTTCCATTCATCGCCCGTACGAATGCGAATTTGATGATATCCGCTTTTAAGGTCCAGCTTACTAAACACACGCGCTCCCCCCAATTGATCCAAGAGGTCGTCAAGGCGCGGAATGGGGAAGCGATAGCGAACCGTAATTTTGTTAATGGCTCGGCTATCAACGCACATACGCCACGTACCATCTTTCTTTGGTGTTAATAAAGCGGGTACGGCACATGGACTTAAACTTTCGCGGATGTGGCCTTTGGACAATAAATCTTCTACCTGGCGACGTAACTCCTCATGTTCTTTCGGACTCATCCTGTAATGGGGTCGGTTTGGAAGGGACGCGCCGGGAACCAAATCTATGTGATGTTGAATATCACGTAACGGGGGTAGAGTAGCAGGTAGTGTAGTCGGAAAAACATCAGCGAAGTCTCGTAGTAACTGGTGGATTTCGGCGGGTGGTGGTGTGGTGGTATCAGATGGCTCATGGAAACATGAAAGTAAGACAAAAACTATGCCCGTGTCGTTTATTGCGGTTTGAAAATGATTACGGGATAGTAGGGTCGTGGGTGGTGGCGGTGTAATAGGCACCTGGGAGTTTGGTTTTGGTTTTGTTGGAACCAAAACAATGCGTTTGCCTTGAAATAAAAAGGAGTAGGTATTTGTCCGACCATCATGATGAACGGTGTTATCGAATTGCCACGGCCGCCCTAAAAGTAAATGACAGGCGTCCATCGGGACGACATCACAATAAGCATTATCATGGTACGAAGCGCCGATAGAAAAAGAAACGAGGACCCTTTTGGAGACGAAAAGATCTGTTCCGCGACTAAGCCACGAGAGGCGATATGGTTTGGGATGAGTTTCACAAGTAAGGTTCAGTTTGGAGACCGCAGTTTCCGAAATCACATTCTCACAACTACCCGCATCTATGATAAAAGAACAAATTTTTCCCCCGATCGTACACGTCGAGTGAAAAAGGTTATGTCGCAACCAATCATTGTCGGGAGCACGAGGGGTAAGAAACACCCGTCGTAACATTAATAGTGGTCCGACATCCCCTGACACTAATTCCTCTTCGATATTGTCACCATATTCATCGAAGATAGGGGGGGTGGTATCATCCACCAGGAGTGCAGCATCTTCTTCAAATTCATCAATAAATAGTCCGCGATTAGCCGCACGGGGTTTGGTGCATTCAGCCTGGCGATGTCCGAATTCACCACAATTAAAACAGCGAGTGGAGGTACCTGTCCGAGTAGGCATGTGGGTGGTAGTAGCACCGCGCGACTGTGGTATGGGTGTAGTAGTTGCTGGAGGGCGTTGGGAGGTGGGTTGGTTCGTAGGAGGTGGTGTGCGAGATGATAAAGAGGCCCTACGGGTCAGTTGTTTTTCCGCTTGACATGCACGCTGATGTGCTTCGGACACGTTGAAAGGATCAAACATATTGAGTACATCTTGGAGGTGTAAACGCAATCCCCCAATGTAACGAGACACCAACTGTGACTGGGATTCGTTGAGATCAAGACGGGCCAGACCTTCATAGAAGGCTGTGGTGTATTCGTCAACGGATTTCGAACCTTGGCGAAGATTTTGAAAACGTTGATAGAGTTCCCTATCAAAATTGTACGGCAAGAAAGCTTTGCGACAGTGTTTTTTGAATTTTGTCCAGGTAGTAATTTTTGGTTTGCCATGGCGTGCACGTACCTGTTTCAGTTGTTGCCACCACGCTTGTGCGCGGCCGTGTAATCGGGTTGCAATCAGAGGAACACAACGGTCAGCAGGGACATGTTTAAATTCTAAGATTTCTTCCACCTGAGATAGCCAATCTAAAACTTCCTCGGGTTTTAACGACCCGTCAAACATAGGTATGTCAACCCGGAAACCTTGCTCCCAACGAGTGTCAAGGCGGTCATGGTGGTTTTGGGCGAACGGATTGTCGTCCGTAAGAGTAGCAGTGTCATCATTGTTATGGACCTCAAGATAAGCGTTTAATCTTTCCGTAAGGACATCTACCTGGTGTTGAAGGTGTTCGTTTTGGCGACGGAGGTCTGCTTGTGTTTGGCGAGGAGGCATGGTAAGGATCGTTTGTCTCGTGATACCAACTGATGCAACAGCGGAGCAGTCTAAGCGTAAACACAACAAACAAGAAACTTGTTACCTTGTTGATTCGATAAACGAATAGCCACGGTAGCAAGCTAATGAATTGCAAACCTAAACCTGTTGATTTGATGGAATACCAGACAAAGGAATATGCAAGACTTTCAACAAAGAAATCGATTCTTTATAAATTGATACGGCAAAACTAAAAACTTAAAAAATCTCCAATCCTTTTTATAGTTAACCCTAATGAAAGATAAAAATAAAACAAATAAAAACCAGTAGTTTTAAGAAATAACAAGATAAACCCCAATTAACAAAACATCACTTTTTCTTTGACATCTTCGGGTGCTCCAAGTAGTTTTAAGAAATAACAAAATAAACCATAATTAACAAAACATCACTTTTTCTTTGACATCTTCGGGTGCTCCAACGACCACATAAAAGCTTCTTCTAATTGACTTACATCAGTTTTATTATGAGTATAATGTAGATGATAGTTGAAAAGCTTTTATGTGTATTAAAATGCTTAACGGGTCAAAAGACCCAAAAAGTGGCAATATGGGTAGAAGTTGTTAATAAAGTTAAGATTAAGAATTTTTAGTTTAGAAAGATGTATAATGAAGTTTTAAATATGTTTTCATGATGTTATTAAAAGACATAGTTGTGTTGGTTGTATAAATTCAGATTTGAAGGATAAAGGAAAGGGGAAGGAAACGAAAGGGTAGTGAACGTATTTCGACATCAATGTGAGTATACGAAGCTCATTTTCATATTGTTATATGTTTATAATTGTGTAACACCTTTGAGGTTTGACAAGTATATTATCTCAAAATATAATTAAGTTGTTAGCGGAAATAGGAACTAGAAGTGCCGTAAACTAACGTATAAGTGCAGAAAAACATCAAAAACGAAAATCAGCCATGCCACTAGCCTAGATGCGCCGCACCTAAGCCATGGTGCGCCGCATCTGGCACTCCGTGGCCATGGTTGATTTTCAGCTTTCTTAGATGCGGAGCAGTTAGTGCCTAGACCAGTTTTTAGTGATTTTTAAAGTTGTTTAAATATGGGAATGATATCCTAAACCATTATTAAGATAGAGATGAATATAGAAGACATTTATATGTCGGAAAGAAGTAGAATCGACTTTCATTAGTCGGGAAAAAGTAGAATTAAATATGTATATACCGCGAGGGTATATAATCGACTTTTAATAGTCGGAGAGAAGTTAGAACCAACTCTATATAGTTGGAAGGAGAAAATGATAAGACTTTAAATAGTCTTGGAGATTTCTTAATATATAACTAAGTGTACTCACTAGCTTAACGCTAATGTATTTTGTTGATTTTATGTTTGTAGGTAAAAAGGATCTCTAAATCGCAAGGCAAGCACTTAAAGAAGGGATGGGGACCTTGTTAAGAAACTAAATCTTTTGTAACGAGCTTCCGCTCAAGATGTTTAAAATGTTCTTCTGGATAAAGTAAAACAATAACTTTTAATCCCGTTAAGTTATGTAAAAGATGTAGTAAACCGTTGATGTTGTAGAAACTTATATATGTATAAAAAAAAAAAAAAAAAAATGGTGTGTTTTAATTCAAGTGTTACAGTTGTGTCTGTGTTATTTTATTTTGTACTTGAACTAAAATGGGTGTTCTATAAACCCATTATGTTGTTGTATTTCCTTTGAAATCAATGTATTCAAGTTATATTAATGAAATTTTGGTTTTAATCTACTATCTTTATTGTATGACTTGTGTCGTGGTATGATTGCTTATTTATTATCGCTTAAATGCCTCGTATATGTCTTGCATATGCATTTGGGTCGTGATTATTGTTGATGTTTGGTTGTTATTATTTGTTTTGAAGAATTGTGCCGAAAAAGAGAAACACAAGGACCACCAGGAACTCACGAAACCCAAACCATGATGACACGCAAGCTATTATAGCTCAGCGAGTAGCAGACGCTATTGCTGCTTATGTAGCTAACCACGCAAGCACCAATGATGGGGCAGGAACCATCAATACAGCTGGAGGGGACGAGAACGCCCACCGTGGATGTTCTTACAAGGAATTCATGAACTGTAAACCCCAGTACTTCAATGGTACCGAGGGAGCTGTCGGACTTCTCCGATGGTTTGAGAAGCTGGAATCCGTATTCCGCATTTGTAACTGCAATGAAGCAAACAAGGTCAAGTATGCTACTTACACCCTCCAGAGCAATTCTCTAACGTGGTGGAATTCCTACGCTCAAACTATAGGGATTGATGCGGCATATTTATTGCCATGGGAGGACCCGAAGCAAATGATGAATGAAGAATACTACCCCAGAAATGAAGTCCAAAATTTAGAAGCTGAATTTTGGAACTTGTCAGTGAAGGAAAATAACATAACTAGTTATACCACCCGTTTTCAGGAGCTATCTCTATTGTGTCTGGGAATGATAACTCTGGAATACAAGAAGGTTGAAAGGTACATCTGGGGATTACCGCCCCAAATTCAAGGGAATGTTACCTCCTCCGAGCCGGCATACATCCAGGGAGCCATCTGCATGGCGCATGACTTGATGTACCAATGTGTCCGTCAAAGTTCATCTGAAAAGAAATCATCTGATAACAAACGGAAGTGGGAGGATACTAAGCTACAATCAACAACCCACTAAGAAGCCTGAAACAACAAAGGCTTCACGGCTGCCCCAGGCAACTACCAGGGAACCAAACCACTTTGCAACCGATGCAAGCTCCATCATACCGGCCAAAACCTACATCATGCATACATTTGCTTTTCCCCTTTCATGTGCATTGGACTAGAATTATGAAACTTAATTTCAAAACAATTTAGGTCAAGGTTAGACCTACTCGGATACTCGATTGGCTCGAGCCTTACACACACGTTAGCTTACGTACCTTTATATACGCTCACAGACTTAAGGTGAGTTCATAGCCCCGCTTTTTACTTGTTTTTATAACATACTTGGGGTGAGATTACATGCTCTTTTTACTTATGGACACAAGTACTTAAAACCTTTACTAGTTGCCAAGTTACCACTAAGCCAAAGGAAATTCCCCTATCATGAATCGTTAGTTAAAGACTTAAGCGCGATGGTATTGGATAGATCTATTTGGGTTTGACAACCCTCACCCAACGGCTAGACGATGTAACCCACGTCTACCACAACTAACTCGTGGACTCGAGTAGGGTGCTTTACTTTTGAAACTATATATGTTTTTTGGCTATAACATAGGAATACTTATAGGGTAAGGAACTTTGTTACACTTCGATGTCATGAGCTTAGGTGCAACTGTAAGACTTTACTTAAACGGAAATCTTGTGGTCCCCTTTATTACTAAACTAAACCTATGAATTCAACAACTTTATGTTGACTTTAGCATGTATGTCTCAGGTGCTTAGTCGAAAGGGCTTTCGACGGAGGGATTTTGGGATATGACAGAGTCGCATATTTCAAACTCACGCTTTTAAGAGATTTCCCTTGCATTACTTAATTTCTTTTAAGTTATGTAATGTAAATCTTTGTTTTGTGCACTCTGGTAACACTTTTCCTTAATCATGTAAAACTCTGATTTTCAATATCAATGAATGTATGTTTTTTTTAAAACGACTCATATAGAGGTCGTTCGCCTATATATCATTGCTATTTGGGACCTATGAAGTCAACACCTCGAGTCTCGGGAACACGAGATTTGGGGGTGTGACAAATATTTTTTTTTAAATGCAAAGCTTTTATATCAAAGATCCAAACTCAAGAACAAAAAGGGGAAAAAGTAAAACACCAAAAACTATACACAGAGCATGGATCAAAAAGCTAAAAACAACAAAAATTAGCTAAAAATTATAGTACATGTTAAGCTTATGGGAATGTTATGCTTTCACTAATATTGTATATGATAATGTTTTAAAACATATAATTATGAGCTTTAGTTGACTTTGCTATGCTAATTATAAAGTTATGTCCGAGAAAAGAAGGGACATCATATTAGAGCACACGGAGTGATAATCAGCGTTGTGGATGATTGTGAGATTTTTTGCTGACGTGACATCCACAATAAGAGTTGTGAATTTTTTTAGTGGAGTGATAATGAGAGTTGTGAGAGCTATGAGACCCCCAGTTTATTTTTATTTATTTTTTAAACATTTAAATAAGATAAATATAAGATTTTATTAAAATAAAAAATAAAACTACAATACAATAATTAAAATAAAATACAAACAAATACAATAAAAATACAATTACAATACAATAATTAAAAAAAATACAAATACATAAATTAAAAATAGCTAACGTTGTCGATAGTCATTCGCAAGTGTCGAAATGTACGCCACGAGATCCTCGCGGAGTGTGTTGTGTGTGCTCTTGTATCTAATCTCTCTATTAATTCGGATACGTGCATTCACTCTTTCGTTATAAGTTCTGGGAACACCTGTAACCGAAGAAGCATACTATTCTTGGGCATCACAAATCGACCGTCCGTTGTCTTCAACAATAATGTTGTGCAATATCATACCCCCATACATAACTCTTCTTTACTTGTTCATCTTGTAAAATGTCGCTGCATGTTTTATAATCCCCCAACGACCTTGAAGAACACCGGATGCCCGTTCGATATCCTTTCTCGCACTCTCTTGAAAACGTTTTAATTTTTGACACAGTTCGTCAAATGGGTACGAAAAAGCTTTAACAAATGTAGACCACTCCAGATATATACCGTCTGTAAGGTAATATCCTTTATTGTACTCGTGGCCGTTAACGGTGAATCTGTAATCCGGGGATGAGTGGTTGAGCATATAATGAAACAACGGCGATTGTTTAAGCACGTTGATGTCGCTGCTCGACCCCGCGACACCGAAGTAAGCATGCAATATCCAAAGATCGTACCACGCAACAGCTTCCAACATAACCGTTGGATAACCATGGTCACCTCGTGTGTATTGCCCTTTGTATGCATTTGGACATTGGTCCCATTTCCAATGCATACAGTCGACGCTCCCAAGCATTCCCTTAAACCCGTGAACCTCATCGTGTTTTTGATATAAACGATTAACATCATCTTGTGTTGGGGTTCTCAGATAAACGTTTGTATAAAGATGGATTACACATTTTAAAAATTATCTAGGGATTCAGATGATGTTCTTTCTAACATTTGTAAATATTCGTCAAAAGCGTCTGAAATCGTTCTTAGATAAATCGTCCGAAATAGTCGGGCAAAGGTTCTACGGAGTAATTAGATATACCTTCGACTAATATGAGGAAAATAGGTCTTCTCATACGAAATCGTCTACGGAAATATTCATCCGGGTATGTGCTTTCGCCGGAGAAGTAATGTCGTAACACGTTTTCGTTTGCTGCAATTCAATCGCGGTTGATATAACACATTTTCCTTTTCTCAGTCCGACGTGAACTTTCCGTCTCATTTTCTTCCTCCTCCATTTGTTCAATAGCTTCTACTGCCTTAACAAGTAATTCGACCAATTCGGATTCACACGATGACGAATCCGTAACATCGAGATCAGTTGAAGAATGTGAACTCACTTTTTGTTGTATATATTTTTTAGAAAAAGATTGAGATAGATTGTGGGTTTTAGTTTAAGAGTTTATGTTATATTTATAGAGGAAATATGAAGAAAAAAAAAATTAAAATTAAAAAAAACTAGCCGTTTGAAAAAAGAAAAATAAAATAAAATCTCAACGAGCTGATGTAGCAACAACGACGGTGACAACGATGCTCCACAACGAGCCACCTCGGAGTGATGACGAGCGGCCAACTCGTTGTGGGTGTCGAGAACGATCCACAATCACCTCCACTCCGTGTTCTCTTAAAGAATCTAATAATTAAGAAGGGCCATGTCATTGTTGATAAGTTGCATGAGCCAAGGCTTGGTTTAGGTCGGCTTGGAGGAAAAGATAAACTTGTTTTTTTAAATGAGGTTTTGGATTGGTACTTAGTTTGATAGGGTGTTTTTTCTTTATTTGGATTGGTATTCGTCAAAAACTTGTTTACTTGTATAAAAAACATTGGTGTTTTTTCTTTATTTAGAATTTTGTATATATTTCTTTTTCATTTATATTTTTTTTAAGAAGGTTTGGGTTTGGATTTGTGTTTGGTTCGTATTGTTGTTTAGTTTTATAAAAATGTCATTGTTTTCTTTATTATTTTTTTATTTTTTATTTTATTTAATTTTCATTTTATTTTATAAAAGACTTTATACACCACAACGCGTGAATAATCCTCTCGTTTAATAATAATACAAAATTAGTAGGAACTGAATATGTGTTCTATTTATAATGGTCCCAATTTTTATTGGTAAAACGATATTTTGCCTCTCGAAAAAGAAAGAAAAGAAAAAGGTAAGAAACCGAATATGTAAACTATGTATCAATAAATTCATTTTAGAATCTTTTGTTATTTTAAAAAGTGATTTGCAATTGCCGGTATAGGGTAGTTGACATCATGGCTATTTCGGTGAACTAGATCCGCAACGTGTAGGTCATGGAATGACGCATGGGATTAGGTGATTCAATACTATATTCTTCTTCTAGAAATGGACGAGACTTTTACAAAATTAAGGAACGGTTTCACTCATCATCGATGACGCAACGCCCTCGTTAATTTCATATTTCTATTGTTTTTCCTATCAGTTGTTTATAATAATTATTACATGTTTTATAATCTTTAACATTTATAAAAACAAATCCCTACATTTGAAGAATCATTTTTTTTATATTGATAGTACAATTATACAATGAACATAATTAATCTTTTAATAAAAGCCCTTAGATTGTCAACGGCAAAACCAGTGTTCTAAATAACCCGCCATGGCGCCTCCATGTCTCGCCATTTCTCAAGGCTTGGAGTAGCCGCCATGGCGCCGCCATGTCTCGCCGTTTCTCAAGGCTTGGAGTAGCCGACACGAAATGATGGATAACTTCTTTGTAAAGCTTGGTTACTATATTTTACATTAGTTGTATATTGATATATGAAATTATTAACTTTTTATAATTTATTGGTGTTGATATAACTTAATAATAGTAAAAATATATATAAAAGTATATATAAAATTATAAAATATATTAATTTTTTGCCGCTTTTTCACGCCTTGAAAAACGCCATGTCTCGCCATTTCTTGCAAAGCTTGAGGCTTGCTCATGCCGCCACGCCACGCCTTACGTTATCTATAACCTTGGGCAAAACCCTTAAATTATTAACAAATTTATTTAATATTAATTTAATACATATTATCTCTTAAATTTTGTTTATTTATTATGAATAAAATCGATACTACTTATAAAATATTATAAAATATGAAAGAAAATGAATATGTTGTTACACATGTAAATTTATATGTAAAACTCATTAAAAACTACGACGTTTTGTGCTTTATATGTTATTAAATGTCTGATTTGTTCTATATTCATCAGCGGAGAGATCATCCCTCATTCCCAAAATGCAGAGGATTATTATTTATCATGAAAAGTTATTAAAAATCTCTTTGATATATGTCCAGTGATAAGAAAAAAAAAACTTATATTGTAAAAAGACGTTAGTAAAGATGAAAAAGATGTAAATAGATAAAAATTAGTAAAGTTAGTTTAATAAATATGATTAAATTGTATTGAAGAATTTCTTACAAAATGACGTAATTTTAACTCGTTTCGCATATAATTACATGTGTAACATTCTAATATTCATTTTTTCCATAAAATATAAATCCCTAAATCTTAAATTTGAAATTTAAGTAGGAAAACAGTAAATTGTTCCTCATTAAACAGTAAATTGTTCCTCATTAAATTATCAACAATGTTAAAATTTGTTTATTTAATTATGAAACAAAACATATTAAATCTTAAACACAATAAATTTTCAAACTCTTTATAGAATAAATAGATTTCAAAAACGGTGAAAAATCCAATTACTATAATTATATTTCAAAATAAATGATAAATTATCTAAAATCATAATTACAATGTAATTTTTTCGTATAATTTTTCTTCGTCATAACATCGCGTAAGTGTTATAGTAGTAAAAAAATAGGAAAATTGCATATCCCCACGAAACTTTCTTAATTACGTATATACCCAACTAAACTTTAAAATAACAAATTTATCTAATTTTGAGTGTTATCATATTAATGACAATTGTACCCTTCTCTCCTCCTCTCATTTTAGTTTTCCAATTATGAAGTCCTAAACCATTACTGAAGTTTCCTGCTACTTTTGAATTTAAAGTAGCAACTCATTCTTATATTTGTAATCTTGATAATTTTTATTCACTAGTCTGATTTTCAATAAAAGGGTAAAAGTATAAAAAGTATTTTTGATTTTGTAGCATTATATAAACGAGTTTTCGAAATACTATTAAAATAAATGTTAACTGATTTTTCGTCTCTATGTGAGAAACAATTTCAAAATTTTGTTGACTATTTACTTGTTACTTGCTACTTGCTACTTGCTGACATTTATTAACCGGTTTTATGTTTTTATATATTATATCTTATTTTTTATATATTAATTTCTTTTGTTTTAGGGATGAAGTTGACAATAAACTTAAATATAGGGACTGTAATGTAAATTAATACATCTTCCCCAATCCAACTAAAACCCTCCCTGCAATTCTTTCAACTACCCAACCAACAACGGCGTTACAAACACCCAACAACCATCGCCACCACATTAAACCCAATACTTACTGTCGTAAACGTTGGCTGTAACGGCACCGTCGGATATTCCGTCAACGGGAAGGGGAAAGGTAACGGTAACGACGTCATTTATGTTGAACTATTAGTTACCATCAGAAAACCTTGCTTCGTTGATCCTAGTTACTATAGATGAAGATTTGGAAAATACTATTGAAGAATATGAGAGATACGTGTTTGTTGTTCATCCATCTAAGAGCATCACTATGTATGAGATAAAGTATTAGTAACTTCCAATCCGTCAAATTGCGGATTAACTCCTAACTTTGTTCAAAGATATGTGTTTGTTGTTCATGTATTCATGATTTTTTTTCTTGCCAAAAAAACCATTCAAAAATGGTGATTGTTGGAAAATAGTGGCCGGAAAAACTATTCATCGGAAAAATATACCTGATAAGACGACTTGTAGGCAACAAGTTACCACTTTATAAATTTGACAGGTAAAAACGGTGTAAATATATTATACTAGTATTTTACAGAGTCCGTTTATTATAGTATTACAAATCAAAAAGTATGTCTAGTTTTTTTTTAACTTTTACCCTAAGAAAAATCATATTAATTATATGAATATGTGTATATTGTTGGTATTTGAACAAGTCAAATAAAATGTGTGTCTATAAATATGTGAGCGACACATTGACATTTAGACCGGACTATACATTTATATATTATATCATGAAAAGAGATCATTTAAGACCTAATTATTAACTAAGACCAAAAGACCTATTCTGGACCATTAGATCAAGATGATCAATGGTCCAGATTTAACCACTTAAAGTTAATGAAAATAAACCCGGAAGGGTATTTTGGTCATTTTACATTTCTATTTTTTTTGTCCTCCCGTGTTTTTGTCATTCCACCCTCTTTCTCTCCTTCAAACAAATTCGAAACCCTAATCATACAATCTTCTACAAACACACTTAATCTGTAAATCTGCTACAATCGCCGGTTATCAATGGATGATTCTTCGGTTTTGGGAGTTCAGACGTCTAATTCTACGGTTATCGAAGTTCCGGCGAGTCAATCGCCGGTTACAGAAGTTCCGGCGAGTCAATCGCCGGTTACAGAAGTCCCGGTGGGTGATTCACCGCCGGTGCCTGAATCTCCGTTGGCAAAATCGGGTGCATTTTACAGTTACTTTTTTTAACCTAATTCTTCTTTATATCATATATGATTAGGGGTGCATATAGTTTGTGTTTTTTTTTATCATATATGATTTAGGGTTGCATATAGTTTGTGTTTTTTTTTATCATATATGATTTAGGGGTGCATATAGTTTTGTGTGTTTTTTATCATATATGATTTAGGGTTGCATATAGTTTGTGTTTTTTTTTTATCATATATGATTTAGGGGTTCATATAGTTTGTGTTTTTACTTTTATCATATATGATTTAGGGGTTCATATAGTTTGTGTTTTTTTTATCATATATGATTTAGGGGTGCATATAGTTTGTGTTTTTACTTTTGTGGATTTGATATAGTAAACTAACTATTGAAACTGACCAAGTATCATATATGATATACTTATTATATACTTATATTTTTCAGTTCTAATTATCGTGTTTTCATTGATCGTTATTTTTAGGTCGTAGAAAGAGTTCACGTGTATTAAAGAAGTCTGGATTGAGTCAGTTTAAAAGTACAGCAGATTGCCCTGTTGATATTGATGCATCAGATATTAGGCAGTCTCTTACAAATGGTTAGTTTTGTTTCTTTCATGTTTATTTATTGAAATTTCATGAGATTATTTATGTTGTTTTTATTTTACTTTTTGTAGATCAAGTTGGTGTTGAAGGAGACGATCTTCAAAGCAATGTTGTTCTAGACATTGCTAGAGAAATTCAGAGTTCAGTTGAGGACTCTCCCGGTAAAATTAAATTTACCAAAACCAAGATTAATCAAAGAGTTAATGATCCTGTTGAATCTGGTGAGAAGGACAAGCCGGCTGATCCTATAGGTAAAGTTTTCCAAAACTACCTTTTTAAATAAGCGTATAATTTGGTATTATATCATATATGATATGTTCGATATATTAATCTTTTCTATTTTCTGTTTTTATTATCGCATAAGATTCAAATGTTGAGAAGAATAAGTCGAAATCCCCCATTATTGAAGTATGTCAACAGGATTTAGCAATTGTTCCTATAGGTAAACTTTTAAATAAGTATTTAAATTGGTATATCATATATGATGTAGATATGTTGTTAATTTTTGTGATTTAACTATCAGACATTATAAGCTTTTAATTTTCTATTTTTAATTATCGCAGATGATTCGAAGGTTGAAGAAAGTGTTTTGGTTGTTAAGGAGAAGAAGAAGGCTGAGAAGAAAAAGTCGGTTGTTGAGTCGGTTGTTGAGAAGAAAGCTGCTGGTAAAACTGCTGGTAAAAGGAAAGCTGCTGATAAAGAAACTTTGAGGTCTGGTAACGAGATTTTGGAGGCTGTTAAACGTAGGAAGGGGAAAGATAAACAGCTTCCAGAAAGTCAAGAGGAGGAGAAGGTAATTGTGAAGGTTGATAAAAAGAGGGGGAAACAGCCACTAGAAAATAAAGAAGATGAGGAGAATCAGTTTGTTAAAGTCAGTAAACGAAGAAGGGGAAAAGATGTAAAAAGTGAAGATGATGAAAAGCCTAAAATTTCGGTTTCGCAAAATTTGAATATTCTTCATCCAAGGACCACACCAAGGCCAATTAGCAATTTGTTTAGTGACTTGAAGCCGTTCCAAAAGAGTTTTGTTAAAGACATGGGTTTTGGAAGTATTATTGATTTTAATATTGATCAAATTCCTGGGAAGTTGGCTTGGTACGTGGCTGAGAATTTTGATCAAGAAAAAATGGTAATTAATACAAGTAGAGGGTCGATTGCTGTTAACAGCCAATCTGTGAAAGATGTTTTCGGGATTCCATTAGGAGGTGTTAAGATTTCTTCTCTTCCTATAGTTACCGATAAAACATTTGTCAACAAATGGAAGACTCAATTTGAATCACCAACAGTTCGACCGAGTCAAATCTGTGCAAAGATAAAAGAATCAACAGTTTCTGATTTCACTTTTAAGATGAATTTTATTATGGTTTTTGCAAACACGCTTGGAATATGCGAATCAAACGGGTTATGCAGTTTCACTGTATTGGAAAAAGTGACGGAAGAATATCAAATAAAAAATTACGATTGGTGTGACTTTATTGTTGATTGTTTGAAGTTACATAAGAAGCCTAAGTTACATAAGAAGCCTAAATCTGTTGGTTTTTATGTTGGACCAATCGTCTTTCTAACGGTAATTTCTGACTTTTTTGTCCTTTTGTGTTGTTTAAAGTATCTTAGATTTTTATTTTATGTTTTATAATATGTTTTTTTGTGTGTTTTTTTCTTTTTTCTTTTACAGCTTTTGTATGTTGATCGGACTAAATTTGACCTTTTACCTGTGGTGCGTACACGGCCTTTTTACAAAAGTTGGAGATCAACTTTGTTGAAAGACAGGGAAACTTTAGAAATTACGAAATGTGGTTTAGGTAATATTTTAGCTTTAATGTGGTTCACTATTAGTCTAATTTTCAAGTACTTAATAATTATTAATATATATTTTTTTTAAGGGAATGTTGAAGTAAGAGATATCAATGAATGCGAAGATGAAGGATTCTTGAACGTTGAATATGAGGACGATCAAAATCATGAAATTGATCAATTGAAAAATATTCTTGCTATTTCAACTGATACCAAAGAGGTTAGTATTTTCTAAATCTTAATCTTTTACATTTTTCGTTCTATTTCTGTTTTGAACAATTACATATTTGATATTAGATAGTTCTGTTTTTTTAATCTATTACATGTATTTTCGTTCTATTTCTGTTATATTAGAAAGACATCTTTTGTTAAGTTCTGTTTTTTTAATCTATCATATATGATATTAGATAGTACATGTAATACGTATATCATATATGATATACATATTACATGTAATACTAACCGCTAACAAAGAGGTTAGTATATTTTTGAACGTTATGTTTTGTTTGAATTTTTTACATTTTTTTTTGGTTCTGTTCTTTTTTTTGTAAAATATATATACCAATTAAAAAGTAATTGGTATATCATATCATATATGATATTTTTTTAATTTTGCTTATTTTTATACAAATTTAAGGGTTGTTTTCAGAAAATACGTTCCCTGTTTTCTGTTATTTACAAATTGAAGCCGGTTCTGGAGGCAACATTAGATAAAGCTTATGAGTATTATCCGGAAGATGGAAACACCACCCAACATTTAACTGAATTTTATAATATGTTCAAGAAGAAAGGCAACGAAAAAGCAGAATTTACAGAAAACGTTAGTGGTGATGGTTGTGAACCTGAAAATGTTGGTGCTGAGACTTCTAAGGATATTGTCGTGGTTGGTCAAGCCGACAGTGGAAATGAGAATGTTAAGAGAAGTGGTAAGGAGCATTGTAAATCCGGTGTTAGGGAACTTTCAATTAAGCTAAATTTCGGTCAAGCCGGTGTAAGCGAAGAATCTAATACGCAATGGGCTGTTAAAAATATTGACCAAGTTCTTGATTCGGTGGAGACAACTATTATAGGTTGTGCTCCTTTTTCACAGCCTATTCCTTCTGTTTCCAAGTTAGATGGTCCTACTTTTGATCTTGGTTTATCTCAAGATGCTGAAAAAGTGGTTAGAGAAGAAAGCCCAAAAACAGTTGCCTTACCTCCAAAACGCCAAATTAAACCTTCATTATATGTTTCTTCGCCATATTTGAACAGGAAGACCGTAGTTGAAACAAACACTTCAGCTGCGGAACTTACCATTGCAAACAGTGTGTTTGCAATGAGAGGCGATAAGATGTAAGTTTAATTTACGTATTAGATTTTATTTTCCGTCAATGAGTACATTATAATGCATTTTTATTTATTTTTATAGGGAAACAGTTTTTGAAATGAGCAATGGGTTAACAATATCACGAATTGCACTGGAAAGTTTGGCACCGTCTTTAAATGTTGGATGTGAGGTCGTGGATGCTTGGATTGAATTGTTGAATTTTGAAGAGAAAAACAAACAAGCAAACACTCTATCAAGATTTTTCTTTTCCACTGATGCTATTGTAAGTTACTTGTTCCTTTTCAGTAGGTATCATATATGATAATCATATTACATGTAACAGGTATATCATATATGATATACCTGTTACATGTAATATGTATATCATATATGATATACGTATTACATGTACTATCTAATATCATATATGATATATATATTCTAGAACCATCTGTTTACGACTACAATAAAACCAACTATCATATATGATAGTTTATACAATCAGTGTTGATAAAAAAGCATTTTTGTCAATTCTGAATTTATATAATAATAGCTAATCATATATGTTTTATTAATTTCATTTTCAGTCACCGACGATGCAACATGTAGATTTTGATTTCAAGAAGGAACTTGAGTCATTTTCAATTACTCTTACTCGTGAACTTGCTAATCGTCCATCAGTGTTGAAGATTGAGAATATTGATCTGGTAAATTTTTTCTTTTTTGTTATCAACATGTTTATATTTTATAAACATATTAGACTTTTTTATTTTTATATTAATGTATTTTTTTTTTATTATAAATAGGTTTTCTTCTGTGTTTCTTCTGGTTCGGATTTTTACTTGTTCGTATTCAATTTAAAGAAAGTTGCTGTGCATATAATTGACAACAATTGCATTGATGTCCAATTCAATGATAAATACCAGAATGTTTTTCGTTCAGTGGTAAGCTCGATTGATTCCTTTTATATTTTTTTGTGTTTTTATATTTTTTTTCGTTTTTTCATAGTGTGTTTCCATATTTTATGCAGCAATTACTGTTTTCAAATTATTTGGATTCTGTTGGACATCGAAAAGCTTCCAAAATTGCCAACGCAAAGCCCAGTATAATGAAACTGAAATGGGCAACGAAAAATAACCTTGTCGACGCAGGAGTTTTTGCTATGTGTCATATGGAAAACTACACGGGGCAACCAGTGGCTACTTGGAAGATTGGGTTAAGTTCTGAATCAGAAGCTCAAGTTACGGAGATTAGTAATCTCAGAGCTAAATATGTGGCTAAGTTGGTTAGTCATGAAGTTAACATTCACAAGCAAAAGATGATCGATTTGGCGTTGGAGTTTGAGAGCCAATTTAACTCGGAGGAAAGGAAGCTTATTCTTGAAAATGCCATCAGAGACAGGAAGAAATGTTAGTTAAAATGTTAGTGTTGGAGGTTGATACAATATTATATTTAGTTACGTTTTGCATTGTTAGTATTTTTCCGCAAAATGTTTATTGGTCGTTTGTTGAATAGATTTTAGTCTTTTGCTAGTGGTTTTATGGAATAGATTTATGTATATCATATATGATAACAATATCTTCAATATTTTTTTCATTTAACTCAATAGTATTTCAATAGTATATCATATATGATAACAATATCTTCAATATTTTGGATCGAACTTGTCTTAGAGACTATCACAACTAATTTTCAATTAACAAGTGACTGAATAAGTATATCATATATGATTGGAATATCATGAATGATAGGTATATCATAATTTATATTGGGTTAAATAGATTTAGTTCTCAGTTTATTTCGGAATAAGACCCACTGGGCAAATGGTAAGATAGTATGTTGTGTTTGAGGCGTCACGAGTTCGAATCCTTGCAGCGACAACCCTTTTTATATTTATTTTTTTTCACTCCTACTATCATTTATATTAGGTTAAATAGATTTAGTTCCCAGTTTATTTCGGAATAAGACCCACCGGGCAAATGGTAAGATAACATGTTGTGTATGAGGCGTCACGAGTTCGAATCCTAGCAGCGACAACCCTTTTTAATTTTATTTTTCACTCCTACAAGTTGTCAAATACATAGAAAAATTCAACACAACCGTACAACAAACCCACTTCATCACTTTGACTCTCTCCTAGAAAAATCTACCCACTTCATCACTTTGACTCTCTCCTAGAAAAATTCAACACTAACAGAGAGAGAAACTGGTCTTGTTCATCTTTTAGGTAATAAAGTGTTTTTTAATTTGTTTTTATATTAATTTTAAAAAACCACGACTCGTATTGACCCTAATTTCAATTTTCGCCTCTGTTTATGTAGATGGAAGCTCCTCAATCGCCGGAAGCTTCTGATGGTAATTTTTTTAAACCCTATCCCCTGAAATGGTTTTGATGGTTTTGATGGTTCTGTGCTTCTGATAGAAAAAATTATTTAGATTACGTTCTTTTTTTGTCTATCATATATGATAGGAATATCACATATCATATATGATAGGCATATCATATATGATAGGAATATCATATGTGATAGGAGTATAACATATCATATATGATAGGCATATCATATATGATAGGAATATCATATATGATATGCCTATCATATGATAGGCATATCGATACTGCAGATTAACTATAAGTATATCATAAATGATATACTTATGATATGGTTATATTCATGTTCTAAGTTATATGTTTTTATTAATGTTTATTTATTAGGAAGCAATAGGTGTCGTAGAAAAAGCGAAAGATTAAAACAATTATATGGACTTCGCAGCAATTTCAAAAACACCATTGATACTCCAATTGATATTGCTGGTCAGTTTTGTTTCTTTTCGTATTATTTTGTTAAAATTTATGAGGTCATTATTTATGTTTTTTTTTTGTAGATGAAGATTTGGACTTAAATAATGCAACCCCTAATGTTCATATATCTCAGTCACCATCAGTCTCGTATCCGGTCTCCTCTACCACTCCTGGTAAAACAAGATTAACCAAATCCATGGTTAAGAAAAGATTGGATGTTGGGACTAATATAGAAGCTGAGACTCTTAGTGGAATTAATCAACCACTGACTCAACCAGAAATCATTCAAGCTGAGACTCTTGGTGGAATCAATCAACCAGTGACTCAACCAGAAATCATTCAAGCTGAGACTATTGGTGGAATTAATCAACCGGTGACTCTTGGTAAGCTAAATATTTTACGTATAATTTGTTATGCCTATCATATATGATATTCCTATCATATATGATATGTTCTGTATATCATATATGATATACCTTAATTGACGTTTTAAATACTTTCATATATGATATGCCTATCATACATGATATGCCTATCATATATGATATTCCTATCATATATGATATGTTCTGTATATCATATATGATATACCTTAATTGACGTTTTAAATACTTTCATATATGATATGCCTATCATATATGATATACCTATCATATATGATATTCCTATCATATATGATATGTTCTGTATATCATATATGATATACCTTAAATGACGTTTTAAATACTTTCATATATGATATTCCTATCATATATGATATTCCTATCATATATAATATGCCTATCATATATGATATGTTCTGTATATCATATATGATATACCTTAATTGATGTTTTAAATACTTTCATTATTGATCTTTCTTGCTAATTATTCTTCTCTTTTTTGTTTAATTATTGCAGCTGATATGATCGTTGATGATCAAGTTCCCCTTTTGAAGAAGGCCGCTGGTAAAAGCAAATCCAAGATTCATGATAAAGTTCCGGTGAGGACTTCTAAACGTAGGCAGGGAAATGATAAACAGCCTGTAAAAAGGCAAGAGGAGGACAAGGAGATTGAGAAAGTGGATAGACGTTCAAGGGGAAAAAATCAACCAGAAATCATTCAAGCTGAGACTCTTGGTGGAATCAATCAACCAGTGACTCAACCAGAAATCATTCAAGCTGAGACTATTGGTGGAATTAATCAACCGGTGACTCTTGGTAAGCTAAATATTTTACGTATAATTTGTTATGCCTATCATATATGATATTCCTATCATATATGATATTCCTATCATATATGATATGTTCTGTATATCATATATGATATACCTTAATTGACGTTTTAAATACTTTCATATATGATATGCCTATCATACATGATATGCCTATCATATATGATATTCCTATCATATATGATATGTTCCGTATATCATATATGATATACCTTAATTGACGTTTAAATACTTTCATATATGATATGCCTATCATATATGATATACCTATCATATATGATATTCCTATCATATATGATATGTTCTGTATATCATATATGATATACCTTAAATGACGTTTTAAATACTTTCATATATGATATTCCTATCATATATGATATTCCTATCATATATAATATGCCTATCATATATGATATGTTCTGTATATCATATATGATATACCTTAATTGATGTTTTAAATACTTTCATTATTGATCTTTCTTGCTAATTATTCTTCTCTTTTTTGTTTAATTATTGCAGCTGATATGATCGTTGATGATCAAGTTCCCCTTTTGAAGAAGGCCGCTGGTAAAAGCAAATCCAAGATTCATGATAAAGTTCCGGTGAGGACTTCTAAACGTAGGCAGGGAAATGATAAACAGCCTGTAAAAAGGCAAGAGGAGGACAAGGAGATTGAGAAAGTGGATAGACGTTCAAGGGGAAAAAATCAACCAGAAATCATTCAAGCTGAGACTCTTGGTGGAATCAATCAACCAGTGACTCAACCAGAAATCATTCAAGCTGAGACTATTGGTGGAATTAATCAACCGGTGACTCTTGGTAAGCTAAATATTTTACGTATAATTTGTTATGCCTATCATATATGATATTCCTATCATATATGATATTCCTATCATATATGATATGTTCTGTATATCATATATGATACACCTTAATTGGCGTTTTAAATACTTTCATTATTGATCTTTCTTGCTAATTCTTCTTCTCTTTTTTTATACTTTCTGTTGTTATTATCGCAGACGAATCTAATGTTGATAAAAGAGTTTCTGTGGTAAACAAAAAGATGAAGGTTGAGAAGGATCTTAAGGTTACGCGTAAACGAAAGGGAAAACAAGTTGTTGACTACGAAGAGGATGAGAAGGATGTTAAGGTTTCTGTTAAGCAAATGGATGTTAAGGCTGTGAAGCGTCAACGCAAGGGGAAAGAAATTGTTAAAACCGAAGCTGAAGAGAAGCCGACTATTTGTGTAAGCCAATCTACCCATTTGCTTAAATCAAGGACAACTCCATATACAATTTATAATCTTATGAATGATTTAAAACCATTTCAAAAGACATTTATTGAACAAATTGGTTTTGGGAGTCTTCTTGATTTTAACAAAATAAGCTTTCTTCCGGGTAAGTTGTCATGGTATGTTGCGGAAAGTTTTGATCCCGAGAAGATGGTAATTAAGACAAATGGTGGTTTGATAGATGTAACTAGTGAATCAGTTAGGGATGTGTTTGGGATCCCCTTTGGTGGAGTTAAAATTGGTGAACTTGAAGATGTTAAGGATGACACGTTTGTGAGGAGATGGAAAAGTCAATTTAGTGGTGTAGATGTTAGACCTACAGAAATATGTAATAAGATTAAAGCAGCCACTATTTCTGATTTTACATTCAAAATGAATTTTCTGATGGTTTTTGCCAACACGTTAGGAATTTGTGAGTCAAATGGTGTTTGTTCATTCACAGTTTTGAACAAGGTTACCGAGCAACACCATGTTAAGAATTATGATTGGTGCCACTTTATAATTGATTGCCTGAGATTGGTAAAGAAGCCGAAAGAAAAGGGTTTTTATGTCGGCCCAATTGTCTTTTTGACTAAGTTTCTCTTCTTCTTTTTTTTTTTTTTTTTTTTTACAGTGACTCAGATTTTACTTATTTTGGTTTTTTTTTTTTTTTGTTGTTTTTACAGCTTTTGTATTTGGACCGAACCAAGTTTGATTTGATGCCTGTTGTGCGTATGCGGCCATCATTTAAGAGTTGGAAAAGCGGTTCTTTGAAAGATAGAGAAAAATTGGAGATTGAAAATGGTGGGCTAGGAAACGTTGAACTTAGAGGCATTAATGATGAAGAAGAAGACGAAGGTTTTTTAAATATTGAAGGTGGTAAAGATGTTCAAAACCAGGAAGCTGATCAGTTGAGAAGTATTTTGGCTATTTCAACCGCTAACAAAGAGGTTAGTATATTTTTGAACGTTATGTTTTGTTTGAATTTTTTACATTTTTTTTTGGTTCTGTTCTTTTTTTTGTACAATATATATACCAATTAAAAAGTAATTTCATATATGATATTTTTTTTGTACAATATATATACCAATTAAAAAGTAATATCATATATGATATTTTTTTAATTTTGCTTATTTTAATACAAATTTCAGGGTTGTTTTCAAAAAATTTGTTCCCTGTTCTCCGTTTTTAACCAACTGAAGCCGGTTCTGGAAGAAACATTAGATGAAGTCTATATGAATTATCCAAATGAAGATCAGACCAATATCTATATACAACAATTTTTTAAATTGTTCAAGAATAAAGGCAGTAATGGTGATGGTGGTCAAACCTCGATCGGCGGTAATGGTGATGGTGGTCAGAGCTCGATCGGCGGTAATGGTGGTGAAGGACTGAAGATTGCTGAAACAGGGAAGTAAACATGTGGTACACCATGCGTATCTATTTGTGGCATAAGACTTGTACGTAAAGCTGCGATTCGTAGCGGTTTTAAAAGTTGTTCTAATCCAAAAGTGAATATGTCAAATGAGGTAACTGAAGAGGAGAAAAAGGGTTGTTAATTGTAATGGTTAATGTTGTTTAGGACTTTGTTAAATTGTAATCGTTAATGTTGTTTAGGACTTGTTAAATTGTAATCGTTAATGTTGTTTAGGACTTGTTGCTTTGTAATCGTTAATGTTGTTTAGGACTTGTTAAATTGTAATCCTTAATGTTGTTTAGCACTGGTAAAATGTTAGATATGTTTTTTTTTGTATTACTGAATTCTAAAACTATACATTCAAACCGGGCTTATCATATATGATAGGCATATCATATATGTGCCTATCATATATGATAGGCAAATCATATATGATAGGAATATCATATATGATAGGCAAATCAAATATGATAGGAATATCATATATGATAGGCATATCACATATCATATATGAAAGTATTTAGGCAAATCATATTTTTTTGTAGGTTAAATAGATTTAGTTCCTTGTATATTTCGGAATAAGACCCACTGGGCAAATGGTAAGGTAGTATGTTGTGTTTGAGATGTCACGAGTTCGAATCCTAGCAGCGACAACCCTTTTTAATATTAATTTTAAATTTTATTATCATTTATTAGTTTAAATAGATTTAGTTCCCTTTTTATTTCGGAATAAGACCCACTGGGCAAATGGTAAGATAGTAAGTTGTGTTTGAGGCGTCACGAGTTCGAATCTGAGCAGCTGCAACCCTTTTTAATTTTATTTTTCACTCCTACCAGGCAAATGGTACCATCATTTATATTAGGTTAAATAGATTTAGTTCCCAGTTTATTTCGGAATAAGACCCACTGGGCAAATGGTAAGATAGCATGTTGTGTATGAGGCGTCACAAGTTCGAATCCTAGCAGCGAGAACCCTTTTTAATTTTATTTTTCACTCCTACCATCATTTATTATTTTTCACTCCTACCATCATTTATTATTTTTCACTCCTACCATCATTTATTTACACAAATGGAAGTATTGTGACATAAACTTAAATTTTCACTCCTACCATCATTTATGTTTAGTTACGTTTTGCATTGTTAGTATTTTTCCGCAAAATGTTTATTGGTCGTTTGTTGGATAGATTTTAGTCTTTTGCTACTGGTTTTATGGAATAGATTTATGTTTGCTGGTAAAATGTTAGCTATGTTTTTTTTTTGTATCACTGAATTCTAAAACTATACATTCAAACCGGGCTTATCATATATGATAGGCATATCATATATGATAGGCAAATCATATATGATAGGAATATCATATATGATAGGCATATCACATATCATATAGGAAAGTATTTATAACGCCAATTAAGGTATATCATATATGATAGGCAAATCATATGATAGGAATATCATATATGATAGGTATATCATATATGATAGGTATATCATATGATAGGAATATTATATATGATAGCAGTATCACATATCATATATGATAGGAATATCATATATGATAGGAGTATCACTTATCAAATATGATGGGAATATCATATATGATAGGCATATATGATAGGCAAATCATATGATAAGAATATCATATATGATAGGAATATTATATATCATAGCAGTATCACATATCATATATGATAGGAATATCATATATGACACTATTTTAGATCTGAATGAGAAGATTTATTAGAGCATCATCAATCATTGAAGAAAGACATATACAGTGGACCACTATAATCTCTTCTCTATTTCAATTTTTTTTCATATAACTCAATAGTATTTCTATAGTATATCATATATGATAACAATATCTTTTTATATTTTTTGTTCCGGACATCTTCAATATTTTTTGGATCGAGCTTGTCTTAGAGACTATCACAACGATTTCAATTAACAAGTGATTGAATAAGTAAATAATATCAATATGCCTATGATAACTATCCCACGTGTTTTTCTGCAAATTAGCTTTTCTCAGCAGCTACCTTTTCACCAACAGCTTGCTTTTCGGCAACTAGCTTTTCCAGAGCAGCTTGCTTTTCCGCAGCTACTATCTTACAGGTCCTTACATTGTGAGCTGCTTCTCCACATTTCCCACATTTCTTTTTCACCTTCAAGCTTTTTTCAATTGATATTTCTCGGGAACTCTTCAAACGGTTGTCTTTTCCACAACCTTTGTATCGTAACAACTGTGGATTTTTCACTAATACGTCGTCAGGCTTTTCAACTCCAATCAACTTCTCAATTAAATGATCTTTTTCCATTGGTGTCGGATTTGGTAAGTCGTTCTCTATTCCTTTTTTAAGTTCCTTAATCTTCTCAACATAAGCAGAGAGTTTTTCTTCATCCTTGCTCAGCAGATTAATGCAATCGTCAACTGTAGAGCACGCCTCATTTGCCAAATTTTGAACAACTTCATTAATTTCTCCATATCTGTTTTTCCTTGTTCTCAATTCAGCATTAATCAAATCTTTTGTCCAACGCCTCAAGATATATTTATCTGGAATTTCATCAGCTTGACAGTTCTTCAACAAGAAAAATATGTGTCGGCATAAGATACCATATCGAGGGAAATGACGACATGTACAAACCCAAGTCTCTTCTTCCTTGTTATGTAGAACCTTAGTACACATTAGAAGAGTAAAAATCATCCAATCATAATAATCACATATCATATATGATAGAAATATCATATATGATAGGCATATCATATATGATAGGAATATCATATATGATAGGAATATCATATATGATAGGAGTATTACATATCATATATGATAGGAATATCATATATGATAGGCAGATAGGCATATATAATAGAAATATCATGTATGATAGGAATATCATATATGATAGGCAGATAGGCATATATAATAGGAATATCATATATGATACGCATATCATATATGATAAGAATATCATATATGATATTCCTATCGATACTGCACATTAACTACAATGTACAAATAAGTTTATATCATATGTGATTTTATAAGTAAATTTACCTTGTATTTTGCTTCAAAAATGGGAGTCTTGTTGTCCTGTTGTGCAGTCACTGACTTTGTAGCATTTAAGATCGGGGTTTTATCTTTAACAACATAACTCTCACAACTTTCTGTTGTATTCATCTCTGTCAGAAAACAAGACCAAGCAGCTGCATGTAATTCCTTTTGAACCAACAAAAATATAGCACGTGTGTAAACTTTTGCTGCATGATTTTCAATCTTCAATGGCGTAATCGACTTTGGAACGGTGTTCATCGATTTAAAATCTAACGTCTCTTGCTTATATCTTTGTTTTTCCATTGCTGATTCAAAACAAATCATGAAATTCACTAGCGTTGAACCATGATTTGTGAAATGTGAAAAAAATGAATTTTCACTCTCCGATCTTGAAGTAGTTCTCATTAGACCAAACAAAGGACAGTTAATGAAATAAGCTGGTATCCATGTCGATCTTATGTTATACATTTTGGATAACCACTTGTGATCTTTCAACCCATAATCTTCAATCAACTTCTCCCACTTCTCCTCGAATTCCATTGGTTCAATGTACATGTTCCACACAATTTTGTTTAGTCTGTTTTTAAAATCAGAATTAAGAATTTCTGGTACAATATGCAATTATATTAGAAATACACCTTTTTGTTAAGTTCTGTTTTTTAAATCTATCATATATGATATTAGATAGTACATGTAATTCGTATATCATATATGATATACATATTACATGTAACAGGTACATCATATATGATATACCTGTTACATGTAATATGCATATCACATTTTTCATATAACTAACACTAGAGAAATATACTTATATTATATATCATATATGATAGCGATAGTTCAAACCTTTGCTGGCAATTTCTGTGTTATGTGCCACATGCAGAGGCGGTGTGTCGAGTTTGGGAAAACAGCAGCAATTGCTTTCTTCATTGCTGAATCTTGGTCTGTTACCACCATAGTTGGCTCCTTCCCAAACGCCTTCATGAATGATTCGAGTAGCCAAATATAAGATTCCGATGTTTCATCCTTAAGCATTCCCGCAGCAATTGTCACACTCTTTCTGTGATTATCAATCCCAGTGAATGGGACAAACATCATATTATACCTATTAGACGATTGAAATAAAATTCAAGTTAGTATATAGAAAAGTGAGTAAAATATCATACATGATATAAATATCATACATGATATAATTCCAGAACCATCTGTTTACGACTAAAATAAAACAAGCTATCATATATGATAGTTTAAACAATCAGTGTTGATAAAAAAGCATTTTTGTCAATTCTGAATTTATATAATAATAGCTAATCATATATGATACTAGTGAAAAAGAATACTTACTTGTTTGTTCGGTAAGTGGCATCAAATGATATAATATCTCCGAATTCTTGGAAGTTACATTTTGCAACTTCATCAGCCCAAAACATGGAGGAAAATTCCGCATTCTCAACAACATATTCGAAGGAAAACTTTGGGACGTATTTTTTCCTATTTTCCATTTTCGTTATCAGCATCTGAGCATCACTATCTCCTATAAAACAGTTGATGTCCCTCTTGAAGTTCTTGAAATCTACAGTCGTCCCGTGTACATTCTTTATTGAACCTTTCAAGTTACTGAAATAATGATGTGCCTTTATTCCACCAATGTTGGCAAAAGACGACTTCAGGATCCAAAGCTGTTCGGAATACTTTAATTGCCTTTGTTTCCTTGTTAGATGCCTATACTCACTAGGAATTAACATGTGGTTATGTTCATCTACAAAATCAGCAACTCTGAACTTTGTTGATCCCGGAATAGAAGTAAACCTAATATGTGCTTTGCACCCTGTAATTTGAATATTGGTGTTCCTAACTGTTTGCCCACTATTTTCAGGGTCCAAAGTATTGATGTTGATATTTGTGGGAATTCCAGCTTTGTTACAAAGTATGTATTTTTCTTTTACAAAACCTCCTTTTAATTTCCTTTGAGTTGATAATCTTATGTCAAATCCTCCTTTTTCAGCATATAGCGCATACCCGTGAATTCCTTTTTGAAGCGAGTCATATAACTTATCTTTTTTTGGTATTATATCAGATTCAACCACTGGTTTCCAATATCGTGTACCACCTGGTGTTTCTGTTTCATTTGCTGCAATCTTTAACGGTCCCAATTTTCTAAGCAATTCTGTAAAGGAAATTTTCAATATATTAGAACAATCATATATGATATATCTAACAAACAATATCTACAATCACTACTCATACTCCTATCATATATGATATTCCTATCATATATGATATTTTTATACTGCTATCATATATGATAGGAATATCATCATATATGATATTCCTATCATATATGATATGTGATACTGCTATCATATATGATAGGAATATCATATATGATATTCCTATCATATATGATATGTGATACTGCTATCATATATGATATTCCTATCATATATGATATGTGATACTGCAATCATATATCATATTTCTATCATATATGATATTCCTATCATATATGATATGTGATACTGCTATCGTATATGATATTTCTATCATATATGATATTCCTATCATATGATTTTCCTATCATATGATTTGCCTATCATATATGATATACATTAATTGACGTTTTAAATACTTTCATTTATGATATGTGATATTTCAATGTAACCAGACAAATTAAAAAACCCAGTATCATATATGATATAAAAAAAAAAATTAAACCTGCAACTGCAGATTGGTGGTTATTGTTTGAATCGGATTTTTGTGACGAAGAACTAGAATTAACAGATAAACAATCGTCGTTATGATGCTCAAATTCCGTTTCCATTGTGTCTGGATTCAATGATCCTGGATTTTTTTCCATTGATTCTGGATTCGTTTCCATTGATTCAGATGGAGGTTGTATGAAGGAATTCGAGATTGATTCGTAATCACTGCTATTGATTCTGATTCGCCATTGAAGAGGTTTTGAGGTTTTGAGGTTTTAGGGTTTTACGAGACAGACCTGGAAGTTTTTTGTGAAATGTTAAAAGACGAAAATACCCTTCCAGTACAAAATTTTCTTTTAATCTCAGCCCTTAGATCGTTTTCTTTGAAGGGCTGAGATCAAGTCTTTAGGTCTCAAATTATTAAGAGGTCTTTCTTGAACCCACCCCATTATATCATATATTACTTAATATGTTAAGTGTAATATTTAATAAATGGGAGGATGTATTATGTAATTATGGAGGTTTCCTAATTATAATACAACTTGTACTCTAAGGTATTGCTTTGTTATATATAATGAACATTAAGTTCATTATTAAGACACACCATAAATCGATTAGGGATCTTAAGCCTAATCGATCCTTTACTTCCTTCCATTCGATCGATCACAACAACCCAAAAGGTTTCGATTTGTTTGGAGTTCGAGCATAAGGAATATCGAACACCTTTGACGTGAGTTTCGAATTCACGGTTCAAGCAAGCAAGGTACTAGAAGCTAGACAATAGTTGTGGTGATTATAAACGTGTACTAGCATACAAGTTTGTGGCTAAAGAAGGTTTCGTGTACAAGCCTGTAGTAGGATTTCACTATAAATCCTAAACAAGGTAAATCAACAACAAAGGTACAATACTTAACTTAGTTAATATTGATTATGTGTAGGGGTGTTATTCGGGTCAACCCGACCCTAATAAGCAACTTTCGGGTCGGGTTTTAACTAAAATTTTATAACCCTAACCCGACCCTAATAAGGGTTCGGTTTTTAGAGTTCGGTTCGTTTTCGGGGCAGTTCCAAAAGGGTCGGGTTATTTCGGATCCCGGTCCACAACAATTAAAAAAGTTCAAAAAAGATCTATAATAAACATATTGCATATAGAAAATGTAAAAAGCAAATATATTGAAAAAAATTCAAGATGAATAGAACCCAACAAAGGACATGATATATATAGGCTAGAAGTATAAAAGAGTTTCATACCTGAAGCGATGTAGGACAACTCTTCATTTATTTTCCCTACTTTAGTTGTCCCACATCGCTTAAGGTATGAAACTCTTTCATACTTCTACCCTATATATATCATATGCCTTTGGTTTTCCCTATTTTAGTTGTCCCACATCGCTTCATGTATGAAACTCTTTCATACTTCTTGCCTATATATAACATATGTCATTGGTTCAAAAGTTCAAAGGTAATTTTCGGGTCAATCGAGTCAAACCCGAAACCCGACAAACTATAACTATTCTACCCGAAACCCGACCCTATTTATGAATCGGGTGATTCGGGTCAACCTGATAAACCCGAAATACATAAATAACCCGATAAAACCCGACCCTAAAGTGGTAAATAGGGTTCGGGTCGGGTCGATTATTTTAACACCCCTAATTATGTGTTTGATTCTAATTGCTTCCGCTGCATGTTGTTTGACAATCTGATTAGATATATACCTATAGTGGTATCAGCCAGACCATAACTCGAGTTAACTAGTTCGAAACATCAAAAGTTGTGGGAGGGGGGAGCCAGCCGGTGGCTGGGCGTTTCAAATAACTAAAAAACGTTTTTTGTTTGATTTATTTATCTAACAAATTAAAAGTTAATTAGCTGCTAAACCTAAAACACAAATTTTGATGTTTTAATTTACCTTTGTAGTTTCACTAAGCAATAATCATAATTGTAAAATTACATGTAGAATTTTACGAATATGATTCCGATATTAGATATTTCTTAATTAAACTTTGATTAAACATATTATTACACGAGTTAATTGAATATGTGCGACACTAATACCAAAAATAGACCTAAAAGGTTGTGTGATGGAATTATTTGATAATTGTATTATGTATGTATTAAATAACTTACACAATCCATAAATGCTTATTTGAATGGATGTATTTAGTCCATTTCCAAGCGAAATGGGAGCTATTTAATAGATATATAATGACTTAGAGACATTTTACTATTTAGGGGCACCCACTTTATTGTGTAGTTAATTCTTTAGGTTATCTATTTATTGTTTAATGTAAACTGACAATTGTCTTTGAGATAATAAATAATAGTGACTAAAGATTTATGAAACTTGGTTTTAACTTATTTTGGCATTATTATACGTTCTAAAACGCATTTGGTTAGGTTTAATATACCGTAATATGCTCCAGCGACGGAACGTGTAATCTTACAAAATACTTTAAAATCGAATAATGTTAAAAACATGTTATCTCTAATTCATAATTAGATGTAAATCTTTATCGTATAATTCACAACTAGGCTCACATATTAAAACGCAATTTCTATGCAAGAACGGTTGTGTGTATACCCTTAATGAGGTTGGTTTTAAATACGCTTCGCGCTGTCCACCCTCACCGTCCTTACCTGGTCGTGTGGAAATAGAGCTACCGAACGGGTTTTATAATAACGATCTCTCTATTGCCTTTGATAATGCATAAGCATATTTATAAGTCCTGGTGAGATGTAACATCTAAGTGGGGAGGGACATCTTCAAACTTGCCCATGCTCTATTCTCATAATCAAACACCTTCCTATGTTCAGCCGACAAGGTGTTGATTGGACTTTTCCGAACTTCTCCTTCTATTGTTACGGTTGGATGTACGTACTCAGATTGAATACATAACCATATTTGAACATCATTGTATCTAGAGAAGTATTCAAACTTATCAATCCAGTTATAATAAGTTGCAGCATTTAGTAGCTTGGGAGGGCTGTTTAGTGATTTTGATTCCATCGCGAACTTGGTAAAATTATTGATTCACGAACTAGGTCACGAACTTGAGTCAAAGAACTATTGAAACCAACAAGTCAGGTAATGAGTATTTTAATCCACGAACTTGAATAATTTAATCCACGAACGAACTTGAATACTATAATCCACGAACGAACTTGAATGCGGATATCCACGAACTAGAATAATTTAATCCTCTAACGAACTTGAAGGCAAACGAACTTAAAAGGTCAACAACACCACAATGTTCGCCGAGCTTGGAGTTTAATAGTCCACAAATTGAAGTCACGAACCTTAGAATCCACGAATAATACTAAACCCTAATTTGTCCAGGAACTAGGAAGCTTTCACGAACCAGGCCGCCAAATAATGAATAAACCCTAAATTGAGAAAAACCCTAATAGCGAAACCTTGTCGTCGTCACTTTCCAGTTTTCACAATATCCGATTGTGTTGATTTAACCTTGAACCAAATCGATTGAGAGCAAACAATGTGTTTGATCTGATACCAGTTGTAGGTCTGAGTTATACGATCAACAAGGTTAAATCAATTGATTACGATGCGAAATATGGGTAATCAATTGATACACAATAAATACGATGAACTATAAGTAAATATAACACAAGTAATACCAATGAACTCTAAATATGTATTAGATTAATTCTTTCAAATAGTAATACAACCAATATTCACAGAGTTTTCACGTACTCTTCCGTAAATTCTAACCCTAAACCTAAACATGTTATCCCTTTATATAGGACAAGATGTTCATCACTAAAGGGCTCTTTAGGCTTCACGAACATGCAAGTTCGTGAGTTACTTAAACAGACTACTAAGCCCACGAACATACATGTTCGTGGGATACAAAACTATAATCTATTACAAGTTATAACGAATACATTTAAAAGATGATTCTAGAACAACTTTCATATAATATATGCATTAACAGTATCTTCTGGTGAATGGGTTTGGTCATGAACTGTAGATGAAGATTCCGCACTTGCACTTGCTTGATCACAAACTTCTTGTCTTGTACCAATCTCAAACTCAGCAATGTCTTCAACATTAGCCACATTTTCTGGACATGCTTGCACTTCTTCTGAAACATGTTCTTGACAGAATCCATTAAAAAATTCAGAAATGTATCTAAATCAAACAACCAAGCAGCAACTGAATTCTTAACATTTTGTGTAAATTCATTGAATATTACATTAACGGACTCTTCTATTGTTCTAGTTCTTCTATTGAAAACTCTATAAGCCTTTGAAACACTAGAATAACCAAGAAAGTATCCATCATCAGTTTTAGAATCAAATTTTCGTAGGTGATCATTGGTATTCAAAATAGAGCATTGACATCCTAAGCTTTGAAAAATCCTATAAAAGGTTTTCTTCCTGAAAACAGTTCATATGAGGTCTTTCCTAGTCTCTTAACCACATGAATCCTATTATTCACATAACACATAGTGGTCACAACTTTTGCCCAAAAAGTAACAAGTAAAGAAGATGCACTTAACATTGCTCTAGCTCCCTCAATTAATGTCCTGTTTTCCCTTCAGCTACCCCATTTTGTTGAGGTGTTCCGGGTGAGCTATACTGCCTATAAAATTCCCTTATGAGCACAAAATTCATTCAAAGTAGCATTCTTAAAATCAGTGCCATTATCACATCTAATGATGGTCACATTTTTATCACATAAATTTTCTATTTGCACAACAAATTCTTTTATGATCTCAGATGTCTCATGTTTATGAGCAAGGAAAAAGACCCATGAGAATCTTGAATAGTCATCAGTGATAACTAAACAATAAGATTTCATGCCAAGACTCTTTACACTAACTGGACCAAATAGATCCATGTGTAAAAGGTGAAGGACAGTCTCTACAAAATTTTGAGTCTTAAGTTTAAAACTTGATTTATGTTGTTTATCTTTTAAACAAGAAATACAGTGGTCAAGTAATTGAAATTTCTTTTTAGGTAATCCACAAACTAGATTATATGTGACCAACTTATTCATGTTTTTAAGATTAACATGACAAAGCCTTCTGTGCCATAAATCAGACTCTTTTTCAGTAGTTTTGGATATGAAACAGTTTGAGGGTTAAGAAGATTTAACATTGTTCATATCCAAAATGTACATGTACTCACATCTTGGTGTTTTTAAAACAATCATGTCTTGAGGTATGACATATACACGTTTGAGTATGTAGAAAAATTCTGAAGGGAAAGCGGTAGTGTACTCATTATCATATACCTGAGAGACTGAAAGCAAGTTCTAATTCAATTCTTTCACACATTTAACCTGCTCTAAAGTTAATGGTCCATTTGAAACTTTTCCTTGTCGAGTGATAGTTCCACCAATATCTCCTCCAAATGATACATGACCACCAATGAAAGCAATGAAATCATGTAATAACTTGATGTTTCCTGTCATATGCCTAGAGCATCCACTGTCTACCACCCATATATTCTCTTCAGGATTAATAGATTGCCCCTGCACATAATCATTTCTCAATGAGATTTTAGTATCCAAGTTTTTGTAAACTTGGAATTGAATCTTTTAAACTTGTTAAACCTAAAGTGATCACGAAATATCCTTTCAGGCATACAAGTTTCATAACCCGAATTAAAATTTTCATCACCCGAATTAAAACTTTCTACATCCGAGTTAAAGTGAGAATACAAATTTTATCCGACTTAAATATTTGTTCCTCCGACTTAAAATTTTGTTCACAGGCGTTAATCTTGAAATCATGTTTACCAAAGTTAATTTTCATTTCACCCGATTTAAATATGTTCTTATCAGTTTTCAAGATTTTTAACTCGGATATAGAATATTTCAACTTAGGTACATGCAATCCAACTAACAAATCAGGATTTATTCTACCAAATTTAATCACATTCACATTTTTTGATTTTTCACAATTAAGCATGCATTCTTTAAAGTTTATTCTACCAAATTGCAATTTAACAAGCATTGGAACACATTCAGAAACACATTCAACCTTAGGTTTCAACCAACATTCTACTAATTTGTGTTTCTTTTTGCATGTATTGCATTTTGGTTTTCTCTTTGACTTTTTAGGTTTGACTTTCTTAGTTATTGGTTTTTTTTTTACTTTCTTAGTTTCAACAACCATAGATTCATCAACAACAATTTCATTCACAATTAATTCATGTTTGGGCAACACATAAACATTTACATTATGAAAATTATAACACTTTTCATTTAAACAGTCATGAATAGATTAAACAAACTCTTCTACAATCTCAATCACCTCAAATTTATTACAAGACTCAACATTAACAGTCTTCTCTTCAACTAATTCTTCACAGTTACTTGACTCTTCTAATTTTTGACCTGCTACAACATTAAAAGTTTCATTTAGACTAGTAGTAGCATTCAAATTAATCACATTATGCATAGAAGAACCAGCTTCATCAAAATGCTTCAAATTCAAATCAACTTTAGACTGTAACACATAAATATCATCAAAAGAATTTTCAACAAATACACTACTCTTAAAATGTGTAGATTCAGGTTTAATAGAGTAGTTATCATTGGATGGTGGTGGTACAACATTGAAGCCAATACCAACCTTAGCTTTCTGCACAAACTGATTTTCAATACCAACCTTAGCTTTATGCACAAACTGATTTTCAATACCAACCTTAGTTGTTCAAGATCCTCCGTTGCAAGTTCTGCCTGAGTCAAACTTCCAGCCACAAATGCTTCAAAGCTTGCAACAAAAGATCTATACAATATCTCCTAGTCTCCTAGCCCATTCAAATTAATCCCATTGACTCCAGAGTTCACAGAAGATGAATGATAAGCATTTGATTCAACATTTTGACTAGAATATCCTTCATAACCATTTGAATTGTACCCAACAGATGATTGATTAGGTGGACAACAGCTTCCAGAATGACAATTTTCATATGATTGAGGTTGAGCTTGAGCTTGATTAGGATAATGAGTTGAATTCACAGGAATCTGAGCTTTTAATGCACATCCAAAAGAATTCCCAATCTGCTTATTGTCATCAAT
>CAJVGC010000432.1:22915737-22946686 GCA_910822075.1 Senecio squalidus | reverse complement strand
AAGGCGAAGCGGCTCTGCGTAATGAACGAGACTGTGATCGTGACGGTGAACGCGAACGAGAGGAGTGAGACATGACGGATCTGTGAATAATGAGTTTCGTAAGTACGCGAAGACACAAAAGAATAATAAAGGAAATGTGTAATGAAATGCATGTACGGGTCAGTCACGTGAGAATCGGGAAAAGACAGTACCGAGAATTTTTGACTCAAAAACCGTTAACAATAGTAATTACGTTCCGTCCTTGCATAATCCATTTTGAACTAGGCATGGGTGATCAGGCGATGCGTAGTTAAAGATAAACATGAAATCGCGAAATTAATTCTCTAAAGTTTGAACCCATAAATGATTTTCCGAAAAGCCTTGGTTATAGTTTGGTTTCGAAAACTTTTGGAAATTTTTTTTTTTAAAACCGTTTTTCTCTATAACCTGTGCTCTGATACCAAGTCTGTCACACCCCGCTAAAGCGGAAACACGGAATGTGAAGAGCTGGAAGATCATTACACGGGTCATAAGAAACATAACGGCATTCAAGTCATTTAAAAATATTAAAAGTGTTTACAATGTTCAAAGAAATAACCAAGTCACAGAATTTAGTACAAAATACATAGATAAAGTTTCAATTTAAAAATTCCCAAAAGTAATGAACAAGTCTTTTCCCGAAAAGGTTCTCACACGACCGCCTTGACCCGTCCATGCTATGCACACCATACTTACACTAAATTTCCTGAAACATAAGATAAAGTGTCAACTACGAAAGTAGTGAGTGAGTTACAGTTTAAGTAGTTCGGCAAAAATATTAGTTAAGTATATAAAAGTAAAAGTTTCCGAAAAGGAGGTTAGCGGAGAAAAGTCGCATAAAATTTATATACTTTTAAAGTTTCAAGTAACGGGCGAATCGGTGCCCTAAGTTCGTAAAGACTAAGTAGAGTCAAATTTAGTCAAGTCATAGTTGCGGAAGCAATCGCTAAAAGTTCGTAAATTTATGCGTATAAGTAACTAATTAGATTTCTTGTATCAACCTCTTGGCATCTATAACTTAAGTGTTCACACTAAACCGATTGTTCAACGGTGAGGCCCCTTTCCCCGCCTATCCTACGGGAAGTTGTCAAGTTCTTAGTAATATGTACTTAGACTGCCATCTAAGCAAAGAACGGTTCTTTCCTAAGTATCGATACCCATAATTACTAAACGGCTCTGTAGTTAATAGTGTGTAAAGTTCTAGAAAAAGCAGCTGGGCACTAAGTAGTTTTGTTTTTAAAAAGAGATAGTTGTTCCGTCACTTAAGAGTCATGTTATAGTTCCATCAAGGGTCGGTCTGGCATACAAGCATCAATAATTAGTTTAGCCGAAAAAGGGGGCAAGCCGGTAAGTTCAAGTGAGCCAGTAGTGTAAAAGTGTTTTACGCATAAGAGTTCAAAGAGTTTGTTCAAAATAGTTCATAAAAGTTCCAAAGTCAAAATAGTTCATAAAAGTTCCAAAGTCAAAATAGTTCATAAAGTTCCAAAGTCAAAATAGTTCACAAGGTTCCAAAGTCAAAATAGTTCATAAAAGTTCCAAAGTCAAATAGTTCATAAGTTTGTAATAAGTCAAAAGTTCACATAGTTGCAATGTTCATAAATGTTTTCAAGTTATAAATAATCTTATGTTTCCCCCAAAATCATGCAAAATACATATAAAATAAGGGGTTGTAACTCACGGATTGCGAAGAGTAAGAACGCGGAATTCGGTCGGAATGGAAGCCGGGAATCACGGATTGCCTAATAATACCAAGGTAGTTTAATTAGTCATTATCTTATTATGTTCTTTATATAATAATATAGATAAAATTTTATTAAACTTTAAGTGTCAAGGTTAAGTATTGTTAAAATTGTCCGAAAAGGTAATTGTCACGTTTTTGTCCAAAAGTCCGATTTGGCGTTTATTATTATTATGTCCTAAGTGTTTTTGCTCTCTGAAGTGGTTTACATTTTTCTAAGGAAATTTGGGCAGCGCTTCCGCGCCCAAATTTCATATCCAAAAATGTACAATTCACTTCCGCTCACAAATCACCTAAAACACGATAACATATATAATATAGTCCAATTTAAGTCCAAATAGTCCATACATGTCTCAAATGTTATTTGTTTTACTTATTCAGTCCCAAAATATCATGTGTCAAAAAGTCAGCGGGTCAAATGTAGTCAAAACGTGCTAAAAACGACAAAAACGACAAGTTTTGGAAAAACAGCAGCTCTGTGCGCCGCTGTGAGCACCAGAACGACGCACAGAAGCTGGATTTTTCACCCGCTGCGTCGTTCTGTGCTCTAGGACGGCGCACATGACGCGGGTTTTCGAGTTTTTGTTGTAAAACGTTTATTTATCCTTAGATTCCGACATGCAATAGGTTTAAACTTATCAAAACATCATTTTAACAGTTTATAAAGTATTTTAAGTCACAAATTCGTGGATCCAAAGACTATTTCGATTAAAAAACGTTTTTGACCATAAAAAGTCATAGATTTGTGCAAAAATTTATTTTGAACCGTTAGATCTTACATGCAAATTTTTATTTGTATAAAAATAGTAAAAAGACAGAAATCTACAGGAGGAAAAGCTCGGATGATGATTTTGGCCGGATTTTAGCTTCAAAAATATTTACAAGAATGGCCCTTTTTCGAAAACTTGGCTTCTCCTTGCTTCTCTTGATGTTTAAATCGATTTGTATGGATTAAAATGGGGTTTAGGTTGCTGGAAATCACTGGAACAAGTGGGTTCTTGAGAGGTTTTTAGAGAGAAAAGTGTGTAAGTGTGTGTTTTGTTTTGTAAAATGAATATGCAAAATGATAAATGAAAAGAAAAGGTTAGGAAGAGTAAAGTGGGTGTATTGGGACAGTAACTTGGCAGTAATGATGGTCTAAAATCGTGTGTTATTGGTTAAAGGGTTGGTGGAATCGAGACATGCAGAATTTTCAAGTTTATTACAAAATTTAGTCCTCCAGGACGGCGCACATGGCCTCTGTGCGTCGTCCTGGACCTTTTCTGTCAAAAATTTTGTGTTTTGGCTGATTTTGTATAATTGTTTCGTTGGACCTTTTCGTTAACTAAAGTTTTATATGTTACATTATGAACTTAGGAAAGTTCATTAGGAGTTTTCTTGGTATTAGGACTTATATATTTTGATTTCGGTTGTGATTCCGACGCGGTCGCGGTTCTGATTAATGAAATGTTAAAGACTAGATAGACCGAAAGAGACATAGAGTATAAAAATGCACCTGGAATTAGAAGGTTGTCACATAGGCCAAGATTTGGAGTACCCTTTAGATATCTGAAAATCCGTTTTACAACTTTGAGATGGGATTCCTTTGGGTCAGCTTGATAACGTGCACATAAGCAAGTTGAAAACATGATGTCAGGTCTACTAGCAGTTAAGTAAAGTAGAGAACCAATCATACCTCTGTAAGTGGCTTGATAGACTGACTTGCCAGTTTTGTCCTTATACAACTTATCAGAGGTACTCATAGGAGTTTTCATTTCAGAGCATGATTCAAAACCAAATTTCTTTATTAAATCATGTACATATTTGCTTTGATTTATAAAAAATCCATCTTTCTTTTGTTCTACTTGTAGACCAAGAAAAAACGTATGTTCCCCTATCATACTCATTCTGTATTCACTACACATGAGATTTGAGAACCAGGTGCACAACTTTTCATTTGTGGAACCAAATATAATGTCATCAACATATATTTGTACCAAAATCACATGTCCCTTTTCCTTTTTGATAAAAAGTGTTTTGTCAATTGATATTCTTTGAAACTGATTTTTAAGAAGAAAGTCAGATAGAGTATCATACCAAGCTCTAGGAGCTTGTTTGAGACCATATAAGGCTTTGTTTAATTTAAAAACATGATCAGGAAAGTTAGGATCAACAAAACCTGGAGGCTGCTTGACATAGACTTCTTCCTGTAGGTCACCATTCAAAAAGGCACTTTTCACATCCATTTGGTATACCAAAAAGTCTTTGAAGGCTGCATAAGCTAAGAACAAACGTATTGCTTCAATTATGGCCACTGGATTTCATCATAATCAATGCCCTCTTCCTGCTTGTATCCCTGAGCCACCAATCTTGCTTTATTTCTGATCACCACCCCATCTTTGTCATATTTATTTCTAAATATCCATTTAAGTCCAATGATTGTCTTGAACAGGGGACGAGGAACTTTAGTCCACACATTGTTTCTTATGAACTCTCCTAATTGTTCTTGCATACCATCAACCTAGTCTTCATCTAAAAGAGCTTCTTCAACCTTCTTTGGTTCCATCAGACTCAAGAAATTAGTGTAGAAGCAGAAATTAGTTGTGGCATTCTTGTGTCTGGTTTTGACTCCTTCATTTAAGGAACCAATGACAGAGGATAGTGGATGTCCCTTAAGAGTCTTGATGTTACCTGACTCACTTTGTTGAGCTTCTTCAGGTTGAGACTAGGTAACATCAGGCTGAGTTTCTTCAGTCTGAGTGTCGTGGATCTGAGTGTGGTCAGACTGAGAGAGATCAGTCTGAATTTCAACAGTTTCATTGAAACAGTTGTTTCAATTTCGGGAACACTCTTTGAACTAGGTTCATCAGTTTCACTCTCAGACTCTTGATTTTGATGAATTACTTCTTCATTTTGATCTTCAACAGGGGAGGAGTCAGCTTCAAATGATGTGACTAGAAGTTCATCACATAACTGGTTGATTGTCGCTATATCAGGCTGTGAACTCAGTTCATCTTTATCAGACTGAGTGGTATCATCAAAAGTGACATTGATACTCTCTTCCACAACTTTCCTTCGTTCATTATAAATTCTAAATGCTTTAGAGATGCTAGAGTATCCAACAAACAAACCTTCATCAGCCTTAGGAGCCATTTTGCACAACAAATCCCTTTGATTAAGAATATAACAGCGACTTCCAAAAATATGAAAATAATGGATTGAGGGAACTTTGTTGTGATACATTTCATATGCAGTTTTCCCATATCTTTTCACAATGATGGATCGGTTTTGTGTGAAACATGCAGTATTCACAGCCTCAGCCCAGAATTTGATCTTCATATTTCCATAGCACAACATAGTTCTTGCAGCTTCAATTAAAGTCATGTTTCTTCTCTCTGCAACACCATTTTGTTGAGGTGTTCGAACTGATGCAAAATTTTGAACTATTCCCAGTTGATCACAGAAATTAATTAAAACTGAATTTTTGAACTCAGTTCCATGGTCACTTCTCATTTGCTTGACATGGGTGTTCTTCTGTCTCTGCTCTCTCTTGATCAGACTGATAATTTCCTCAGCTGCATCACTTTTAGCTCTTAGAAATATGGCCGAAGTGAATCTAGTAAATTCATCCACAATTGCTAGAGTGTATTTCTTTCCACCTTGACTCTCAATTCCAATTGGACCAAACAAATCCATGTGTAACATAAATAGAGGTTCATCAATTGAATGTAGCATCTTGGAAGGAAATTGAGTCTTGGTTTGCTTTCCAAGAACACAAGCTGAGCAGACTTTGTCTTTGGAGTAGGTCAGCTCAGGAAGTCCTCTAACCAATTTACTCTTTGACAAGGCATTTATGTTTTTGAATTTTAAATGTGATAATCTTCTAGGCCATAACCAATTGAGTTCCTCTTTTGTTTCTGTAAACAGACATTTCTCAGCCTCATCATTAGCTGTTCTCAGATCTAAGCAAAAGACATCTCTTTCTCTCTTGGCAAGTAGCAGTGGTTTACCCTTGGCATTGTAGATTAATCCTGCTTGCTTTCTAAATCTGACCTCATGATCTTCATCAGTGATTTAACTTACACTTAGTAAGTTATGTTGTATACCTTCTACATAAGCAACTCTTTTAAATGTGACAGCTCCAACATGTATCTTTCCATATCCTCTTGTCATTGACACCCCATTGTCACCATATCTCACTTGAGGCCCAGCTTCTTCTTTATAGTCTTGTAAGAAAAACTTCATTCATGTCATGTGCCTTGATGCTCCACTGTATAGATACCGTTTTGTAGAGTCATGCACATGAAACAAAGAAAATTAGTTCCTTTTGGGTACCCACTTTAGAGTGGATCCATGAACTTAAACTGAGTTATGTTTGGGTTCAATCTTGCAGTCAAGTTTGGAGCTGGTATAATTCCATTTATTGAGTTCTTTCATACAGTTAACAGGATCATGACCTATGACTCCACAATATTTACATGGAGTATCTTTGAATCTGACTTGAGATGAGACTGACTTGTTTTTGGTATCTTTGACAGATTTTGACTTAGTTTGAAGAATTTGTATTTGTGTTTGAGATGAGACTGACTTCGATTTTGATGACACTGACTTAGAGTTTGGTGAAACTGACTTCTGTGTGGATGAAACTGACTTGATTTTTGGTAAAACTGACTTCTGTGAAATACTTTTCTTTGGTCGGGACTGGGTCAGTTGCTTACAAAACACAGCTTCATGTCCTTTTTCACCACAATTGTAGCATGTCCTCTTAGGAGGAGTCTTTGGTCTGATGTGATGAGGTGATTTATTTCTGACTAGAGTTTTTACGATGTTAGTCAGTTCCAACAATTGATTTCCCAATTTATCAATAGTTTTGTTTTCCTGACTTTTATTAATGATTTTGGAACTGACTTGACTCTGAACCTTAGGTTTACTCACAACCTTGGGTAAAACATTATTTATATGCAAAGATTTGTTCACAACATGCACATTTGTATCAGTTTCGGGTAAATTAACACATTCAGACTGAGAAGAAGTTGAAGAATCACTTTTATTAAAAACTTGAGAAATTACAGGTTTAACAAAAGTATTTGACATCATAGTTTTTTCTCTTTTCATGTAAGTGAAAGTATTTGGAAGAATTTATGGTTTAAAAATGATTTTTTCTCTTTCAGCTTTTTCAGCTTCTTGTTCTTCTTCAGTCATATGCTTCTTCAGACTGAAGTCCTCACCCAACACAGCTTGAACTTGTTTGGGTAGCTGTCTGCTCAAACAATCTTCATTTTTTAAGGATGATATGCACCATGATTTACAAATTCTTTTATAGTGCTCAGTTTCTTCTCTAAATTTATATTTTTCTTTTGCAAGATCACTATAAGCTTCAATATGAGGATTTAAAAGAACTTTATAACTTTCTAGTTTAATTATTTTATCATCTTTAATTTTCAAAACATTTTCAAGATCTTTAATCTTTTGTTTAAATTCAGATTGTTCTTCCAAAGTGGTGGTCAAATCAATAAAAATATACTCAAACATTTGAAGTTTTTGATCATTTGTATCAGTATTAAAGTTATGTACCTTATATAACTTTGATTTGTTCCAGTCTGAGCTGTAGCTCCGTCTCTCAGCTAGCTCCGTCTCTCAGCTTCCTTCAGATCCTTTTCAAACTGAGATGCAGACTCATCAACTTCAGTTACTACTTCTGCAAAGGCCATCAAACATTTATCAACCACTTCCTCATCCTCATCAGATGACAATTCCTCATCTAACCACTCTTCAGCAAAGAATGCTTTCTGCTCAGTTTGAGGATTTTGATTCTTAGAACCAGTGTTATTTTTGTATTTAAGATACTTCTTTCTGTATCTTTGAGCCCTTTCAACAACCTCATCCATGTGCTCAGTCTGAGCATTCTTTACCTTACAATCAACAGCCATGTGCCCATACTCATTACATTTGAAACATTTGACCTTTTTTTAAATCAAACGGTTTCTTTCCTTTGTAACCAGTCTTTTGCTCCAGCTTCATAGTCAATAAAGCAAGCTGATTCTTTTGCTTCTTGACTTTAGTTTCATCATCTGACTCTGAATCTTAGTTTGACTCAGACTCAGATGAGTCAGCCTTAGAATAAATTTCTTTATTCCTTTTGCTGGTTGCAACCAATGCAGCTTCAAGATCCCTTGCAGTTCTTCTGTTGTTTATCTTCTTCCTCTCTTGAGATTCTTCAAAATTCAGTAGTAATCCAAAGAGGCCAGGCAGCTTGTAGGTGGACAATTTCTCACTAACCACACGAGATGTGATAACTGATTCAAATCTGCTAGGTAAGACATTACAAATTTCTTGCACACTTCATCATCCTCCTTTATTACTCCCAGAGCTGATAGATCATTCAACAAGATTTGAAACCTTGTATGCAAATCAGCCAAGGTTTCCTTTTCTTTCACGTAGAAGTTTTCATAGTTTCTGATCAGGCTATTCAATCTTTGCTCTCTTACTATAGGTACACCTTCATATGAAACAATTAGTGTATCTCATATATCTTTAGCAGATCTGCATCCATCAATCTTTGAGAAGATTTGCTCAGACACAACATTTCCTAGAATACTTCTTGCTCTTGGATCCAGATTGAACAGTTGTTTGTCAAGATCAGTCCATTGAGATTTTGGAGTTTGGACCCATCTTGCACGTTGAACTACTTTGTCTCCTTCCTTAACTTCTTCGATTTGTTTTCCTGGAATGATTGGTCCTTCAGTTACAGTTCTCATCATTTCCTCATGAATTCCAGATAGATGCCACTCAGCCTTAAGTTTCCAATGGGCAAAGTTATGTCCATTGAATATGGGAATACCTTTTCCGGCCATAGCAGGTGTATTAGATGAAGATGATGACATTGTATTTGGGTTTTACATATTGATCTTTTAAGATTTGTAAATTTATTAAAATTTAAATCTTATTTGCTCTGATACCAGTTGTTAGGTCTCAATAAGATCCAAAATACTATCTAATCAATTACAAATTAGTATTTAAACGTTAATTATCACGAATCGATTAACACTCGGTTTCTTGTTTAATTATAGCGGAATTATAATAACAAGGTAACGAGAATAACACACAGTTATCTATTTCAGAAAGGTTCAAACGATTACAAGTTTCAAGCTCACTATTTATACACAATAATAGTGAGCTTGATAAGTATGAATCTTAGTAAATCTTCGAAAAAGATAGAAGATTTAGTCTAACAAACTTACCTAAAATAATGCCTTACGTTTCATTATGGAGCTGAGTAGTCAGCTCCACAATGCCTTAGTTTCTTTCAGTCACTCAGACTCAAAGTGTCACTCAGACTCAAAACTAAGACTTTAATAAACAGATTTATTAATTTAGGTTAAATCGTTGATTTTCCCAACACAAAACTTCATTTAACTTTTAGTTTGGGTGAAGTTGAACTTAACTCTATTGAAGAGTTAGTTCACCCGACTTAAAGTCTTCATGAAAGTCTTAACTATGATTTAGTTTGGGTGATGAACAATATTCACCCGAACTAAATGTTTAACACAAAATACTTGATGAAGAGTCTTTGGAAGCTTCAACCATCACTCCTTTTATGCTCCAACATACTATTATAGAAAATATATTTATATCTTAGTTATTTATTATTGTATTAATTATCATTATTTAGTACGCTTCTAATTCGTGTGTTTCTAGAGCCGTAATGTTATTCTATTATTTATTAAACATTAGTGACAATCTTTTATTATAAGTATAAGCAATTTTACATTCAAATACAAAAGTTATACGTAAAACATTATTTTGTAATAAGTTGATTTAATAGTCTCTTCTATTCTTTCTTAAACAAAAATTAGTGACAATCTTTATTAAAAGTATAAGTAATTTTATATTCAAATAAAAATGTTATACGTAAAACTTTTCATGAACAATATATTTGAAACAATTCTAGGAATGCCTTAAAACGACATGTCTAATTTATTTTACTTTTAAATAAAAATAAAAAAGATCATTATCTATATTTTGGATAATTATTATGTTATATACTAACATATAAATATAAATAAGTTGGATAAATATTAATGCTGTTATAAAAATTATATTTATATCTTAGTTATTTATTACTGTATTAATTATCATTATTTTGAACTTTTTTAATTCATGTGTTTCTAGAATTGCAATGTTATTAGTTCTATTATAAGTTGAATAGCCCTTCTATTATTTATAACATTAGTGACAATCTTTATTATAAGTATAAGTATTTTTACATTCAAATATAAAAGTTATAGAGTTAATTACAAAAATCGTCCCTAAGGTTTATCTCAAATTACGGATTTCGTCCCTAAGTTTAAAAAGTTGCATAAGTCTTCCACTTTTAGAAACTAATTACCTTTTTCGTCCCTAAGATTTGCTTCAATTACGGATTTCGTCCCTAAAGTTTGTCCTCAATTACGGATTCGGTTCCTAAATTACGGCTGCAAATTAGGAATTAGGGACGATAAGCGTAATTAATTTCAAAAGTTGGACGATTTATGCAACTTTTTAAACTTAGGGACGAAATCAATAATTTTGGGTAAACCATAGGGACGATTTATGTAATTAACTCAAAGTTATACGTATAACTTTTCATAAAAAATATATTTTCCTAAGGTTAAAACATTGATTGTCCATATATTATATAAAACATAATTATTATTATTAATTTATTTTTGAACTAATATTTTATAAATTATAATTATTTTGTCATATTTAATGTTACTTTTTATATTACCGTAAAATTGTATGAGTATTAAAACTAGTTGTAGTGAATATTAAACGGAAGTATAATAATACCTAATTTTTAATTAAGTATTTGTTTGAAAAAAGTTATTCACACGGAAAAGAAGAGGAATGGGTAAGATAGCGTGGTCCAAAACGTTTGGGAATTTATTCATTACTTTAACATGAGGGTCATACATACTTTATTATATATACATGCACTGCCTCCTTATATGACCAAAACATTGTTTCTTATCTCTAATTACCGGAGAAACTCATCACCGTACGTAGCCAACTAGCAAAGATCGATTGAAATCGATTAATTCATTTAGAAGAAAAAGAAGAAGAAGAAGAAGGATGTCAGGGAACGGATCTTATGGCACGTCATGGGCGGATCAATGGGATCACAATCCAGATTCGATGCCAACCGGTAATTATAACAAGAAAACCGATGGAGGAGGGATGGCTGGTAAGTATGGAAAGAAGGTCGGAGAAGGATTTGGTAAGACGAAAGAGGTAGCCGCGACTGGCGCTAAGAAGGTTAAATATGGAACTTCTGTTGGTATTCAATGGATTAAAGATAAGTATCATAAAACCACACAAAAACATTGATCCGTATGTATGTCATGCTTTTGGTGTTTGGTTAGTTTTCGTTATTAACCGTACCGATTGATTGTTCCGGGTTTTTTTTATTTCTTCTCTTGTTGAACTTAGGAATGATAAAGATTTGTTTGATTTGTTTGATGTATAAAATGTAATAAGTTATGGTTTGTCTACGTCTAATCTTTTTGTATGGTATTGGATTTGTGTTTTGTGATTAAGGATCCATGATTATTGCTTGCGGAGTTTCTGTTTTCATTTTCTTTAAATTTTGATGATTTTTTACGTGTGAGTATGATATGATGAAAATTAGGCAAAATTATGAATCAGAAATGTAAACAACTACATGTACATCAGTAAACGTAATTGGACCAGTAGAATAGGTTGGTACATTCCACTTATTTTAATAATAAATAACATATGTAATTATAATTTATAATTAATCCATATAATTTACTTTTTATTGTAATAGTAAATAGCATATGTATTTAGTTTAGATATCATATATAAGTTTTGGGATAATTATAGCCTTCAAGACTATGGTTAATACTATCGAAAAATTATATACCATAAATAGTGAAGGCGGTTAGCTTAAATGTAAAGGCGGGTTTTGTATTTATGCGTGTATTGTTATATTAAACACAACTTCGCAGCAAAATCCATTATATAATTCCAAAATTTTAACCACAAAATCAATTTCATAACGTTCTAAACATTTCAATATACACAGACCCGGCCCTGACATTTCGGAGGCCTGGTGCAAAAAAATAAAAGAGACCCTATAAATTTTAAAATAAATACTTTTCATTATAATAAACACGAGTTACATTATTATTTTCTAAACACCGATCTTTTAACATTTTTTGAAACAAATTCATCTATTATATTTTCATAATCAATATTATCAAGAAACTCGTTCTCAACCGAAATTAAAGCCAATGCATTTAATCTCTCTTGAGACATGGTCGACCGCAAATAAGATTTTAAGAGTTTTAGTTAGAAAAGTTTCTTTCCGCGGATGCAACAGTAATGGGAACATTCAACAATATTTTGTATGCCAAACAAGAAACCGGATAAGTGTTTAACCATTTCAAAAAATTAAGTATTGAGTTGGCGTGTCGTGTTCGATGAGCAAATTCTTTTGTAACAATTCCAGTTTGGTAAGTACTTATCATAAAATTCTGAACAAAAACGTCTCTTTTCTTCATCTTTAGGACCTTTACCTTTTAATATATCTCTTATAGGACCATTTTTCACTAGTAAATCTCTCCACTTAATATCGAGGGTGTCCCAATTCGTAGGATCATATATGTTGACTGAAATATTTTTCTGTTCTTTAGGTTCTCCATCAGTTTCAGGTGTTACACCTTCTCTATGATCCTCGTTAGATTGAACATTATCAACATTTATGGTATTATCTTCGATTATTGTTTCCTCTACCTGAAATGATTCCCGATTAGCTTCAGCTGTTACCCCTTCTCGTACTTGTTTGATAATGAATTTATCGATAGCACCTATTTGATTACGAATAAAGCGTTCTTCCTTTTCTTTCCTTTTGCGTTTAGAAGAACCCGATTCAAATTTCTAGTTGGAGGCATCCTTTATATAAAAAAGAGTTAATTACATAAATCGTCCTTAAGGTTTATCTAAAATTACGGATTTCGTCCCTAAGTTTAAAACATTGCATAAATCGTCCACTTTTAGAAACTAATTACGCTTTTCGTCCCTAATTTCTAACGGGCGTCCATTTTAGGGACGAAATGTGTAATTAGTTAACGAAAATTTTATCGGAAAATTATAACGGACATCCATATTATGGACCAAAAGCGTAATTAGTTTCTAGAATTGGACGATTTATGCAACGTTTTAAACTTAGGGACGAAATCCGTAATTTTGGATAAATCATAAGGACGATTTATGTAATTAACTCTATAAAAAATAAATAAAAACTTAACAAGTTAACAATTATCTACTAACTAACTGTGTAACAAATAGTATATACTGTATTCTTAGACAATAGATAAACTATCAATACGATACTTTTGTCAATATTAAACATAAATAATAATCAAATACGTACCTGAAATTGAAAGTATGTGGTGTGATTTTTTCAAAGGCATAGGTAGGTTAATTTATAGCTATCTAATCAATTAATCATTTTCTTTTTCCACCGATGTGGGACAAAAGTAAAAATTAAACTCTTATTTCTCTTGTGACTCAAATGTAGGACAAAGATAATTTGTAAGCTTGTACCAAAAAAAAAACAATTTTTTTTTAAATCGGAGGCCCCTAAAAATCATAGGCCCCGTGCGACCGCACGACCAGCACACCCCTAGGGCCGCCACTGAATATACATTATGCAATTATAAACCGTTTGAAATGTGTTGTTTTATTTTATTGAGAAAAACGTTTATATACTTTCAATGTTTATAGAACTTCAAATAAACCTAACTAGAAGTTTTTGAATCCAAATTAAAGAAGATTAGGTTAACTTGTAAATTTGAGTCTTTTATCTGGTTCTCATCCCGAGAGCTATAAAAGGAGAGAGAGTTTCCTATTCCATATTTCAGTTGACCAATTCACGTTAATTTATAAACCATTTATGTTGATTTTCGATAATAACATCCTTTAGGTTTTTGGTTAATAGCTTTCAAAATATATATATTATCTATTTATACCTTATTAATAATTGACCCTTTCTTTAGGATATAATCCCTCGAATTTTACTGGTTAAAGTTAAAATAGTATTTTGGTTAATAACGAAGAAGTTATTCGTGTGTTGTAGCAAAACCTCATGTAAAAAGAGAACTTTACCAAAAATTTTAAATAAAAAGATATATAATATTTTTGTGAAATTAAAAATAAATAAACACTATCTAAAACCCAAACCTAAAAAAATAAAGACTCACTAAAAACCTAAAACAAAGCCTTTATAAACGGATTAATTGTTTAAAAATGCATCGAACTTATCATGGAAAATTATTGTGTACATCCAAATAAAAAACCATCTATTGTATACGTTAAACTTTTATACATAGTTATTGTACATATAATTTTACCTTTTTGTCAAGTTGCCGATTACCACTTCAAAAATTAACAAGTTCTCTGTCCATGTTGGAGACCATGTCATTACTTTATATACTCAAGACTATAAGAGTAAGAGTGGGATTTTCTATTAAGTGATCCCTCTTTGTCAAGTCTTTCTAATAGTTTACTTAGAAGGACTTCATATTTTATATCATTATACCCTTTTTTAAAATAATAAGCAAAGGAACGATATAAAACCCATATTGGATCTAACATCTAAAGCCAAGGTTACAGATAACGTAAGGCGTGGCGTGGCGGCATGAGTAAGCCTCAAGCTTTGCAAGAAAAGGCGAGACATGACGTTTTTCAAAGCGTGACAAGGCGGCAAAAAATTTTAATATATTTTATAATTTTATATATATTTTTACTATTATTAAGTTATATAAATATCAATAAATTATCAAAAAGTCTGTTTTAACATTTAAGTATATATATATATATTCTAAGATTTAATCACAAATTTACAATGAAATGATTTTTATAGTCATTTTTAACTATTTTTAAACTTTTTTTTTTTTTTTTTAAATTTTCATAACGCGTTACAAAAAACTCGAGTTAAGGCACGCCTTTGGACGCCATGACCACGTTTTTTTGCCGCCACGCCTAACAAAGACGCGTTGCATGTTTTCGTAAATTCTCGCCACCATGGCGCTCCTTGGCACATTATTTAGAACCTTGCCTAAAGCAAAGAAACATATCACTGATATTAAAAAGTAGGTAGTCGTCTCATCACATAAAAAATGCTTAATGAAAGATTCAAAATTACATACAATCCCATCTAAAACCCAAATTCTAACACCTAAACCGCAAACATAAATCTAGATTGAACACAAACAATCACACGGGAACACGAACACATTCATTAGATAATTAGGCCGGAAATTTAAAATTGTCTCTTCGTCACAGGTGACGACGTTGGTTGGATATGACGAGTTGTACCACCACAATCCACCTTCTCCTTCTATATCACCGGTAGACTGAATTTGGTCCTGATTTGTGGGTTTTATGCAGAATGTATGTTGAATTTTCAGATTTAAGTGTTTCGAATTTGGGGTGTAGGTGGAAGACAAAGGAGGAGAAGTTTAGGAGTTACCGAAGGGGTGGATTGTAGCCGTAGAGGGTGACCGGAGGAGATAGAGAAGTGTCGATGTCGAGGACGAGAGTTTGTGGTTGTGGATATTGCCGGAGAAGACAACGAAACACCATTAAATATTGGAGACACATGGTCCGATTGCTTATAAAAGTACAAAGTATAATAGGAAATAAATCTTGCAAATTTATAAATTAAATAAATATTTGGAAAAATTGTTTGTGTATGTCACCAACTTGACACGTTATTCTTTTGTGTATCCCTAATTTTTAAATTTTCTATTGAGTACTACGAAATGACTAATTTTTTTTATTGAGTACCATTAGTCACCTTTTACCTGCTAGTCGCTAACGTGTAACCGGTAACAATTTTCTTTTCCCAGGTAAGATAACATGTCGAAATCCACGTGGCTTACGAAAAGTTTACCTACTTTTTGTTAATGTCTAATCATCATATTGTCAAACAAACTTTTCTTCCCTTTTATTTAAAACAAAAGAAAAAGAAAATCAAATAAACCCTAGTAACCTTCAAATATCACCGTCCCCGTTTTTTGCAGACTGTTACTATCCCCAAAAATCAAGAATGAAAATCCTTTCACCCTGAAGTTAAACAAACCGTAAATAAATATGCTTGTGTGTATCTATTCAATTTCTTTCCAATGAAATTAAACACAATTAAATCAATAAATCAAACCCTTTTCCCCAAATTAAATTATACGTTTACAAATCGGTTAAACAAACTAATTAGAGAAGCGACATGCTTGTATCTATTTGTTGTTTCAGGTTGAAGAAACGGCAGCTGACGATATCCGTCGACAACCGACAATTTCGATTTATGTCTGCAGGTTTCATTTGTTAATCGTTTTGGATTTTCCAATTGGTTTGGATTTGATGTTGGATTTAATTTAATTTGCAGTGTAATATATTAAACACTTAAACTAAAACAATTTAGAGTATATAATAATAATTATTATATAATTTTATTGGAGTTTGGCTGACATGGTTTTGCACTTCGTTTTTAATTGTGGTTAAAGAACAAACCATGGTTAATGTAGTAGCGGTTTGCTGACATGGCGTCTATTTGTTACGGTCAAACGGTCAACTTTGAATTGTATCCGGTTACCGGTTTTAAAGGTAACATGTGGTACTCAATAAGAAAAACTAGTCATTTCATAGTACTCAATATAAATTTTGAATTGGAGGTAAATAAAATAATTTCGTGTCAAGTTGGTGATATACACAAGCTATTTTCTCTAAAAATTTATTGTTAAATATAATAATTATTTAAATGGAAAAAAACAATTATATAAATTCCACATAGCTAAAAATGTCAGGATCGAACGAGATTAGGTTTGTATAAAACAAACAATTAGATCTAAATCTATCAAAGAAGTTGCAGCGGATCAACACTTTGATATTACAAGATAGTAATTAACAAGTTATGAATAAACGATTAAGAACACAAGATTTCCACCAACAGCCTCAATCTATTAGAATTAGAGTTTCGTCATAGACGTATATTTACAATGGTATAAGGATCTACATTTTAGACCTTGAGGCTAACTAACCCTAGACATAATCGGGTTATAATATCTAATCGAATCTAATTTGTAATTATCTTAAATTTGTTAAACATATATCTGCTAATAAATCGTAACTAACATTATCAGCTCAGCAGTAGTAACCTCCAGTAGAAACTCCATGCAATCCATGCAGCAACAGTAGTAATAGTGATGACCAGTAGTAACTTGACCAGTGACCAGTAGTAACCATCTTCACCAATAGTAATAGTTACCAGTAGTAACTTGACCAGTGACCAGTTGTAACCATCTTCACCAGTAGTAATACACTATAACCCAACAATCTCCCCCTAAACTTCTGTTTTCTATCATAAACATGAGTTTCTTCAATCAATCAAAGGAATGTTGCGAAAAATCTTATACCTCTTCACATGGAGTTTCTATGATCTGTCAGCTGACATCTGATCTTCCATAATAGCTGAATAGCTTCTTCAGAATCCTGATGAGCTTTCAACTTCACATTCAACATATTGATCATCACATTAATGCCATGTTTATACTTCCTCTCCACCAAGAAATACTCTATAGTACCACCAGTTCTGCTCAAAGAGTACACTCCACAGCTTTTATAATGGATCCATTCCAAAACAGGAGTAAATCTTGCAATCTTCTCAGGTACATTCTTTGGCTCAAACATGATCTCTAATAACCCAAAGAATAAGTCATTAAAGTCTGGAAAATTACCTTTCCCTTGAGAATATTTTTGCTTTCCAATTAAGAACATATCCACAAAGTCTCTTCTGCTTATATCTCTGAAGCTCTCCAAAGAACTGTTATACAACTTGAAACTCTTGGAAGCTCTGACAATCTTATATGCATTCTGACCATCGATTACAACTGCATACCAATCAATGATAGGAATTTCAGTGAATGTTGAGGTACACTTGATGTCTTCAGAATGAATTATCAAGTCTTTCATATGATCAAAGATTCTGTCAGCAGCTTCATTAACTTGTTCATCAAAGATTTCATGTACACATCCAAATTCATATTCCCCCAGAGAAATCTTCCTTTTTCACCTTCATGACTTGTGGTTTCTGGTCTTCTTTCTCTTGTTGCTGAGCTTTCTATTTAGTAGATTCAGATTTTTTTAGTTCCTGATTTCATCTTCTTAGCACCAGTATTAACCTGCTCACCAGTACTTCTCTTCCTCTTACTAGTACTAACTGTTTCTACTGTTGATTTTGTTCTTTTAGCAATAGGAACATTACTAGCCTGGTTTGTTTTTCTTTTCAAAGATTCGGGCTTAGATTTATCCGCAACTTTCTTTTTTCCTTGCTCCTTTATGGTCTGTTCATCTCCAAAATCAACAACCTTATATCCTTTGTCCAATACAGCCTTCGAAGCTCTCTCTTTTTCAAACTGAGCTTTGTCGCTTCTTCTTTCTGCAATTTCTTCTCCTTAACATACAGATACAATACTTTATCCAATTTCATAGGTAATAGTTGTTTTCCACTGTACTTTCCACTAGATTTTAGAAAGTCAGTGTACTTCTTCTTATCCTCAGCTCTTGTAACATTTCTTTTTATTGTTCTTTTGCTCCTGGCCTCTTCCTCCTTCTTCTTTCTCTGCATAGCTTAATCTTTCTCCAGCACTTTTTGAGCTAGCAAGAAATCCTCTTGTTCCTGAGCCTTTCTTTTCAGCTCTTCCTCTATTTGCTCTTGTGACATTCTCTTGGAAGCCAACACATCCTCTTCCTCCTGTTTTCTTAATATTTCCTTTTCTCTCAACTCAACATCCTCTCTCCTCCTCCTTTCATTCTTCTTCCTTCTCTGTTCAGCTTGCTCCTGATTCATTTCCTCGTTACTCTTCACTTTTTCTTTACCCTTGCTCTTAAAGTTTGGGTCTTTTTCTTGAGATACTTTCTTGATCTCTTTTTTTCCTATATAAAAACCCATTGTTCTTCTTTCTATTCTAGGAGGAATAATAGGCTTTGTTGTCTCAATTGTAGGACTAGCAGATTCACCAGTATTAAGTGTAACTGGCTTCTCCTTTGGTCTACTTTCAGCAGTCTTTCTTTGTCTCTCTACAGCAGAAGCTATTTCTATCTTCATGATTGCTTCTTGTTTTAACCTTTCTTGTTTCAACCTTTCCAACTCAGCAGTTATAGTAATGTATTCTTCAGTTAATGTTGCTACTGGTGGATCAGCAGTAGGAACTTCTCTTTCATTTGAACCACTCTCACCAGCAGTATCCTGCTCTGCTTCTTTCTCTTTCTCTTCTCCTTCACCCATGTTCATTATCACATCCCTGATTTCCCTATCCTCTGCAGTCCATTCAGAAGTTTTAGCATGTTCAGAAGAATAAGGTGCTTCAATCACAAGTGGATCAGTAGTATCTTTTGGACCAGTAGTAACATTTGGATCCTCCAGTTTTTTCAGTATTATCCTTCAATTCCTCTTCAGCAATAGAAACCTTGGACTGCTCAACCTCCTTTTCAACCATCTTCTCAACCTCCTTTTCAACAGTCTGCTCATCCTCCTTTTCACCAGTCTGCTCAACCTCCTTTTCAACATTATGCTCTATTTTCTCCCCCTTTTTGGTAGCATTCTGTTCCTGTAGGTAGATGGAGTTGGAAACTTGGAAACTCTGTTCCTGGAACCACCCCTCTTGGACACTTTCACATGCCTCTTCATTGAGAATCTGTAGTGTTTAACTTCTTTCATCATCTTAAACACCATCAGCTTGAGTTTCTTGATATCCTCTTCTTGTGTAAGCACCTTGTCAGTATATTTGAGGCACAATTCCGTCAATTCAAGATTTGAGTAAGTATATCTATCCTCCCCACTTTTCTTTTGAGTATCAACATTTGGCGGTTCATGGGATGTAGTTTTAGAAGGTGCCTCCTGCCTAGAAGGAGCATCACCCTCCCCCATGGTTTCTTGGCACCTGTTTCCTCCTAACAATGATTCAAAAGAATCATCATCATGTAGAGTTGCCGTTGGTTGGGTCTTATTGTCTGTCACACTGTCTTGTGCAACACTAGGTGGTACATCAGTAGTATGAGCCCTTCCAACATGGTCTCCCCCTCCTTATGGACCACCTTCTTTGGGAGCTTGGGTGAGGGCTCACTTGTATCCGTTTTCATTGTATCAGTAGGAACTGATTTGAACTTTTTATTGTGAGTTTTGGGTTTTTGTGCTCTGGGTTGTTCTTTGGGTCCAAGAGGTTAAGGAACCCTCTTAGACTTTCTAACATACTCTTTTAATGGAGCTTGTTTGCTTGAAGCTGAAGGTGCATGAGAAGCATTGGTTGGTTGTTCAGCAACAGGAACTGAAGATGAAATAGAAGGTGTGTGTTGGGACTCAGGTAGAGTACTTGATCCTTCACCTGGAGGAACTGTGACACCCACCATTGTAGAGAACAATGGGGTTACCTTTCCAGAAAAAGTATTTTCTTGCCTCCTCATGTTTGAAAAAGTTTTATTTAAATGAGAATCCATAGGATGACCTTTCCTTTAGTGGAATAACTACCAAGCTCTTTATCAAGAATGATTGGTAACAACCGTGGATACAATAAAAATTTGTTGTCTGGATTAGCAAGGTTCCACTTTAGATCATTAAAAATCATGTTTGAAAAATTAAACACCCTTCCTGTTGCTAAACAAGCCATAGCAGTAGCTATAGTCTTGTTAAACTCATTCCAAGTGTAACGCTTTTCGGATATACATTGTTGCAAAACATGAACAAAGTATCTCCATCATATTCAACAAAGTTTTGAAGCTTCAGCTTGTTGCCTGTTGTAATTCCTTATGCTCACAAACTTCTGAGCAGTTGTACCAAACCTAGGTGGTGAGTTTGAGCCATTCCTATTAAATCCAGTTCCATTTCGGTTATTTCTTTTGTTATAGAAACAATATTCAGTTAAATGGTTTGTTTTTCCACACACAATACATCCTTTAAAAGCATTTGGACCCTTTTTTTGAGTGACACATTGACTCCAGTTCCTTACATTCCCTCTTACAGGTAATGCATGTTCATGTTTACTCATGCAGTTCCATGTCTTGACATGTTGTCTTTGTCCAATATAGTGCCAGTTTCTTTATACACATTTGGTCTGTTTTGTAAGATTTTGTTGAAAAGTATGACCTTGATTAGAGTTAAAAGAAAAACTTTTGTCTTGTGGGACAATTTGTTCTTTGCTTTTCTCAATGACTCTATATTGTGTTTGAAGAATCTTTCTTATCATGGGATCTGCATTAGCATTTGTGTTAACTTCAATTTCATCCTCACTTAATTCTACACTGGAATCTAGATTGGGAGGAATGTAATTGTTATTAAAAGGTGGTGTCACATTATTATACCCAATCTCATTCTTGCTGTTGCCATGCACTTGAGATTTTAGAATTTGATCAACAGATTTTGAAGCATTCTCATACTTTGTGATTGTTAGCTTAATTTGATCATTCTCAATTTTTATTTCCTGAAATTGTTCTTCTCCTTTAATCACCTTAGCTAATGCATTATCCATTTCCCATTTCACAATTGCTGGTTCCTTTTATATTTAATCTCATTTTTAACATAAGCTTTAACTTGTTGTTCAAAGTTAGCAATTATTTTAGACAGTTCCTTTCTTCTTTCCTCTAACTTATGTAAACATTGACACACAAGTTTATTATGTTCTCTATAATCCCTAACTTGTTTAATGCATGCAGGAGAGGAAAATTAAGATAATACCTCGGTTGGGATGTCATCTTCTTGAACATCAGCCATTAGAGCTTGATTGGTTATTTTTCATTAGCTTGAAAGCTCCAGTCAAACCCTAGTCCATCCTGAGTAACCAAAGCAGTAGAGTTGGATGACCTTCCTTGATAGTTGTTGCTTGATCCTACTAGATTGTTGTGATTTGATTGCTTTTTATTGTCATCTTTGTTAGTTATTGGACATTCCCTAGCAAAATGTCCAAGTTTCTTGCATTCAAAACACCTCACTTTGCTTTTTTCAAACCTAATATTATTACTTCTACGAACAACAAAGTTATTTCTACCAGTCCTTTGGATAAACCTTCTGGTTCTCACACTAAACATTGCAAACTGGTACTTCAAGTCCATCTCTTCCAGATCATCAACATTAACTTGCTCCAAGTCTTCAATTACTAGTCCAGAATTTTCATGACTAGACAAGAAAGGTTCCCTCACACTTTCATCTTAGTTTCTAGTTTGCTTCCCTTTTGTTTCTTTAGAGACAAACCCAGATTATGATGATGATCCACCTCCCATAGTGGTAACAAATGCAGCAATTTGTGTTGAGTAGTTTGATGGTCTTTTAGAATTTACTTTAGGTTCAAAGACACACAACTCATTGTATAGTTCATCAATCTCCATGGTGTCAAGAGTATTTCCTTGTCTATAGCTTACAGTATACATAGGTCCACTCTTCTCCTAGAGATGTGATAAACTTCATGTTGATATCATCTTTAGCAGTATTCACTCCCATACCGGATAGCTCTCCAATCAGCTTGTTGAATCTGTCAAACGTCTGAGAAAGTATGTCTCCTTTTACAGACATAAGGTTTTCAAATTGTTGCTTTAGCAAGTCTTTCTGATTTCTCCTTGTACTAGCTGTTACACCAAATCGTTTCCCCAAAGCTTCCCATAGTAGCTAAGCATCAGTAAAATTTCTAAACTGATGTTGATATTCATGAGGTATAGCTATAAGCAAGGTTCTTAACGCTTGACTCATTATGAATATCCCTTCTTTCGTGCTCAGTGGCTGGTGGTTCAGATGAACCTGCTGCTTTAGATTTGACGTCTGGTCCTGTAAGTGCAACAAATTTAGCACCATTCTTAACTACTTGCCACATAGAGTAATTGCTTTGAAGCATGTATTGATACATATGACTTTTCCACATATCATAGTTTTATGATGTGAGTATTGAAACCCTATTTGCTTGAACGCCTTCATTGAGATCAGTCATCTTAGATCTGTTTGTGAAAACTTGTTAAACGCCTTGTAGATCTTATATCTAGAGCAACTGATGTGTAAAATCTAGTCTTAATTTAAACCTACTATTTCACGCAATTACACACTTCTAGGCAGTGGACCTATCCATATATAATATAGTTTAAAGCAAGTAAAGGTTCGTTCGCAGGGACTAATTTGTTTTAAGTTTTCGAATTAATAATACTGAGTATTCGTGGGGGTTTTTATCGTAACAAAAGTTTGCAAATAATTAAGAAAAAGTGATTAATTAAAATCTATCGAAAGAGTAATTGATGTAATCATATAATGAGAAAATATACTTGTTTGACAGTTCACCTATTTTCCGTTTAAATTTACGAAATCGATTGTTTTGAAAACTTCTAAGATATAATAAAAGTCCTCCCGAATCTTTCACTAACTTTAATTATCTTTAATTACCCCGTTTCTCCCGAATACAGTAATAACTATTAATAACCAAGCAATAAGCAACAAGTCCGTTTTTAGTGATTTAATCTTATAGAGTTTCCTTCCGAATAACTCCTCTAATTATCAAGTCCTTCCGAATCTTAACAAATAGACTTACTCACTTAAATTTAATTACCTAATGATTACTAAGTCCTCCCGAATCTTAATAATTTCAAATCGATTATAGACCGACCGATTATTTCATACAACCTATCTAATCTATCTAGATTCCTCCCGAATACCTAGAATGTTGATTAAACAAATTATATATAAACAACTCTGATAATATACTAAAATTTAAGCAATTAAGGATCAACGATTAAACAGAAAAACATAAACAATCGATAACGATAAATAAACTTCAAATAGGATCCGTGGTTCAAACAAGCATAACGAGAATTTAGCTACTCATGATCAAGTCTAAAACAGTAAATAAATGTTATAAAAATCATATTGGAAAATAGTCTAGAAAACGTTTAAATGTGAAAGAAACAAACGAAGAATTCGCCGAATGTGTCGTAATCACCGTTAACCGAAAAGAGATCTTCCTAGCTTTAATCCTTGCTTCTAAATGTGTTCACCAGCTCCAGAACTTAAGAATGATAATTGATAATGATTTCTGGCCGATTTGGTCTTGTATTAAACGTGTTCGACTCGAATTACAATTTCTTCATGTTTATCTGGTAGGTGCGCAACACTGGGTCCATAGGTGCGCAGCACCGAACGTTTTTCCGTTTCCAAAACCAACTCAAACTAGTCGGTGCGCAGCACCCCTTGCACTGGTGCGCAGCACCTCCTCAGTTCTCGTCTTTAGTTCGTCATTTACGTCCATTTCTTCATCCTTTTCCACTTCCCGATCATGTAAACCTGTAAAATAGATAAAAACACTTTTCCACACAATTAAATGTAAAAACCTATCTTATCCATCATGTTTACTATGAAATGTGACACAATATCGCATATAAATATCAATATAAATATGCGATATCAAATCCCCCCAAACTTGCCTTTTTGCTTGCCCTCAAGCAAAAACTGTTTTCAAATTAATTATCAAAGCCAAAAATAACATAACCAAACACCTCACGATTTTTATTGGAAGTAAAATCACACAATCTCTCAAACTAATCTAAAAGGGTGTGTAAAATATATCTGTAGAATCGCTCAATTGCTCAGTCATGGTGAATATTCTATCATAGGCTTGATAATGTATCAATTCTCCACCACTAGAGTCTAGGTACAACTAAACGGGGACTTTTATTCGGGTTATAATTTACAGGTAAAGACATGTGAAAATATATAATGGAGTGTAAATGGGTTAAATAAAAATATACAAAAAGCTTAGATTAAATCCGAACTAAATATAATCTCTAACGTACTGGATTGCTCAATTTTTCTTCAACTTATACTTTTTCTCCGAGTATACAAATTTCGTATATAATACACGACTCATAATACACTATTTCTCTTAAAATCTACAACTAATTTTTTTTTTTCGCTTTTCTGTTTTTCCGATTTTTTTTTTCTTTTTTCACTTTTTTTTTCTTCTTTCAGCCTAGTACATGCCTTACAAAATAATTTTTCTCGTGGTAAGTACACATGCTCAAAAGGCTAATAATCACTATATATTTTTTTTCTACTATTTCTCCAAATACAATAATAATACAAGGCAATAATAAGTGGTACTTTTCTTCCATGCCTTAACAACTCTAACTTCACTTAATATATAATAGTAATCAATAAACTAAGTTCGGATCTAATCTAAAAAGAAACGAAAATAAGGCGAGTGTACAAATAATATAATAGTGTTTAGAAACGAAACGGTTTAGGCGCAAAGTGGTTTAACTAAAGTTTCTAACACTAAAAGTAAGTGTTACAAGGGTTAGGCGGAAAATATATAAAAAGAATCGAAAAAAGCTAACAAATGGGTTAATCCTAAATGCCCCTATCATTGTACCAAATCACACTAAGTTACCCTAATGCAATTGCTCATATGTGGTCTCGAAATGTATAACAATGTCAAGTTCTAAAGTCATCCCCATCGGCACACTCAAAGAAATGAAAAAGTAGCATTAAAAATAAATGCTTTCAATAGGCTCAAATTCTCACTATTTTTCTGAGTGGGGTAAAAATGCGTCTGGTTATGCTTAACGTTTAAGGTATTTACCGACTAGACACGTTATATTTTTTTGGTTTTTTCAATTTTTTTTTTTTGTATTTTCTGTTTTTTTCTGACTCAAAATGTACAAAAATAACACAATTCAACACGATGGAAACTAAGCTAAGGGTCGAAAAATAAATTTAAAATTTTCCGATGACCCCCCAAACTTAAGTAACACATTGTCCCTAATGTGTTTATGACTCAAAACTAAGGGAAATTATACAAAATTATCCTAAAAAAAATAAAAATAATACAAAAATAAAAGAAAGGTAGAAAGTATATAACCCGTTTGTGTAAATATAGCGTTGGAATGTGGTTTGCTGAACTGAATACCAGGCTTATGAGCGGGTGCTGAACTTACTGCCAGTCTTAGAAACTAGAATATACACAACCACACATGTTAGAATGAGTAAAAAGAAATATAATAAAAATAATACAAATTACGACGAAAAAATAATTATAAAAATAGTCTTACTATTTCTTCTAATAAGAAATAGTAAATGGTAAACAATAAGTTCATACAAAATACATCAAAATACATAAGAAATACAAACTACTCGTCATCACTGTCATCATTCCCTGCTGCTGGTGGGCGGGATGGTACCCGGGGTATGGCTCAGGATAGTAGTATGCGGGAACTTCATACGGAGGGTACGGCCCTGGGTGCTGCTGCTGATAGGTGTACTCCCATGATGGTTGGTACCTATCATGAATGTACTCCTCCCTGCGCTGGAACTGGTCCCATCGTCGATCCGCCTGTTCGTCGTTGAACTGGAGCCTATGTAACCCTGCAAGTACCTGGTCCTGGAAATCCCGCTGCGACAGTGCCCGTGGCCTCGGGGGTGGAGCTGGAGCCTCCTCAACGTGACCGGGTGCAGCCAAACGCCCGCCGGCGGGGTGAAGAATCCCGACTCGGAGCAAATCAGACTGCCCGTAGACCTTGCAACGAACCGATGGGGAACACTGCTGGATGTTGGCCGGAGTGGCCAGGCCTAAAGCTCGGGCAATACGGGTGATGAAATGCCCGCAAAGCATCTTACTCGAGTCTGTTTGCCCCTCCCCCTTATCAGCCATGTACCTCGCTAACGTCCACGGGACGTTAGCAAACCGGGAGGGATCACGAACACTGAAAATCTGCAACAACCACAAGTCCTCCATGTAGCATTTGTCGTGGTGGGTGTCACGGTGGAGAAATGAGTACGAGAGCATCTTGTGCAAGAGCCGAAGCATGGGGTCCTGAATATCCTTGGCGCGGCTGGAGTTGGAGTGATGTTCCATCCGCCCTGACAAAGCATACCAGGCCTCATTGGCCGCAAATCCCGCAGAATCTCTCTCCGCATCCGAGAGATACGCAATCATCAATGCCTCATTCCCTGCTTCAGCATTGGTGAACAAACCAGTCAGTCTACCAAACTCAATAACAGATACCTGGTGGTCCTCGCCGCCTAGACGGAAGGATATCAGAGGAGCGGTCGGGAAAGTCTCGTCAGTGAACTCCCTCGAGACCTCCAGAGAGCAGTAGAACTCTAGCACCCATTCTCTGAATACCGGCTCATCGGTCCTCCAAGCTCGGCCCCAGATTGGGATGTTACGCTGGGCAGTGTGGCTATGGGTAGTCATGAACCCGCTCAAATCTACATGAATTCCGGTCAAGAAATCCCAGTCCATGGTACGGGGAGCTGCAACTGGACGGCCCCGTAGTGCAGCAAGTTTGTTGTTGAGCTTGATCTTTCGGTCTGCTGAACAACCCGGCCAGTGTAACCATGGGTGGCGTTCGGGCGCCATGATTGCCGCATTGAGTGTGGCTCGGGGTTGTGCCCGAGGCCTACTTCCTTCACCCCCTTCTCTTTCCACAGCTGGTCTTTTACCCTACACAACACAAAAGCAACAAAACAGCAAGTGACACGTTAAACACACGAAAAAAACACGACCAGCAGCCGGAAAATGGGTCGGTGCTGCTCACCAGGCGGCGGTGCTGCGCACCGCCCATAAATTCCGGCCAAAATCATGTCATAACTGGTCGAAATCCTTAAACAACACCTCAAACCTGTTTAATTCATCAATCCTAACCCTATTACACAATCAATTTAAAGTTCTAGGCCGGATTAAAGAAAACCTAACATTTTCCCCAATTCGATTTAACCTAGTAAAAACGAAAATCGAAAGAAATAAAGGAGTTAGAGTGAAGAATCATACCCTTCTTTGCATTGTTAGTAGATTAAACGAGCAAAATTAAGAAGGAATCGAAGATTATTAGTGTGTTTTGTGTTATGAGTTCTCGGCGGCTGTTCTACAATATGTGTGTGTGTGTGAATAATAATAACAACAACAATATAACCTGGTACAGCAGCTAGGTGCGCAGCACCAAGGGAGGGGTGCTGCGCACCGAGCCCTTTTCTTTTTGGATTTTTTTCGTTTTTCGATTTTTTTTTGTATTTTTCTGGTGTTTTCTCGGTACCTAACTAAACAAATCTGCAAAATAAAAACGTTAAAAGTTCTAAAAAGAAAAATAAAAATAAAAATAAAAACTAAGAAAAGAAAAGAAACAAACTCGGGTTGCCTCCCGAGAAGCGCTAATTTTTAAGCGAGTCATTAGCTTGACTCGATACGCCTCGTGATTAGGTGTTGATGGCGTAAAACCCATCCTCGATCAGCATTCCATTTTCATCATCTTCTTCGTGGTATAGTTTGACTCGTTGCCCAGAGACGATGAATGGTTCTCCATGTTCTTTCCATAACTCGACATAGCCGGAAGCATAAGCTTGTTTGACAGTGTATGGTCCTGTCCACTTCGAGCGTAATTTGGGAGCCTTGAATTTGTACTTCGACTGAAACAGAAGTACTTTATCGCCCGCCTTGAATTCTTTCCTACGAATTTTCCGATCGTGGAACTCCTTAGTTCTCTCCTTGTAAAGGCGGGAACTTTCGTAGGCCTGTAACCGTAACTCGTCCATTTCGTGGAGTTGTAAGAACCGCATATCTCCCGCTCAATGTTGCAGTTCTTCAATGCCCAATACGCCTTATGCTCGATTTCGACCGGAAGGTGGCATGCTTTCCCGTAGAGTAGTCGATACGGGGTGGTTCCAATTGGCGTTTTGTAAGCCGTCCTGAATGCCCACAGTGCGTCCTCCAGCTTCTTTGACCATATATTGGGATTGTTGTTGACCGTCTTTTCCAAAATCCTTTTGATTGCTCGGTTTGTATTTTCCACTTGCCCGCTCGTTTGAGGGTGATACGAAGTTGCAAACCGGTGATTTACTCCATATCTTTTCAAAACTTTTGCAAGCTGAGCGTTGGCGAAGTGGCTTCCTCGATCACTGATTAATGCCTTTGGCACTCCAAAACCTGCAAAACAAACTTTAAGAAAATCAACAACCACGTTAGCGTTGTTAGTCGGTAATGCCTTAGCTTCAACCCATTTAGAAACATAATCTACAGCAACTAAAATATAAATATTTCTATTTGAAGGCTTGAAAGGTCCCATGAAGATAGATCGAAGACTTCACAGACTTGATCCCTTGTTGTGGCATTTCGTCCCCGCTTCGGGATATTCCCTTGGCGTTGGCATGCGTCACGTGCTCACGAGTGTTATATGCTTCCTTGAAAATTGTTGGCCAATAGAATCCTGCATCAAAAACTTTTACCAGTAACCGTCGGTCCGTAATGTCCTCCGTGGTCCATGATGGCATTCGTCCTAAACTCTTCCGAGTTTCTCCTCCAGTATACACAGCTCGCACCATTCCATCAGCACATCTACGAATAAGTATGGTGCGTCCCATAGTAGTACTTACATCCGAGATCAATTCTGCTTCTGTTGATAGTCAGGCTCTTGTTGACAATTTTTCCGGCTATATATTCGCAATATCCGCGAACCATGGGCTCGCCGTCTGTGGTACTGAGTCTGCTAGCCATCTCCCCCGAAATGTGTCATCTATTTCCTCTTCCTTCCAACTCCCCCAAACGTGGGTTCTCCAATTCGGCTCAAATGTCTGCACTACATTTTCAGTCCCTTTCTTGTCCTTGATCTCGATGTCGAATTCCTGCAACAATAAAATCCAACGAATTAATCTAGGTTTAGCATCTAATTTAGAAAATAAGAATTTTAAAAGCATAATGATCCGTGAAAACAATTGTTTTGCTCATCACTAATACGAGCGGATTTATCAAAAGCAATACGACAGCCAAAATTTCTTTTTCCGTAGTGGTGTAATTCTGTTAGCTTCGTTCAGTGTTTTGCTGGCGAAGTAGATAGTCGAAAATGTTTCTCGATCCTTTGCCCCAAAACAGCACCCACTGCGAAATTGCTTGCGTCACACATTAGCTCGAAGGTTGAGACCAGTCCGGTCTACCAAAATAAGTGTATTGGTGATCCGTTCCTTGAGTAGCTCGAAAGCTTGTAAACAGTCCTCCGAGAAATTGAAAGCTACTCCTCTCTAAGAGTTTTCTCATAGTGAACGAGTAATCTCGAGAAATCCTTGATAAATAAATGATTCGGTAGAATCCGGCATGGTCCCAAAAACTCCGAATTGCCTTCTCGTTCGTGCGGTGGTGGTAGTTGGCAATTGACCTCGATTCTTTGCTTGTGTACCTCTATCCCAGCTTTTTAGATCTTGTGCCCAGTACGATCCCCTCGCGAACCATGAAGTGGCATTTCTCCCTTTGAGGACCAAATGTGCTTCCTCGCATCGTTCCACAAGCATCTGATCCAGATTCTCCAAGCAAGCATCGAATGAATCTCCAAATACGGAAAAATCATCCATGAATACCTCCATTGTTTTCTCCACCATGTCCTGAAAAATGGCTAGCATACACCGCTGAAAGGTGGCGGTGCGTTGCATAAACCAAACGGCATCCTCCGGATATTGCGTAGGTTCCGAACGGGCATGTGAATGTGGTCTTTTCCCTGATCTTCGGGATCGAGTGGGTATCTGAAAGTATCCCGAGAATCCATCCAAGAAGCAGTAGAACTCATTTCCTGCTAGTCGTCTGGTCCATGAACGGTAGTGGAAAATGGTCCTTCCTGGTGGCTTCATTCAGCTTGCGGTAGTCGATGCAAACTCTCCATCCTGTGACTGTCCTTGTTGGCACGAGCTCGTTCTTATCGTTCATCACCACGGTCATACCTCCCTTTTTCGGCACGCAATGAATGGGGCTTACCCATGGACTGTCTGAAATAGGGTAGATAATTCCTGCATCCAACACTTAACAACTTCCTTTTTAACGACATTCTGCCATATTCGGATTTAGCCGCCGTTGTTTTTGAACAACGGGTTTTACATTATCATAAAATTTATTTATGTTTGCAAAAATCGGGGCTAATTCCGGGTATGTCAGATATACGCCAAGCAAAGGCCTTTTTATGACCTTAAGGACTGTCAATAATCGAGCTTTTTCGTCACCCGAAAGTGATGACGAAATACAACTGGTAATAATTTGTACCTTCAAGGAAAGCATATTCTAAATGTACCGTAGTTGTTTTAGCTCCCCAAGTCGGTTGGTGGTGATTCAATTGAAGATTTGATCCTCATGCTTTGGTCCAACTTCAGTTCCTCCTTAA
>CAJVGC010000432.1:22883127-22915637 GCA_910822075.1 Senecio squalidus | reverse complement strand
GGGAAGCCCTAGCCGTCACTTACAGCAGCGGGAAAGATAAATTGCAAACCTTCGATCTCCACGTTAAAGCTAATGATTTCAAATAACAGCAACTATCACTGGAAGAGTTTTGGATAGGGATGCAGGGAATTTGGGGAGAAATTGATCGTCGGGATCCTAACCCGATGACGTGCACAGCTGACATAGCCACATATAATCGAGTCGATCCGAAACAAAGTTGTTCCAGTTTCTGAACGGACTTGACCGGAGTTATGACCCAATTAAACGGGAAATTCTCGTTCTGATCCGCTCCCATCTCCCGAAACCGCGTATGCTACGGTCAGAACAAAAACGCTCACCAAGCTATATTGACGAGAACCATGAGGCAGATATGGGTGTGGCAGCTGGGCTCAATACCACCGGCGATGGAGCGGGGCTTGTCTCGAAGAACTATCGATCAGAAAAACCGGGACTCCGACCCCAATCAAAGGTCGACAAAAGCAAGCTAAAATGTGAAGAGTGTGGTATGACAAAACACACCAAAGAACAATGCTTTAAAATTGTTGGCTATCCCGATTGGTGGAATGAAAATCACAAGACCTCCAAGACTGGAAAAGCTGCGGCTGCTGTAGGAAGCAGTGAAACTAGAGGCGGAGGAGAGACAAGTACCGCTGGAGCACCTGAACCAGGTATAGGGTTTGGTTGTTCTATACCAAACCCTCCGGGTAATGAATCTTTTTTAAATCCAAAAGGCTTTAATAAAAACTTACTCGATAAGTTAAATGAGTACGATTTAAAAAAGGAACAATGTGAGTCTCTTTCTGGAAAAGCCCATGTTGCAACCAAAGATTCCAAGTGTACTTCTTGGATCTTTGATTGTGGTGCTACCGATACGATGACGTTTGATATCACCGATCTAACGTCAAAATCTAAAGTTGATAAAACCAGAATTCACACAGCAAATGGGGAAACTCTCCCAGTTAAAGGAGGGGGAACCATTGAAATTTCAAAAACATTACGACTCTCTAGATGTCTTTATGTAACATTACTATCACACAAGTTATTATCTGTCAGTCATGTTACGAAAGAATTAAACTGTGTGGTATTAATGCACCCCACTTTTTGCCTTTTACAGGATATCAGAACGGGGAAGATCATTGGACGTGGTACTGAAAGACAAGGACTCTACTATGTCGATGAAGTTACTCACAACGGTTATGTTCTGCTCACTCATGGGTCCAACGATAGGAAAGCTTGGTTATGGAACCGAAGATTAGGCCATCCGTCTGCTGGATGTTTGAGACAATTATTTGCGCACTTATTTCCTAATAATAAAACTTTCCATTGTGACACTTGTATTTTGGCTAAGAGTCATCGACAAACGTTTAAACCTAATGATACTCGAGTTGATTTTCCTTTTTCGTTAATTCATTCTGATGTTTGGGGTCCCGCAAAAATTGAAGGGGGACAAAATTTTCGTTATTTCTTGTTATTTATAGATGATTGTACTCGTATGACATGGACTTATCTTTTAAAAACTAAGTCTGAAGTGTTTACTAAGTTCACATCGTTTTGTAACATGGTCAAAACTCAATTCAAACAGGACATACAAATTCTCCCATCCGATAATGGGGGGGAATTCTGTAATACTTCCATGAAAAACTTTTGTCAAGAGCGGGGAATAATTCATCAAACCTCGTGTGCTCACACCCCTGAACAAAATGGGGTTTCAGAACGCAAAAATCGATTCTTGTTGGAAATCACTCGTGCTCTAATGATCGAATCACAAGTCCCAAAGTCTTTCTGGCCAGAAGCAGTTGTCACTGCCACGTACTTGGTTAATCGTCTCCCAACCCGAGCTTTAGCTCTCAAAACTCCTCTCCAAACACTATCACATTTCCATAAACTGCCTTCAAATCTAACTCTTGAACCTCGAGTATTTGGATGTTCTGTTTTTGTTCATATACCAAAAATAGAGCGTTCAAAACTTGATCCTTGTGCAGAGAAGTGAGTATTTATGGGGTATGGTGTCAATCAACATAGGTATCGGTGCTACAGCCCGAGTCGGCGTCACATGTTCACTACAATGAACTGTGACTTTCTTGAAACTGAGTTCTTTTACCAGACCCATCTTCATGGTCAGGGGGAAAAAGAAAATGACGCATTAAGATGGATAAGTTGGGCACCACCTGTAAATGGTGCTTCTACTGATATATCCACTCCGGAGAATGATAGTCCTGAAGAACCTGAAGACAGTACCATTCCCATCAGCAATGATCCTCCTCAACTGATATCCGAGGTAAGTGGCTCTGAATCTCCGGATACTTCAAATAACTCTGATATGTGTGATGATGAACAACAGGTCGAGACGGAAACTCCAAGTGTGACTGAACCAGCTCGGTATGATCTTCCACCTAGATCAACCAGGGGAATTTCGCCTAACAGATACTCACCTGAAAGAAGTTCAGAGGGTCAAGATACCCAGTTGCAAATATCGCAAGAAGGAACTTAGTGCCGGAAGCCAAGTCCTTCGCAAACGCGATATGTTCTGAAAAAATACCAACAAGTGTTGAAGAAGCACTCAAGTATAAAGAATGGAAAGAAGCAATTGGAACTGAACTTGAAGCCCTGAGAAGAAGTGAAACATGGGAAGAATGTGAATTGCCTCCAGGAAAGAAACCCGTTAAATGTCGGTGGGTGTTCACTATCAAGTATAAACCCGATGGATCAATCGAAAGGTATAAAGCTCGATTAGTCGCAAAGGGGTATACTCAGACTTACGGGATTGACTACTGTGAGACTTTCTCTCCAGTAGCCAAGATTGATACTATTAGAGTTCTATTCTCAGTTGCAGCAAACAAGGATTGGCCATTACACCAATTCGATGTCAAGAATGCCTTCCTACATGGAGAATTGAAAGAAGAAATCTACATGGAAGCCCCACCCGGAATTCATGATAGTTCCGTGGCCAGGAAAGTTTGCCGACTAAAGAAATCTCTGTATGGTTTGAAGCAGTCTCCACGAGTGTGGTTTGGTCGGTTTACCACAGTTATGAAGAAATATGGCTATAACCAAAGCAATTCCGATCACACTCTCTTCTTGAAACGAAGAGGTAAACTCATAACCTGCTTAATAATCTACGTTGATGACATGATCATTACAGGGGATGATTCAGAGGAAATGACAAAATTGAAAGCTAATCTTTTCAAAGAATTTGAAATGAAAGATCTGGGAAGACTCAAATATTTTCTCGGAATTGAAGTTCTAAGATCAAAATTAGGGATCTTCATTTGCCAGCAGAAATATGTTCTTGATTTATTAGCAGAGACGGGAATGCTAGATTGCAAACCGGCAGGCACTCCCATGATAGCAAACCAAAAATTGTTCATGGAAGATGAAGCTGAACTGGCAGATAAAGAAAGATATCAGAGAACGGTGGGAAAGTTGATTTACTTAGCTCATACTCGGCCAGACATTGCATACGTTGTGGGGGTTATAAGTCAATTCATGCACCAACCTCAAGTCCAGCACATGTAAGCAGCTTTACGGATTATCAGGTATCTCAAGGGAACTCCTGGACACGGTGTTCTATTCAAAGCAAATGGGCACCTGAAGATTGATGCTTATACCGATGCTGACTGGGCAGGCGACAAAGGTAATAGGAGGTCTACATCAGGGTATTTTACCCTAGTGGGAGGAAATCTTGTTACATGGAGGAGTAAAAAGCAAAAAGTTGTCGCCCTCTCAAGTGCTGAAGCTGAATTCCGATGAATAGCACGAGGATTAGCTGAAGTCCTATGGCTGCGAAAACTTTTGTCAGAAATTGGGTATCCCTCAGAAGAAGCCAGTAAGATCATGTGTGACAACAAAGCAGCTATACAGATCTCAGGAAATCCAGTTCAACATGATCGCACCAAACACATTGAAGTTGATAGACACTTCATCAAAGAAAAACTTGAAGATGAGATTATCTAGCTTCCGTTTGTTTCATCAAAAGATCAGCTTGCAGATATCCTTACAAAGGCGGTTACCGGAAAGATCTTCGCTCACTGTCTTGACAAGTTAAGCATTGGAAATCCCACTACTTAGCTTGAGGGGGAATGTTAGACATAGGAACCCAAAAACAAATGTAAGCCCAAGTCCGTATGTGGACTTGGGCCCGTTAGGTTATTATTTTCCTATAGATAGGTGTCCTATGTAATCGTTTTAAAGTGATGAAATACAAAATATTCTTCCACAAACCCGATTATTAAATTCTACACACCTTAAATTGGGCTCAAAACCTAACATTAAAATTGTATATTGCTAGTTCAGTAGTTTCTGTTAGGCTAATTAACGTTTTAAGTGTAGCAATATAGGTAGGTCGTTAGGATGCAACAGGTCAAAACTGGTACTTTTTATACAAAATGGGTGAGGATAGGCATGCATTAGGAATAACCACATAAGATTGATCTAATGGAAAATGCACGTAGATCACCCTAACATATTCACAAAAAATAATTCAAATAAAGACTACAGGGGTATACGTGCAAATATGGGTGGGTTGGAAATATACCACTGGGTCAAAACAATCTCGATTGTGTTGGACCCGTAAATGAATTAAAAAGTAACCTTTAGTAAATATTCCGTGAAGATCATCATTAGATTACTATGAGTTACGTCACCCATAAACTAAACCAACATTAAGAAAAGAACATTATAATCAATATGGAAAACTTAACAGAATAAATGATTTACGCTAGTAATGCCCGTGGTATCTTTGAAACCAAGTTCTTTATCACCAATCTTATATTATGGTACTTCACAAGCACCTTTAACATACATAAGCACTACAAGAATTTTGTCGATTACACACGGAAAAAATTCATGGGTAAAATACCTAAATATGTGGATAATTGGATAATACCCACAAATTTTCCACAAAACTTTTCATGTGGGTAAACCCTTTGAGGGTAATTATTTGCCCACGCCATTTTTAGTTTTGTGGGTAATTTTTTCCAAGATAAGTATTCTGGGTGATTGTTTTAGTTTGTGATTAAATACTTTGTGGGATTTTGTGAAATACCACCAAAATGCCCTAAAATCTAATTGTGGGGTAATTTGTGGGAAATGATACTGTAACGCCAAGGTTTTCAAAAATCACGTTTTACAAAAACTTTTTAATTTATAAAAGATTTACACAACGGAAACATATCAAAATGTAATTTAGCGGTTCATAAACATCTTTATACAAACATTACGTTACTTAAATTACAATTGCCATAAGCATACATCAAAACTATACAAAAGGGGTCAACGTGTACCTCAAGCAACCCCACCTCACCAGGCTAGCGTCTAGCAACCTACGAGTAAAAGACACATTTGAAAAGAGTATCAGCAAAGTTGGCGAGACAATAGTTTAGTAAAGACTGTAAAACAATTTCATAAAATATCATCTTTAAAGTCCCAAACCATACCCGCACCCTCGCAAGCAGATATCTCACAAGTCATAAAGTAAACAATGATAAAGTGCGCATGTAATTGATTCTCATCTTATAATTAACTTCCGCACTAATGTGTATAACTTTCGTCTAGGATCCATATTTTGTCCTAACGACATCTTTCACAACTTGGGTCCATCTTATACCCATAAGTTATCTTTCTAAATCGGGGTCCATCTTATGCCCCATGGGACTACAATCTCGTTCGCTACTCGCACATTCCTGCTTGCTATTATAAGCATTGGGGCGCAACTCCCAATCTTTATAATAACCCGAAATGTAGGCTTTCACTACTCCGACGTTGCAAGCGATGTGTTGTCGTTAAGGAGGGATCCACAATGTGTCATCTCATACACTTCCCTACTCCCACGTGATGTATGCGGCCGACACTCATCTTATGGTCATACAAGATTTTACTAGTCGCAAATGGGAATTTTATTTACATTTACATGTTACTTTATAAAACATATATTTGGAGCGGTTCTTTAACCGCCAAAAAGTAATTTCACGCTGTTTACTCATTTTGTAGTGGTTGTTAAACCGCTCAAAAATATTACTTTAATTTAATTATACTCTAAATATATTTTTAGAGTGATTTGATAAATTTTTTAAAGAAGTTTGTAAACCGCTCCAAAAATCAATTGAGTTTTTAGAGCGACCTTTTGTGTAGCGATAAAAAAAACTATTTGAAAAACAATTTTTACGGCTTCAGGAAAAATTATGTACTGGTGAAGGTAGTTTGGATAATTAACGTGACTATTAACAAATATATACCATTGTGCTACTATACAACATTTTTTTGTTAATGGCAAAAAATTCTATTAATCAAACTAGCACAAAGCAAGAATTCCAATTACTCTACACCAATAAAAAAAACAAATAATAAGAAACAAATAAAGTCAAACCAACAACCTGAAAACTGCTATGGAGTATTAAAGAAAAAAAATCCAGAAATAAGACACCAAAATATCTCTTAAACACGTACGTCAAATAAATTTTACGTAGATCATTTTAAACTCTTTGATCTTAGAAACTCAATCAAACTTAGATTTAAACAATATATGTTTAAAAAAAAAAATCCAATTTTAAGAAATGACCATCCTCAGGTTAATTTATGAAAACACTAAAATATGTTAGACTCTCCGGTATGAGGCGTTAACACCCCCGATAACGCCGCCACATCATCACCATCACGCCCCACCACGCCCTCCACCACACCGGTGGGGGCGTTATTGGCCAAAAACTCGTCACGGCGTGTGCAGAATAACGCCGTGGTGAGGGTAAAGTTTGTGAGGCAACGGTCGAAAAAGAGAACAACGGTCGAGTAAAAATCAAAACCAACGGCTAACTTAAACCAAACCCAAAAATCCTCTATAAAAACCAACTCATTTTTATAAAAAAACCACAAACAATCTCTCTTTCTCTCTCAATTTTTATAACAATCTCTCCATTTTTATACATTCTTTCAATTAACTCAAATGGATCCCAACAACAACAACAATCAAAACAACCCCAACCCCAACCAATGGAACCAATGGTTCAACCCAAACCAATATCAAAACCCAAACCAATATCAACACCCAAACCAATATCCACAATTTCAAAACCCTAACCAATATCAACACCCAAACCAATTTCAAAACTTTACCCAACTTCCAAACCCTAACCAATTTCCCCAATTTTACCAACAAACTCCACCACCACAACGACCATCCCAAGACCCGCTATACCAAGGCGGGTCGTTCCAACAATTGCTTAACCAAGACAATTTCCCAAATTTTCCGCAAGTGCCTCCATTTGACGTTGACGATTCTGAAGATGATGAGGTTGTTCCGGAAACTCAACCTCAAAGAATGCCGGCCCGTGGGAAGAGGAAACATAAGAAGAAAGAAACCGAATCCCAAAGAGGGAAAACCGAAAAGAAGAGGTGGACCGAACAGGAGGAGATCGCACTTGCTTCAGCGTGGTCGTCGACATCCGAGGACCCCATTTTGGGAAATGATCAACATTCACCACTTTACTGGGATAGTGTTCGTGAAAAATATTTCGCCAAGATGCTTAAAGATGATCCCTCTTACTTTCGTACCAACGACTCTCTTTCGAGCAAGTGGACCGACTTACGAAGAAAGGTCAAAAAATTCAACGGGATTTCTCGACAAGCCCAACAAACTAGACCAAGCGGTCATAGTGATCAACAAGTGCTCGAACATGCTCTGGAGTTATACCGCACCATAATGCAAACGGGTTTCCTACATTTAGCGTCTTGGCAAATATTGAGAAGAAGCCCGGTTTGTCAACATGTCCCAACATCTGGAGGGTCCCGAAAAGCGCGTAGAACATCGGAGTCTAGTAACCCCTCCACTCCCGCCACTCCGGTATCGCCTTTTGCTGGAATCGATCTCAACGATGATGATGATGATCTTCACTTGGAGGAAGACCTTCCAAGACCGATTGGTAGAGATCAAGCAAAGGCAAAAGCGCGCAAAGGAAAGGGCAAAGCCGCTGCTTCTTCTTCGGGGGCCGAAGAATCACTCAAGTATATTGGGAAAAAGTTCGGGAAATTTGCTGATACTGCTGAAGAAAAAGTGCGATCAAGAGCGTTAAAGACGATCATGCAGGACACCAGTCATCTCGGAGAGCCTTACAAAACAATAGCGGAAGATGAAAAGAAAAGGCTTATCGAGAAATTTTTTCCTCAATATATGTAGTAATTTTTTATTGTAGTATGTTTTTTTTTTTAATAAATTGTAGTATTTTTTTTTTAAATAAATTGTAGTGTGTTTTTTTTTTATTTTTAATAAAAATATAACTTTTTAAATAAAATTATATAATAAAATAACAAAATAAACTCAATCACTCCACATCATCATCACTTACACACAACCACACCACCCATTTTTATCACTCCACATCATCACACTCTCTTTCCTACAAATCACACTCTCTTTCCTACAAATCACCTCTATCACTCCACATCATCACCCCCAATCACCCACCACACCCCATAGTCTTATAGATAAAAATCACAAATCTATCACAAAAACCCAAATTTCCTAGCAATAGAAGACGACACTGATCGAGGCAGGATCAACAAAAATATGATAAAGCAAAACTTTGAACACTACAAATCTGATAAGATTCAAGATGTAAAGGAAAAAGGTGATGCATTTACAAATAGTATTTGTAATACAAGTAAAATGATAATAAGATTCAAAGGTGAATAGAAAGAGTGTCATCCCAACGTGTATAAATTATTACCCGCGTGTTACAGATATACGTTTTCGGGTTTACTCACTCATCATTTGTTGGTATTTGAATAGTTTTAACAAATGTGTGTCCGTAAATGTGTGAGACTACGGGAGCGCACACATCGACATTTAGACACGACTATTAGTTTAATGCATTTAGTAAATATTACTTAATGGGTTAAGTGTAATGTTTATTAAATGCAGGGTTTATTATGTAAATAAGGAGTTTTCCTTATTGTAATGTAACTCAAACTCTAAGATTTGAAAACCTATAAATAGAAGATAACCCTAATTCATTACAAAATAATAAAGTCGTCAAAAGAAAAAGGTTTCTTTGGCCGATCGGTTACTTATTTAAAAAAAGGGTTTTTTGGTTTTTTTTGGTTTTTGTAATAAAGAGTTGCTGCTAAGACAATTGTTGTTTAAAGCAATTAAACGTGCACTAGCATACTATTTTGTTGCTAAAAGAGGGTGTCGCGTACGTAACCATAGATTAGATCTTACACTTAGATCTACGACTTTCGCTTGCTTCTAATTCAAGGTAATTCTTTATCCGATTTATTAATTACTATGTGATCCTAAATTCCGCTGCCATGTATTGTTTGACAATATGACTAGAGTGTATACCTATAGTGGTATCAGCCAAAACATAGGTAAATATTATTTTGGATCTAAAACATCAAAATTGAGGGGGGATCTAGGGTTGGTTTATTGTATGATTTTACAAAATTAAAAAGTTAATTTGAAATCAATCTACCTTGTAATTTGATGTTTAATTACCTTATTTACTTTTAAGCAAAATTATGTTTATAAAGTTACATGCATAACTTAGTAAGCATAATTAGATATATTGATATTGTTAAAAAGTAAATTGAATTAGTGACATATTATTAATTATTAATTGAATATGTGCGACACAAAAGGATTTGTATGATAAAAAGTTATGTGTGGTTTATTTGATATACGAAATGTTTACATATTGATAGCTTACACAATCCAAACTTGTTTATTTGGACGGATGTATGTGGTCAGTTTCCTTTGAAACGGGAGTGATTCAATATGTAAACAATGACCATAGAGACTTTTTAGGCATTACCCAATTAGTTGCGTAGAATAATTCTAAATTGTTTATTATAAATATTGTTTGTCAAATGTCTTTTGAAAGAAACAAAATTTAATAATAGGACTAAAGAATTATTATGACGAGTTATTAATTTATTTTGGCACTTTTATACGTTCTATAACGCATTTGGTTGGGTTTATATACCGTAATTTGGTCCAGCGACGGAACGTATAAATTTAGAAAATATCTTAAAAACCATCGATTTAATAAGTGTGTGATTGGTAATTTTGTACATGCTCAGTGTATTATTACCCAACTAGGCTCACCTACAATAGGGGACGATGTCTAGGAAAGTTATGCGGAGTGGGGTACACTCTTAATGAGGCAATGCTATTAAGAAATGTTGAACCATTCGCAACACCTCACATGCTTTCCTGGTCGTACTCTCGTAGAGCTACCGAAAGGGTTTTAATGATGACCATGTTACGATTAGTTGTATAAATTAGGTAATCATAGAAACACGTTTAATAACCAGTAAAATAATTTTTTTTTGTTTTTAATTAAATTACGTTACGAAATTGTTGCATGGCAATTGCGTACGTAGATTTTTAACACCCATGGAATTGAAGTCAATTGCTATCCGTAATGCCTAGACAACTTGTACTTGCTCGTCACTCTACGTGAGACGTAGGTGAAGTGTATCCAAGGCGGATTACCACTCATAGTGAGACTGTGGTGGACTATCTGCAGTCTTCAGTCGGATGACTTAAATCGGGTTATGCAGTGAGACTGTAAACGCCGATAGCGATAAGATGCGACGAAACATGATTAATGTCACGATCACCATTTTGGTGCTCGGATCGAATTATGACATTAAGTCCCATTTTCTAGGAATTGCATCGGTAAATGAAATTACGGATCGTCACTTACCTTTTGAGTATTATTTAGTTCCTAGCAGATCAACTGATGGAACGGTATTATGTCAATTGGGTCCTAGTCTTAACGGAAAGTAAACCATGGGTTTTACGTTTTGTTAAGAAATCTTATGTTGAAAGTACTAATGAGAACTTTCTTTTGTTTTGTAGAAATGGCACAAAATCCTGATTTAAGCGGGATTATGTCAGAAATCAAAACAATGTTCAAAAGTGAAATACTTTGAACCAAGTTTTAATGATTGGTTTCATCAGCTGAGAATCGTTCTATGAGCGATGAAGTAATTACCAGTCATTAATAAACCGATATCTCTTGAGCCGAAGAATGCTTATGATGAGATAACTCGGGCAACTTATCAAGCAACGATAAGTAGCCGGATATAATGATTGTTAAGCTTCACATTATGTATGAGAAACAAGTCGATCTTGAATTGAACGACTTTATTCAAGAATTACATTAGTGAAAACATGTTGCTGGAACGTCAGTATGGACTCACGTTGTCAACATAACAAACTAAGTTAATCATTTGGAAAAGATGAATTACCCTATCATCAAACTATTGTTGTTTAAAATTGCCTTTCACAAGGTATTGGTGAATTTACACCTAACAACAATATGCATGGTATGGCTAAAATTCTCAAGAACTTCATATATGCTCGTAGAGTTTGAGAAATTCCTTCCTAATCGGTTACCGACCAGATCCTAGCGGTCAGTGGTGGTATGGTTCAGATAAGAAAAGACAACCGCAAGCTAAGGGCAAATCTAAACAAGATGGAACGAATAAACGAGCAATTGTTTATATTCGCAGGCCTAAGCTAACCCCTCTAGCGAAAAGAGAACATCCTACTAAGGATGATGGTTGAAATCACTGTTAAGTGATTAGGCATTGAAAGAGGAATTATCCTACTCTAGCCGAGGTGCAAGATAAGAAGAGAGTCGGCAACGCCAGATCTTCGGGTATCTTCACTTATAGAATTATGTTTTTTCTCTAAAAACAAATACCTAAGTATCTGACATTGGCTATGGTACTCATATTTGTGATTCCTTACAAGGATTTAGAGCAAAGAAGGAACTAAATAATGGATCTCTATAACTATACGTAGGCTATGTCAAACGTGTAGTTATGAAAGCCATTAGAAGTTAAGACTTACATTTACCCTAGGGCATAATAATTGTATTAGACAATTGTTATTATGCACTTACTTATGTTAGGGGGAATGTTTGAGTTTATGTTTTACAGAATAATGAATTTGGTATTTATGTTTCGAACATAATGTTATTATATTAATATGATTGATATTAATGACATATATGAAATAGGTTTGCATGCTCATTCTTCTTTAAATTATAATTCTATATCTATTATTAGCACTAAATGCGTTAAGTCCAACTTAGACTCAACCTATCTATGACATTGTTGTATTGCGCACATATACAAGTATTGCATTAAAAGGCTTCACAGCTTTTAAAGTCAAATGATATTTTATTTGATAAATGTGAATCTTGTGTGTGTCGGGCAAAATGACAAGGAAACCTTTTCCGTATGAGACGAAAAGGGCAACTGATCTTTTAGGAATCATACATACTGATGTATGTGATCCCTTTAGACACGTGTCAAAGAAAGGTGCTAACTATTTCGTTACATTTACGGATAATTTCAACAGTTATGGTTATGTTTAACTTGCTTAAACATAAACATAAGGTGGTTGAAACATTCAAAGTGTTTCAAAACGAAAGTAGAAAATCAACTCGGCAAAACCATCAAGATCCTTTGATCGGATTGTGGTGGTGAGTACTTAAGCCTAAAGATTAAGGATCATCTCAAAGCATGTGGAATTGTCCAATTGCTTACTCCTTCCTATACTCCACAACACAATGGTGTATCGGAGAGGAGAAATCGAACCTTGCTTGGCAGGGTATGATCAATGATGAACCTTAATATATTGCCATTATCTTTTGGGATTATGCTCTAGAGTCTGCTTTATGCATTCTCAATATGATTCCAACAAACTGTTCAAGTTGCACGATATTCCGAGTTTTTCGAAACACGGCTTATCGGACAAGGAAACAGTGGGAGGGTTGTAGAACTTGACAAGATTTAAGAGGGAGATACATCACCTTCTACCCACACTGGTGATCAACAATTCGGGGGGGGGGGGGGATAGAGTTGAGCCTCAGGTTATGCCTCAATCTAGTCCGACTCAAGTTGTGATTGAGCCACAAGTTCAGTCTCAACAACAAATTGTTGATGCTCCAATTCGTAGGTCCGAAAGGACTATACGTGCACCTTCTAGGTTGAACTTAAACGTAAATCTAGAGGATGGTGACGTATAAGGGGATCTTACTGAACCTAGAAACTTGAAAGTTATTATCAGGTCCAGACGCTGAGAAATGACTTCAAGCTGCGAATTTGGAGATTCAATCCATGAATGACAACGAAGTTTGGAATTTGGTAGATAAAACTCCAAATGCCAAGACTATCGATTGCAGATGTTTCTTTTTAAAGATAAAGAACATACATGGATGGGAAAATACACATCTATAAAGCTCGTCTCGTGGCAAAAGGATTTACTCAAGTCTATGGTATAGATTATGAGGAAACCTTTTCCCCAATGGCTGACATAAGAGCTATTAGAATTCTCTTAGCCATAGCGGCGTTCTATGACTATGAGATATGGAAAATGGATGTCAAGACAACCTTTCTAAATGGTTATATAGACGATGACGTCTATATGAATCAGCAGAAGGTTTTATTGATCCATTACATTCCAACAAGTATGCAAGCTAAAGAAGTTCATTTATGGACTTAAGCAAGCATCAAGAAGTTGGAATAAAAGATTTGATGAAGAAATCAAAAGGTTGATTTTGTTCAGAATTTCAATAAGCCATGTGTGTATCAAAAAATTCAGTGGGAGTAATGTTACTTTCTTAGTCTTATATGTAGATGACATATAGCTAATGGGAAACAGTGTTCCAATGCTTGAAGATATTAAATCTCATATTGGAAAATGTTTTGCCATGAAAGACTTAGGAGAAGCAGTATTGATTTGGGAATCAAGATCTTGAGAGATAGATCTAAGCGGTTAATTGAGTTAAGTCAAAAAGCTTACATTGATGATATACTTAAGCAGTTAGTATAGAAAATTTCAAACATGGAAATTTATCAATGAAAGATAGACTTAATCTCAACATCAAGGATAGTGCTCTTACGCCTCAAGAAGTGGAGCGCATGCAAAGGATACCTTACGCTTAGGCAAAAGGATATATTTTGTATGTGATGAGATGGACAAGGCCTGATGTGGCTTTAGCACAGAACATTGTTAACAAGATTTAACAGAATCCAGGCGAAAGACATTGGATTGTTGTAAAGAACATACTAAAGTACCTTAGGGATACTAAAGATATGGTTCTTGTCATGTATGGTGGAAATCCTGAGGCTAATATTGAAAATTGTGATGCTGGATTTCAGAAATAACCATCTCTACAACAGAATATGAGTATATTGCATCTTCCAGAGATGCAAATGGAAGTTGTTTGGATCTGGAAATTTATTTATGGACTTGGTATTGTTCCCACAGCCAAGACTCCTTTGGATAGATATTGCAACAAAACTGGTGCAATGATCATAGCCAATGAACTCGAGGGTTCAAAAAGGAGCTAAACACTTTCAAAAAGAAAATTCACTATATTCATGAAAGAGTCGAACATGGTGAAATTCAAGTACTCAAAGTTTACACAAATGACAACTTAGCTAATCCTTTCACCAAGGCTTTTGTAAAGACGAACCTAACTCACTTGGTTGAGGGTATAGGACTTCGTTTATCTAGTTGTTTCATGTAATCTGTGATTGATATAGTATTTGGACATATGGATGTAATAAACAATTTTATTAAGAATGAATAATATTGAGGATATGTGATTTCATTTATTATATAATTGTTATCCAATTTTTCATGTTTAATCCTTGATTTATATTTAAATATAATTTTTAAATGTTAATTCTAAATATCCATTGTCGATTAATGATATGGGAATATGATTAAATTAAGACAATTTCTGAGTAGTCAGCTTGGCTTACTAACCCGGATAGTGTACATTGAGATGAACACGAGATTATCCCACATGAATTAGTACTTATTGATCCTTGTCATTAAGTATAATTCATAAGGTTTAATGTCCTTTGACTTGAGATGCAAGCTGAGAATCATGTACGTAGTGCATTATTTGATTCTAGTCAAACGCACTCCTGAATAAGGGTGTTATAAAGGCTATTTTTGGTAATGTTGCGAAATACGATGACCACCAATTGTAGTCAAGATAGGATTTGTTCCTTCAGTGAAAACTGAAGCTAGATATTAACTGGGTCACTCATGAGTACTTAAGATGTTTCTCTGACCAGACCCAAATAAGTCCAGAAGTGTCTCGACTGTATTAGGTAATCTTAAGTGATTCGCGAAATGAGAAACAGTAGTTAAAATGGAATGATTTTGATCCATCAAAAGATTTTAACTAAGTATCTGTAACAAAAGGATATGAACCGAATTTAGACTCACAAGTGAGTTTTGGAGAAACTTACTCGTACATTTATGGGAGCATTGATATGTTGCTAGACATTAATCAATGTTATCACGTTTGTTTGAAAATTATTCAAAAGTGGGAGCTGTTGGTATTTGAATAGTTTTAACAAATGTGTGTCCGTAAATATGTGAGACTACGAGAGCGCACACATCGACATTTAGACACGACTATTAGTTTAATGTATTTAGTAAATATTACTTAATTGGTTAAGTGTAATGTTTATTAAATGGAGGATTTATTATGTAAATAAAGAGGTTTCCTTATTGTAATATAACTTAAACTGTAAGATTTGAAAAAGGTTTCTTTGGCCGATCGGTTACTTATTTAAAAAAAAGGTTTTTTGGTTTTTTTTTTGTTTTTGTAATAAAGCGTTGCTGCTAAGACAATTGTTGTTTAAAGCAATTAAACGTGTACTAGCATACTAGTTTGATGCTAAAAGAAGGTGTCGCGTACGTAACCGTTGATTAGATCTTACACTTAGATCTACGACTTTCGCTTGTTTCTAATTCAAGGTAATTCTTTATTCGATTTATTAATTGCTATGTGATCCTAAATTCTGCAAACATTTATTGTTTGACAATATAACTCGAGTTATATACTTATATCATTTATAAGTATGTACGAGTTACTGAGTTTTTTCTAGCCTTTATATCTCTTTATTCACTAGATGTAACTTATCAGAATTGTACATCTATCCAAATATGTACGTAGGAACCAAATTTGGGGAACATAAAACAATTACCTTTAAAATCCAATGCCCAACCTCTCTCATTTGTAGTTGGTTTTGGTTAAAAAATTATTATAGAAAAGAAAATTAAAAAACTCAATAACTAAAAAACTTGGAAAAGTTATCCTGCTGATAAATATTTTTCCCAAACCTCATTGTGGTTAAAAACTCACATGAAAATAATATTTATTAAACCAATGAAGTACATAAATGTAACTGTTCAATAACACCACCTAAACCCTAATACTCAAATACTGTACAGAAATTACAAAACGCGAATGAAAACATATCAGATGGATCACTCATCAATGTTTGTGAGCTGATTTGTTATACTTTTCTTTGATCCAGTGGAACCCGATGGTCGTTCCTTGTTTAACCTTCTTCATGCCAATCAAAGCGACGTTTTTCGTCTTATCAAAGCCATCCCCGACTTTGTTTTTACTGCTCTTCTTGTTTTGCGGATAAACGGATTCAGATTTTGAGTCCCATTGATCAGCCCATGAGTTATAACTGTTATCCAATACCATGTTGTCTTAATTTGCTTTGTAAAGAAATATGTGATTAACTAAGATAGAATTTAATGAAGATTATATGAGGTATCATATATTTATATATACAAAGTTTTTGTCTGCGCATATTTACATTTCAACGTTAGGATGCGCACGCCGTCTTTGAAGAAATATGGGAAATGTCTAGATGAATGACTTAAGTTTGAAAGTCAAAAACTTTATCCAGCTGGCATTGAATATTTAATATAGTATAATAAATATTAAATTAAACGTGGTTAGTATTATAAGTATTTTCTAAAGCTAATAAATAAATATATTGAACTCCACACTAAACATATTTGTTTTCAGAGACGAAGTTTCTTGATATTACTATATAGGGGTAAATCCAGTTTGACCAATAACCCCATTTTACTAAATAATAGCATAAATAATGTATATGAGTACTAGAACGTTTTGAACCATTTACTCTAAAAGTTTTTATAGTATGATAAACTAATTTCAAAATATTTATGCTCGAAAGTATAATTTATCTTCGATTATATATTTCAAAATGGAAATTTTAATGTCTTTATACACTTTCAAATTAATTTAATGTATATAATAAATATATATTATAAAACATTAACGTAATAAAATAATACTATTTCTTTCACATATTTATTATTCGATTTTAACTATTTAAGTCTTTTATTATTTATAACTTTGACATTAAATAATATTTTTTTATATTATATAACACTATATAAATTATACAAACGGAATGAGTTTTAAATAGTACAAAAATGATTTTTTGGAACACTATTTTGGAACGCTTCTGAAGGAAGATGTTCCAAAAAAGATCTCTTGGCGTTCCAAATAATATTTTTTGGAACGTCTTTTAGAACCGTTCCAAAAAATGATTATTTGGAACGCTTATATAAGCGTTCCAAAAAAGAATTCAAATTTAAAAGTCCTGTAACAAATTCCCATTTATTTCTATTATATTTGTTATATTAGATACGAATTTTCATCTCAATTTGCATTTCAATTTGCAGCTTTTTTAATATTCCATCTTTTAGATTAGTTATATTCATACCACCATTAATGTTTCGGGTTAATGCACTTGAGGGTCACTCTACTATTCGAGATAATCCAATTGGGTGATTGAACAAAAAAAAGTTATAACGTTTTCATTCTACTTTCAAAAAAACTTTAAAAGCATCACTTTATGGGGTATAGCAGGTTACCAGTTAAAATTACCGGATGACGTGGCTAAATAACCTAAGTGGCAGTAACTACGTGGCTTAAATAATCTGACTCATCATTTTCAGGTCTGCCCTAAAAAGTGAATTTTCAAGAAAAAATCACGTTCTTGTTCACTTCCCCTAAACCCTGACCGCCCAAAACCCCCTTTTCTAATGCCCAATTCAAAACCCTAATTCTCCAAATCAATCAATGGATCATGAATCGCCTCAAAACCCATTATCACCCAAACCCGAATCCTTAATCCCATCTTTACAATCTTCAATTTCAAAGCTTTACCGTTTGATGATGACTTTTCCGGTGATGGAACGATGATGACTTTTCCGTTTGATGATGACTTTTCCGTTTGATATTTAATTTCAAAGCTTTACCGTTTGATGATGACTTTTCCGGTGATGGAACGATGATGACTTTTCCGTTTGATGATGACTTTTCCGTTTGATGATGACGTCAGGTGAAGGGAACGATGGCGTCAGGTGATTTCAACTCTTTAATTGCTTCACATAACTTGCTGCTCATATTTTTTTTATCAGATTTTTTTTTTTTTTTTTCCGATTCATATTTTTTTTTATCAGATTTTGTTTTTTTTTTTTATTATCTTTTACTTGATTTCAGATTCTATGATTGATTGATCAGTGTTCTGTTTCAGTTTAATCTGTTTACTAAGATTTTTTTGAAAAAAATAAAAAAGGTCAATTTGTAGTTGAATTGTTGAGATTAATAGATCTGGTGATGTATGTTTGTGTGAAGGTGAAGGGGGAGGTGGCGGTGGTGGTGGGTTTCGGGTGGAGGGAGGTGGTGGTGGAGAAAAAGTGGCGGTGGTGGTGGGTTTCGGGTGGAGGGAGGTGGTGGTGGTGAATAAGTGGCGGTGATGGTGGGTTTCGGGTGGAGGGAGGTTGTGGTGGTGAAAAAGTGACGGTGGTGGTGGTGAAAAAGTGGCGGTGGTGGTGGGTTTCGGGTGGAGGGAGGTGGTGGTGGTGAAAGAAAAGTGGAGAAGATGAATGGTGAGAGAGGGGGTGTATGATGTGGATTTAGAAAGGGGGTGTATGATGTGGCATTAAGGAGAAAAAAAAAGAATGACTTGGAAATTTGATTTGGTCTATGTGTTCAAGTTACCTGCTGCTAGCCGGTGGTTTTGGACCCACATGACGAACTTAATCATTTTGCAAATAGAAAGTGATGGTTTTAAAGTTTTTTGAAAGTAGAATGAAAACTTTACAACTTTTTTTTGTTCAATCACCCAATTGGATTATCTCGAATAGTAGAGTGACCCTGGTAATGGTAAGTTATATATTAATCTTAAATTTGTAACTTTTTATATATATTATATTTAATTTGTTTATATTTATAGGTATAAGCTTCAAAGTGGCTAGTTTCGATTGCTAAATCAATATATCAATATATAAAGGTATGTATCTCTTTAAATGAACTTTTGTTATGATATTACTCTTAGCATTTTAAAAATACAAAATTTTCAACTTTGAGTTAATTGATATATTTACTCTTAAAAACATTTTTTAAACACATAATTATTAGTTTTGTGTGCATGTCCATTTAGAAAACCCTTTAGAATTACCCGTCTGAAATTAATCTATTAGAGATTAATTTCGGATTGTCCCATTTTGGGACTGCTTTTTATATATTTTATCTCATTAGGATGTGTATACCTTTTAACGGGTTGACTATTAAAAATAAAATCGATAGACATTTCTCTTCTACTCCTTCGAGTGTGCGTTTTATATGCATATTTGGGGAGTTAAGAGGAAATGTTGTCGATTTTTTTTAAATAGTTAACTCGTTAAAACGTATACATATGAGATAAAATATTTAAAAAGTGGGTTAGGATTCACCACCTTAGAACGCCTCTACCTTCGATTTACTCATATACATCATATTCATGTATATTAATTTATTTATTTATCTTGATTTTTCAGATGGATCGTAATAATTGGATGTACGATATTGGACGGAGTAACCAAACATATGTGACCGGTGTGCAAAATTTTCTTAGGGTTGCTGAAGCTAATCGAGTCAAAATAGGAGATGAATCCATTTGGTGTCCTTGTTTGCAATGTAAAAACTTTAAAAAATTTGAGGATATTAATGAAATCGAGTTTCATTTGTTGTCGAATGGGTTTGTAAACAAATATACTTGTTGGTCAAAACACGGGGAATTACTTGTTGATCGTAACACGTCGAATACTGAAGTTAATGATAATATTGAAAAAGGTGAGGCACACACTAGTGATGAAAATAACGATTTAAATGACAATCTAGATGGGATGTTAAATAATTTAGAGACTGATATTGGTGATAATGATCAAGAAAAGTTACAACAACTTTTTGTTGATTCGGAAAAACCATTATATACGGGTTGTGAGAACTTTACTAAACTGGGTGCTGTACTGAAGTTGTTTAACTTAAAAACAAACAATAGTTGGAGTGATAAAAGTTTCACAAGTCTATTAGTGATATTGCATGACATGCTACCCGAGGATAATGAGTTACCCATTTCGTTATACCAAGCCAAAAAAATTATGTGTCCAATGGGGTTAAAAGTTAAAAGAATACCCGCATGTCCGAATGATTGTATGTTGTATAGAAAGGAGTTTAAAAAACATCATAAATGTGTTATTTGTGGTGCATCGAGGTATAAGCGTAAAAAAGAAACGGATGAATTCGACGATGATGTGACCAAAAATGGACCCCCGGCTAAATTATTGTGGTATTTGCCCATTATACCGAGACTTAAACGATTATTTGGAAATGAGAAAGAAGCAAAGTTGTTGCGTTGGCATTCAGATGAGCGTAAAAAAGATGGAAAATTAAGACATGTCGCAGATTCACCTCAATGGAGACATATTGATAATATTTTTCCAGAATTTGGTAAGGAGATTAGAAATATAAGGTTTGGACTTAGTTCAGACGGAATCAATCCTTTCGGAAACATGAGTAGTCGTCATAGTACATGGCCAGTTCTTTTATGTGTCTACAATCTTCCACCATGGTTATGCATGAAACGTAAATATATAATGATGTCATTGTTAATTCAGGGTCCAAAACAACCTGGAAATGACATAGATGTTTATTTATCTCCTCTGATTGATGACTTGAAAACTCTTTGGAGTGCGGGTGTACAAGTATATGATGCTTATAAGAAGGAGGCTTTTGATCTGCGAGCCATGATTTTTTGCACCATAAGTGATTTTCCGGCATACGGCAATCTCTCAGGGTACGTTACGAAAGGTAAACACGCGTGTCCTGTTTGTGAAAATGATACATGTTCGATGTGGTTAGATAAATGCAAAAAAACTGTGTACATGGGACATCGAAGATTCCTTCCGTCTGCTAACGCTTATCGTAGAAAAAAAGAAGAGTTTAATGGAAAGGTGGAGCACCAAAAGGCAAGGAAGCGATTTGATGCACTGTCACGAGTTGAAAATTTAGAAACTGTGCTTGGAAAAAGAAAAAGAGATTCTACGAAGACAGGAGTCATTTGGAAAAAAAGGTCAATTTTGTAGGACTTAGAATACTGGAAGCATCTAGAAGTTCGACATTGCCTAGATGTTATGCATATCGAAAAAAATGTATGTGATAGTTTGATAGGTTTGTTGTTGAATATTCCGGGGAAAACAAAAGATGGGATTAATGTTCGTAATGACATGTTAGATATGGGAATCCGTAAAGAGCTTGCGCCTGTTCAGAGAAATAATCGTATGTATCTTCCGCCAGCGTGTTATACAATGTCGAAACTAGAAAAAAACACAATTTTGTAAATGCTTACATGATATTAAAGTTCCATCTAGTTATTCTTCAAACATTAGGAGGTTGGTGTCAATGAAAGATTGTAAGTTGCTTGGTATGAAGTCCCACGATTGTCGTGTTCTGATGACACATATGATTCCTATAGCAATTCGTGGATTGTTACCAACAAAAATACGACGTACAATCACCAAATTATGTTTGTTTTTTAACTCGATTCATTCAAAAGTGATTGATCCGGAAGTGTTGGATACATGGCAAAGAGAAATTATTATCACACTTTGTGAACTAGAAATGTACTTTCCGCCGTCCTTTTTTGATGTCATGGTTCACTTGGTATCTCATATCGTAGGAGAAATTAAGGCTTGTGGTCCGGTATTTCTACGTTACATGTACCCTTTTGAGAGGTATATGGGTTTCTTAAAAGGTTACGTAAGAAAGGGCGTACACCTCATGATAAATACTCGTTTGTAGGGAAAAAATAATGGGCTGCATTTGTTACAAAACGACATCGGAAGACTTTGTGGTTATTCATGAAACGTAGCACCATTATTAATTATTATATTTTTACAAATGCTACTAACAATTTTTTTCCCTCCTATATAGGAAAAAGGTAATAAAGCCACGTTAAATGCGAGGAAAAACAAAGACCCGTCTCGACTAGGACGTGCAACATTTTCTAATTTGGTGTATGATGATAAGTGGTTGTCGAAATGGAATCAATTAGTCGAAAAAAATCCAGTTCTAGGTGTATTCAGAATAAACGTTCAAACTTTGGATAGTAAGTCGAGCACGTCAAAATATAGAAACGGGGGTTAAAGAAATTACAACGGAAATGCAAGGAAGACTTCAAGATTTGGTAAATATATTTATATGTATATTTGTAATTATATATTACTTATAAATATATATTATATATAAGTAATATATTTATATATAAGTAATATATATTCAAATGTTCTAACAAGTTTATCAATTTTCTAAACAGGTAGAAAAAGAGAGATATGTGCTTGCCAATGGTACATATTACGTACCAGGAAAAGATCCAATAACAGAGGTTATGGGAGCCGAGCATGGGGGGTCAACTAGAATGTATTCGCAAGTTGTCGGTTCATCGAAAGCTTTAGGATGGTTAAATGATGGTGGGAAGGAAAAGGTGTTGGAGGATCCGCCTAAGTACAATGCAATAAAAACACCAATACAAACTGAAGCAGTGGAGGAGGTGCGACAGGTGCAACAGGAGACGGAGACATACGAGGTGATTTGGCTCGGATAGAAGCATCACAAGGTTCGGGTGTTCGTGGCTCTAGTTGTGCGTCCGGCAGATCGCATAACGATTTTGAAGATATCGAGGTATTTATTTAGGAATGTTCTTAGGATCTTAATGTTCTATAATTACTGCGCCCACATATGACCAACAATGTAAATGTTAGTTACCCAAAATCGAGCCAATCATACATAAATAGTTTGATAGTTGTTGTATACGTAATCAAAATAAAAATCAACAGTTTAGGAAGTATGTTAGTTGCTGTACAAACAAATAAAGGAAAAAGTAAATAAGATGTTTTTACCTCTTAATGGACTTACTGTGGTAAGTTATAACGCGACTTAAACATGTAAAAAAGAAAAAAAAAACCCACTTTCTTCTCAAAATTTCACACAACTTCTGGCAGCTCTGTACCGTCTCTCAAAAATCTGTATTTTTGTCGATTTCTGAAAAGGGAGAAAGGACCGAGGGAGGAGAGGTGGTTGCTTTCGTGTTTCGGGGATTGGTCTTCCTTCTTATATTAATTTTCAGCAAAAGGGATTCTCGAGCAAGGTTTAACATGCACACCAGAACTAGATGGACGAAAAGAGAGTTGACTGACGTTAACACAATCTTGTTGACCCTTGACCTCAGTCAGTTCCATGTCGAGATTAACGACCTCCAACTTTTTGCTTAACCCGGTTAACCTGGTCCTCAATATTACACATATTCTCTTTTTCTCTTTGTTCACTTTTGTTTCAACACATCCTTCACTTTTTCCTCTGCACAAGCAATCTTTTTCCTTACTTTCAAACGTGTAAAATGTCCCAAGGACAAAAACCATAATTTGGTATATACAACCGACGATTTATGTAATTTACGCATTAAAGTAAGGGCTATAAGGAACAACCTTTAGGTTATAAAAAATCTTAATTGATACATACCGCTTGGGCTGCTTACGTAATTTACTCGTAGACTAATGATGGTTACAGCTAAAATTAGTGTCCAGTTAAAACTCGATATACAAAATATGTTAGCTAGCTAGCACCCGACCCCTTTATTCTTCGGTTTTCTACGTCAGGGTTGGCAAGAAAGAATCCAACCACAGATGTTAAACTCCAATTCTTTAACTGTGAGTTCTCGGGTGTTTGTTGGTCAAATATGTTGTTGGGCTCTTCCCTATCGTATATTGGTGTATCGTAAATAGCAGTTGATGCCTCAATATTTTGGCTTTTTCCTCATTAATTCAATCTGTTTGTAAGCATTTTCCGCTTCTTGTTCAGCCTCAATAGCTAGCTCGTGCCTGCGAATTTTTTTAGTATATATTAGTGTGACATGAACAGTATGAGTAGTTAAATCAAACACTAGCCTTAGAAGAAACACCAAAAGTGCACCGGGTTAACCCAACACGGTCCAACTCATTTTAAACCCAACCTACTATGAGTCTGTGACCCGCTACCACCCATGAGGGGGTAATAACAAAGTTCTAATCAGAGTGAAAGAAGTGGTGTTCTCATCACCCTCAACACACCACTACCACGACACTTTTGTTTCAACACATTTGCCTCCTCCTTATCTAAATGACTAATACCAGCTAGCACCTAAGTTTATTCTTTTTCTTTTTTTTTCAGTTTCACTTACATGCCAGTGTTTGATTGAGTTTCTCAAACATTTGATTTTGTTTTTCAAAACAAAACTAACTCACATGTGCCGCAGCGCTACAAACTTCTTCTGCATCTTTGAGGCGGAAACTAACTCGCCCGCAGTTCATATTATTCTATTTAATGTTATTTACTAATACTCTAATATTTTTTGCAGGTACTTAGTAAATGTGATTTATTGTGGCCTTATAGTCAAACAGAAACAATGATTGGTCAAGGGTTAGTATACCCCACGAGAGACCGAATTTTTACATGGACGTACCTTGACTCCATGTTCTGTGAAAGTGCAAGTAGATACAGTCGAAAAGAGAAATTTTGGGAAGTACCGGTCCCTTCGGAATAGAGACCGATGAGCCGGTTGTTTTTAGAGATGTTGTTTCTTCAATTTGTTCAGTGGCCGCGGAAATTCAATAAGGGTATATTATGTGTAAATACATTTGTTATATATGACTATAAATAACATTGTACTAATACTTCTCTAATGTGTAGCTTCAAGACACGATGTCACCACACAACTCCATGAATGGTCCGATTGATATATCACCGTTGCATTTGCAAACCCCAACACCACTCAGTTTGATCAGCTAGACAGCGGTCAAAGTTCATGTTATCGCCCTCAAATGGTATTCGTTATTATTATTATCATATATATATATATATATATATATATATATATATATATATATATATATATATATATATAATATATATATATTATCACATCATGACATATTAATGAATGTCACAAATGAAGCCAAAAATATGTCGCTTTTTAGATGTGGAAAGTATAAAGGCTACATAATTCTCTAAAGTTTTTTGAAAGGGTTTATATTTAATTTTAATATTGGTTAGAAAAGAAATCCATTTAGGAATGTTTCTTAATTATTTGGCATACTTGTTTTAGTAAATCATTATATGGTATGCAGGAGGTGACTCAAATGTTTGAAGAAACAATGGAAGATCAACAACCTACACCATTCGAGCATCAAACAAATCCATTTATGGAACTGGTAATTGTTAACGTAAAGTAACTTTGTTTCGAAAATTATTCTTTTATCGGTTTATGTTATTTAAATTGTTTGTTAATGTAGCTTCAAGAATCAATGGCACCAGGTCGGGACCAAATGATTAATAAAAAATTAGTACTTCTCCTAATCCTCTTACGGTGACCAAAAGAATCGAAAGAAAGGCTGGACAAGTTAGAACTTAGGCCTTTGGGTATTAGAACTCTCGCAAAACAGTTTGAACCACTTCACACCATATCAGTTGAAGCTTTTTCGCCTAATGGAATGTATCCTGAACCATTGACCTGAGGTTATCGAGTACGAGACGTTGTTAGACTCGTGTATTAAAGGTTGGATTGATTATACACTGATACACTGGTGTGAGATGTAAGTTTGTTAATTATTTTTTTATAAATATTCTATGATTAGAATAATTTCATAATTAACTTTATGACATTTATGGTCTTTAATTTTAGGCATTGCTTCATGTTATCCGATTCTAGTAGGCGAAATAAATGTGCTTTTTTTAGCATATATTCTACTCTTGATTCATGATGCATAGAAGACCCTGTTATTGTCGAAGGTTATATACGTGAGATCTATCGTTTTCACAAAGACAAAAGCATCTTTGTTGCAGCGTATTTACAAGAGTAATAAATCTCTTTTTCCTTTTAATTATATTTGCTTTATATAATACTAAATGTTTTAACTTGTTTGTAGGGGACATTATTTATTGATTATTGTTTGTCCGAAAATAAAAGGGGTTACATTTTGGATTCTCTCAAAGGGGTCAAAAAACGAAGATTGTTATCACTTGACGGATATAATGGAGCAAGTTTTTGGTAACCTCAAGTGGAGTATGGTTAATGTAAGTTTTTCTTAACTTAATTAATTAGTTATTTTATTTTATATAATGGACACTTAATTATTGTTTTAAATTTAATTATAGTGTCGTCAACAAGAAAACTCATCGGAATCTGGACATTTGCTAATGATGAATATGTTTGAACTTGTTATGATCTATCAACAAAATTTTCCGCAAAAAGTAAGTATTTTCTATACCCGTAAGTATTATTATATATTTTGTTTATTGTACCAATATTTTCATTCAATTTTTTCTAACAGATTTGGCACGATTCAAGTATTGTCCAAGAAAAAGACCTAGACAAGTTTTTACATAGTCTCGCTCCACAATTTATCACAACAATGATTAAGGGTCGGAACTTGTCTATATAGTTTTAGAGATTATCTATCGTCTGTACAACGTTAATAACGTGAATGATATACTTATTTGTTATATTAGTTCGTTTTGTTCATTAATATATTTGTTCGGAAAGTCGTAGTTTTATATATATTTTTGCAGATTTGTTATTGTTTTGTTTATATGGATGAATTAGTATCTTAATAATAATTTTTGAACAAATTATATATATATATATATATATATATATATATTTTAAAAGTCATTATTTGGAACGGTTCCAAAATTGTTCTAAAATAGATTAATTAGTAAATAAATATAAATATATTAATATGGAAAATATTATTTAGAACGCCTTTAAGAAAGCGTTCCAAATAATCTACCATTTTTTAGAACTGCTTATATAAGCGTTCCAAAAAACCTTTCCTTTTTTGGAGCATGATCTTTTAGAACGATTGTATAACTGCACCAAAAAAGGTTTTTCACTGTTCCAAAAAATGCTCTATGTACTAGTGACTTAGCTTGGCCGCTTCCTAGACGGATTCCCCACATGGGCATCCCTCTCTTGGTTGACTTACCCTAGTTGATTTGGTGGTCCACTGGATAAATAGAAGGTCACTATTGAACCTAAAACTCTCCATACCAATCAATGAATCAACATAGGGTGAACCATGAACAAACTTGAGTAACTTCTAAACTCAATCTCCGAACTCTATAAATAGAAGTCCCCTAGCATTCATTATCCTTGCTCAAAACTCACAAATCACCTCCCCACTCTCTTTCTCTAAAATCGGCAAAAGGAAAGAAGAAGAAAGAAATCACCACCACACATTCCATACATAAAAACCCTAGTTCTAAGCTTTGATCATAAGGAAGGAACATCAAGTCTTGCATTCATATACTCTTAGGTATGTCCTAAAAACTCTCTTCATGCAACATATTTACATACTCATTTGTCATAAAACTTATGCATTTTATACAACAACTTAGCATAAACAAAGAAAAGTTAAGTTATTTTGTTAACCATAAACTTACACCAACTTGTAGACACTTTTTAACCATCTTACTCAAATGTTTTGGATAAAACATTTTAACCATAAGATAATTCTATGTTTTCTGAAGATTTCGACGTAAAAATCATAATTTTTGGATATGTTTCTGTATTTTATAAGTATTTTACGCAACAACATACGTTTCAGCTACGCCCACTGCCTACACAAACTGTTTTGGGAAATCTGGGAAAAACGACCATTAAAACATATAGGATACCTTATCCATGTTAAAGTAACTCAAAAACGAACGTTTCGATATAAGATACATATAAAACGAATAAAAATTGAGAGAGATATGCTAACTTAAAGTTAGGCATAGACCTTTGATGGATAAACCTAAAAACATACGCTGTCTGTTTTACTGAATCACACGAACACCAGAGAAATTCAGTACAAATATGAGACCAAGGATATTTGAAAGCTACTCAAACACGGTCGTTCGATATAAGATTCATAAGCATCGGTCAAGAAACGAGCAAGCTATGACTTTTTAACAGTTTCTATAAACCTTAAAGCACATTGTTGAGTTTTTCTTTATAAAAACTAACTTTTTGAATAACCTTGATAGTGTAATAGTAACACAATACTAGGGAGCTTTGTATACAATGAATTCAGCTCGATATAAGTAGTGCCGAGTTTTTGGATTTACGATTTAAAGTGTCTAGTTCGCATGCGATTATAGAATGATCTTTGTTATATAATGGCCCGAACGGTGTTACTAAATTACTAGTAAGTCCCAACCGAACACACTACATCATGCATTACATTTACTTTTCCACTTTAATGTGTATTGGACTAGAATTATGATGCCACGAATTACAAAACAATGTAGGTCAAGGCTAGGGCTTACTCGGATACTCGAGTTGGCTCGAGCATTTCAAATACGTTAGCTTACTACTTTTTATACGCTCACCGGATTAAGGGAGTTCATAGCCCCGTTTTTACTGTGTTTTATAACATACTTGGGGTGAGATACATGCTCTTTTTTCTTTGGACACAAGTACTTCAAAACCTTTACTATGGTTGCCATAAGTTACCACTGAAGGGCAAACAGAAAATCCCCTATCATGAATCGTTCGTTAAGGACTTAAGCGCGATTTTATTGGATAGATCCTATTAGGGTTTGGAACAACCCTCACCCGACGGGCTAGACGATGTAACCCACTTTCTACCACAACTAACTCGTGGACTCGAGTAGGGTTCTTTACTTTTGAAACTATATATGTTATTTGGCTGTAACATAGGATACTTATGGGGTAAGGAACTTTGTTACGCTTCGTGTCATGAGCTTAGGTGCAACTCTAAGACTTTTACTTAAATGGAAATCTTGTGGTCCACTTCAGTACTAAACTAAACCTATGAATTCACCAACTTTATGTTGACTTTAGCATGTATGTCTCAAGTGCTTAGTCGAAAGAGCTTTCGCGGAGGGATTTTGGGAACGACAAAGTCGCATATTCAAACTCACGCTTGTTGGGAGATTTCCCTTGCATTACTTATTTTCAATAAGTTATGTAATTGAAATCTTTATCTTGTGAACTCTGGATCACTATTCTTATTAATGTAAAACTCTTATTTTTAATATCAATGGATGTATTTTTCTTTTTAAACGACTCATACAGAGGTCGTTCGTCTATATATCATTGCTATCTGGGACCCATGAAGTCAACACCTCGAGTCTCGGGAACATGAGATTTGGGGGTGTGACAATTTGTGAAAGACATGGGAGCTCTAGATGAAGACTCATGCACAACATTGTTATTGTAAGTTGGTTTAAAAGGAGTTATCAGGATTTTTCTTTTTCCACCCAGGGGTATACCCAACAATTTCACAACACCTTTCAATTGTGTGTCTGTCATACCACATTTAGAACAAGGGAAGTTTGGATTTTGGTCCTCTCTTTTTATTTTCAAATTTTTTGTTATAATCCGAAAAACTTTTTGGTTCATTGGTTTTTGCAATAAAAGCTAAGGTATGTCCCTTCTTTCCACTTTGTTGGGATGAACCTTTATAGGATTAGAGGAAAGCAGTTTTGGACACTTGGAGAGGATCTATGATTAGAATATTACTTCTTATGGACTAATAGCAATCATCCAATGCCATTAAAAATTTGCATAAGTTTAATCAAATGAATGTGGTCAGTTAATTGTTTTGCACCTTGATATGTACACCTGGGTAGTTTGACCAGGCACAAAATTGTTTCAAAGAGAGTTTAGTTTGTGGTAATAGTACGACATAGAGCTTACCATTTTGAGACAAGTTATTGATTATATTATAAAGATTAAAGGTTATAGACCTAACCACCATGATATCGCATATTTATATAACTATTTATATGCGATATTGGTCACATTTATAGTAAACACGGTGAATAGATAGGGTTTTTACATTTAATTGTGTGGAAAAGTGGTTTTTGTCCAATGTACAGGTTTGCAATGATCGGGACGTGGAAATGGTGGAAGAAACGAGTTTAAACGAGAGGAGATGGTGAAAAAACACGTTAGGACGGCGCACAGAGGGTTAGGACGCCGCAGTAGCTTTTAAGCAGTGACAACGAGAACACAAGATTTAGAACGCCGCAGTAATTGGAAGAAAAAAATGACAGCGTTGTCCTAAGCACTAGAACGGCGCACATACCTGTTTTCAGCAGTTTTCGAGTTGTATTCGAATACGTTTTCTACACGATTTTTTGCCTATAAATACCGAGTTTTTCCAGGCCAAAAAATTCATTCAATCATCATTATTCAAGTCTTAGAGCTGGAGTTCGAGTTGGAAGCAAGATTTCGAGCTAGGAAGGTCGTTTTCGGTTCAACGTCGGTCCCGACAAGTTTTCGGTTTCTAGTTTGTTTTTCTTTCCCCTTTTTAGACTTTCTTTGTCCAGTATGTTTTCTCTTATTATTAGTGTTATTTTGAACACGATAATGAGTAGCTAAACTATTTTTACATTTGTTTGATTAACGGATCTTGTTTGAAGTTTACTTGTGCGTAATTGATTATTTATGTTTTTGTGTTTAATCGCTAATCCTTATTTACTTAAGTTTTAAACATATTGACATAAAGTTGTTTATATATAATTTAATTAATCAACATTCTAGGTATTCGAGAGGAATCTAGATAGGTTAAATAATTTATATGAAATAATCGGTCGGTCTATAATCGGTTAAAATTACTAGGACTCGAGAGGACTTAGTAATAACAACTTAGGTAATTAAACTTAATTGAGTAAGTCTATTTGTTAAGATTCGGAAAGACTTAGTATTTAGAGGAGTTTATTCGAGAGGAAACTCTATAAGATTAAATCCACTAAAAACAGGCTGGTTACTTAATGCTTAACTATTAATAATTACAACTGTAGTCGAGAGGGAACGGTATAAGTAGAAGTAGTTAAAGTGTATAAAGATCGAAAGGACTTTACTATATTTTAGAAGTTGAATATTTAAATCAATTTCGTAACATTTAAATGGAAACAAATAAGTGTCAACACAAGTGTATTTTCTCTATTATTTGGATAATCTCAATTACGTTTTCACATCGAGTTTTAATTATCACATAAGTACTTGCAATTTCTAAATCAAATCTTTTGTTACGGATAAAACCCCCCCAAAAAACCAATAGTATTATTAATTTCGAAACTTAAAAACAAATTAGTCCCTGCGAACGAACCTTTACTTACTTTTAAACTATATTACGTACGAACTAGGCTCCACTGCCTATAAGTGTGGAAATTACGTGAAATAGTAGGTTAAATTTAAGACTAGATTTTACACATCAAGCTTTTGGCGCCGCTGCTGGGGACTGATTTTTCGTTTTTGTTTCGAATTTGTGATACGATCCTTTTGAGTATTTATTTACTTAGAAGTTACTTTTAATTGTCATTACACCGGTACGTTTTACGCTTTTCTTGTTTCTATCTTTTTCAGGTATTCAACTAGTGGATGAACACAAGGGCTTCGGGATTACCACTCGCGAGTCCAAAGTCAAATCCAGGAGTATCGAAGAGGCGAGGCAGGAGAAAAGGAAACTTATTAGTTCAGACACCACCAGGTTTTGATCAAGTCTCACCAGTCAAATTTGAAGATATCTCATCTTTAGAAGGAGGAGGAAGCGATTCAGAATCAGAGGTCGAAGAATTAATTTGTGAAGACAAACCGGAACCGCAACCAGCTATGGATCCTTTGGACATCCCAATGCACCGACGGGCCGCAGCTGTAGAAGTGCCACCCACCCGAGGGTCGGCAATCACCACCCAGACTTGGGTGATGATTTTGTTGTCAAGGGTCACCTTCTCAAGATGATCCAAGACAATACTTTCGATGGACGATACAATTCAGATCCTCATAAACACATAGCCAAATTCAACGAGCTTTGTGAGATGTTCAAATACGGTCAAGGCAAGAGCGACAGTGTCAAGCTGAGGTTATTCCCTTCGTCCTCACCGGAGATGCGAAGGTTTGGTTCGAGGAGCTTAATGAAAATTCAATCACCACATGGACACAATGCGCGAGACCTTTATCAAACGATTTTTCCCACCCGCCTTGGGTAGGAAATTATCAGAGACATCAGAGGATTCCGACAGGAAGATGGAGAGACTTCCACTGAAGCATGGGCTAGACTTAAGGAGATGCTAAGAAGTTGTTACGGTCACGGTCTGGGCAAGGACAACATCATAGAGATCTTTTTCTTCGGATTAACCAAGGAGTCACAAAACGAACTGGATCTAGCCGGAGGAGGAGATTTCATGTATAAAACCACCAACGAGGCATACAACTTAATGGAAGACAAGCTAGTCATAAGCCTATCCAGGGAATACGAGACGACGGTCGAG